>VXBJ01006537.1:833655-970779 GCA_013400055.1 Nycticryphes semicollaris | reverse complement strand
AAGGCATTTTTCTTAATTTCTATGTTGAATACATGTTTATTTATAGTCTTGTTCCTGCATTACGGTCAAAGAAACACCCTAGGTAGCTCTGTTGGGCATTTACAGTTTGCCATCTCTCTTCAAAACCGTTCTTAGAAACAGGAGATACTGATGTGCGGGACATATTTTGTAGTTTTATCCTTTTGAAAGTAAGGAAATCAACATTTAGAACAAGACTTAATAATCCAACTCAGTATAAAACTAATGTTTTCATCTTCTCATGGCAGAACTTGTTTTGTTTTCATGCAACTTCATTTTTGACACATTACAGATGCCCCAGCAAAACACCTACAAATAAGTAGGCAGATGAAGGAACTAAAACCGGTAAAAAGCTAGGCATGAAGAACAGTTCACTAGATAGACCACCAGATTTGCCTTGTAAGTTCTGGCATACCCAACAACTCCCACAATAACGTTTATTTCCATTCTGTCAAAATTTCTAGCAAGTCCCTCTAAAACATCCCCTCCCCCTTATAGGCAAGAGGTACCTCTTGAAGGTAGTTACCACCAAAACAAATTAGCTATCCCTCTAATGAGACTTTAGACACAACTATAGCTCAAGTCAAGGTCAGAAAATGGAAGCCCTAGTATTTTCTGATATGATATAATGCTGCAGGTAAGAAAGTATCCACTATGTTGGAGGTAAATTAGTTACAGTTTGGATGCAAACATTACCACAAATATGACAGACACCCCAAAATACATCAGCTTGCCTTGAGCCAACTCTGATATTCAGCAAATTCGGACCTTCTTTAGTCCAAGCCCTAGTGCAAGAGTGACTTATCCATCAGACTGGTTTTTGATGTTCTGTGGGGTTACAGAGGCAGTTTGATAGCACATAAATTTTGCAAGCATCACAGTCAATAGTAACAGCTCACTGATGGGTAGCTTTTGCACACAAAGTTTTTGCACAAAAAATGACTGTCAAGATCAAAAGGTGTTTCGGTTTTTTATGGGGTGCTGCCTTATTACCATCACTTGTTAACTGGTCCTAACTGGATACTCTAAAATAAAGGTCAAAGCATCTGGGAGTACAATTTTTTTTTTTTTTTTTAAAGAAGTTTAATATTAAACTATGTCCTGCAGGTCATACAGCTCATCTTGACCACTTATGTCCATATTTGTACTGGATCATGTACAGTAAGTCATTGATATCACCATGGTCAAGCTTTTGCTAATCAATAGGAAAACCTACTTAACAGCTGAAGCTTCTTCATGTGGAACACTGCCTTTCTTTCATTTTGAGCAAAACCCATAATGAACCGATGCAAGTCTCTTTACCTATTGCAGTGTGTGCAGTACAACTCAAGAACAGACAAATTTCTAGCAGTGCAGTCCCAACCCACAAAAGACATTATATTTCAAAAGCAGCAGTTTCTATTTTATGTGACCAAAAAAAAAAGAAATTGTCATCAATAAAGATTAAGATTGTACTACTGAAAGACACTGGTTTGAGTCGGCCTACACATTCAAGACTGGCTTCAGTTCCTGCCTCAAGCAGAGGGCTTCTTCATGAACCAAGTTGTAGTACCATCCTCCAAACACAGACAGCCAAGAAGAAAACAAACAAAATACAAACAAAAAAATCCCCAAACCCAAAAATCCCCTTTTCTCTAGACCGAGTTCTCACTTGCTTAACAAAAGTTCAAACCATTGCAGAGGTTTACGTTTGTGTAACATGAAACGATTCATTGTTACAGAGAGGAATAACAAGTAAGAGAGCACATAATAGTGATAAAGGCATGAAAGAAACAGGAACTACATGCAGGGGAATCATGTCTCAAGTGTCATATTTCATTATTAAAGTCTTGGAAAGGTCACCAACCCCTTATTTTCTAAAAAGACAAGTTACTTTGCTTAAGTGATCATGCCACTGCCTGGCCCAGATTTTCTTGTGGGACATTCTTTAAGCATCAATTCGTATTGCTAAGTTGCAACAGTCACACTTCATATATTTAACACTTCCTCCTCTTAGTGCTAGATGTGTTAGCACAACTGTTTCGGAATAGATATTCTTTCATAACTCCAAAATTATTTTCAAGTGGGTAACACTGACTTCACAAATCCACACAACTATTCCAGAAACTTTTTGATCCTGTCAGAACCTGCATGGAATCAGGAAAGCAACTTGTTCAGGAGATCACAAAGAAAAACACTGTTACTAATCTAGGATTCCAGAGCCCTCTTCAGCAATAAACGTAAAAGAAAACTAATAAATGCTCCATTTTTTACTGCCTCTAAGTCAAACTTAGTGACTTGCCTTTATTCCACCTTTTCCCAATAGAAATATTCTACAAATGTAACTAATGACAATTACCCGCTCCAGCAGATTCTGAGAACTTGCAGGATATTTACAGCTTCCCTGAATCTGTGGAGCCAAGTTCTTCACCAGTATAAGCAACAACAGCTCTGGTGATCAGTGGAGGTGTATGCATTCATGCCACTTCAAAAGTTGTCCTGGAGATTGTTGTTAGATACCAAGGCAGCTCTTATTCCCAACTTCTTGCTCACTCAGTGATTGGAAAATTAAAAGAATAAAGCTTACAGAAATAGAAAGTAAATAAGAATTAGAACTTTTAAATGTGCACACCAAGGAAATTTCTGTAAGAAGCTTCCATTCCCCCATGTTTCCAAGGAAAGATGAAGCTTAACTTTCTAGTACTCATTCAGGCATACCAAGATAAATAAAAACTAATAGAAAATAAATACAGATAATCCTGCTGCAGGCCATTAATGGAATAATGAGATATCATTAACATGTAAAAAAAAAAAAATAAGATGGTAACATAGCTTGAGAATGATTGACACATGGAAAAAACTTGTCTATATATTATTTGCTCATTTCATTAAATTGTTTAGAAAAATCTTAAATCTTTAATCCAAATATTCAGTCTTTAGTTCATGAATTATCCATAAGTAACTCTAACTTCTATACTCCCAAGGAAAAAAAAAAAAAGTCAAAAAGCCTCCACAACTTCAGAAAAAGCTTAAGGCAACAAGGGGAAAACAGAAAAAAGGCAGACAGTTAAAAGGCTAACTGGTATTTTACCCATCACACCCAACTTCAGCTTTCTGATTTTAGGGATTAACTACAGACTTTGCAAAATACAAAGGTTGAGTTAGCATCTCACTCACCTCCAATGAAGAGCTAAGTAAAAAATCCATATCCCCAAACACCTGCTTTTTCATCCAAGGACTCAAATAACAGGAAACAGAAACATTAAGTCAAAGAATAGCACTCACTTCCCAAAAAAAGTGTATGTTTATGAGAAGAATTACTAGGTAAACACTTCACTCTAGGTCTGTAACATTCCCATTCTGCCACACTACCTCCAACTTCCTATCATATATGCAGGCTTCTAACTACATCAGAAGCATTACCCTCCAATAAATATGAATAGATTTCAGGTGGCTGACCCATGTGTTTTCTCTCTTCCATTAGGGGAAAACACTTCTAAAATGGCCTTGATTAAAGTCTGGAAAGCACTTACACGTATGGGCTGTGCTGAAACCCCTTATGAAAGTACTGAAACCATGAGCCAGCTGAGCTGTTGCATGTGGGTAGTAATCCATGAGGAAAAATAATATTTTAGACAAAATAATGCTCTTATTTTCCTCAGAGGAGGCCTACATTTATTTTCTATATACATATGAAATAGCTAAATGCAAAACATTTATGATTAAAACCATCCTAATGCATTTACAATAAGGATGAATTTAAGAAGGCAGAGTGTTACCAATATTAAAAAAAAAAAAAAAGCATGGAGGAAACTAGTTATATGAGACACGGGCACTCATTAAATTAGCATTCCCTTTTTCATAAATGCAGAACTTTGCAGTTTTGCATCATTAAGTTATGCTTTCTTGAACATACCCATGAGTTCTGATGTGTTGACTCAACACACCAGAGACTTTGCCTGAAGAACTAAAGCTGTGCTGTAGGGACTGCAGCTGAGATGCAGGATAGAATAGCTCCCTGCACTTAGAGCGAGAAATGATCTTAGCATGAGTTTCTAGCCTGTCTCCAGGGAAGAGATTTTTTTTCTATCCCAGATACTGCTTAAATTAAAGAAACCATTTCTACGCACCTCACTAGATTCTCAGCTGGTGCAAGTCAGCACAGCTGCTTTCATTTCAGTGTAATCACTACAGCTCACCTCCACCTGAGCTCTCACTTAGGGTCTGCAGTTGATGGACCCATTTAATCTGCTTGGGGGATGATATTATTTCAAGGAATAACGGGCCTGAAAAGAATTTTAAAAGTTTACATATCTGCAAAAAAATGTTAAGAGACCTGTTTTGTTATTAAACCTATTGGGACCTGAAATGAATGAATTGAGAAGAAGACTTGCAGGAAAGTTAGCTACAGTAAATACTTATTCCTAGAAACTTCCTTCACTACAGATCTTGACCCTTAATGTAAAAATGCCAATGAGATCTGTTTATTGTTAGCTCAAAGCCCTTTGGGTTCTGTGCAGTGCAACTGAACGGCACAACCCAGAATTCACAGTCTAGGCAATAGGAAGAAAATGCCTTCCTAAGGCAATTCTTAGTTTACAAAATCCTAGTTTACAAAGTAAACTAACCTCCATCTGTGCTACCCCCAACAGAGGTGTTCCTTTCTCTGCTGCTGGCTCTATGTTCCCTTTTTTCCCCCTTTTCCTGGCACTAGCACTGATAAAACCACCACCACCACATCAGATCAGGGCTGACTTTCAACTAGATGACATCACTACATAAATACTTAAGATCTAATGGGCAGAAGAGATGCACCAGGAACTCTCAGTGGGACCGTATCCTTTAGTGGCTACCAAGTTTCAGACTGGCTGCAGCCTATAGCACTGCCTATACTCTCTGCTTTCCTGCCCCACAGTCTGTGCTGCTGCAGCCCAGCAGGCAGAACACCCCTTTTTCTGTGGTTTCTCCATCCATGCAGCAACCAGATGGTTTTTCTCCCTCGGGAATCACCTTTGCGCTCCAGTGAAGCGGATTCTGAGGAGGAGCTCACTGTGTTTTCAAGACAGATTTCCCTTCCATTTTCATTATTCTTCCATCTCTCTGGGAGGATGGTGTAGGAAGCATTTCAGTAAATAACTAAACCATGATAGGGGGTGGAACAAGTGACATTTCTGGCTCCTCTTTGCAGTCATCTGTCAAGACCTAGGTTGCAGAGAATTAGAAAGCTTGAAGTAATAGTGGTTCAGTGTCCCTGCAAGACACAAATTCTCAGTGTGACTGGCTCTCTGTCAGTTTATAACCTGAAGCATGAAGTCTTTTAAATCCTCTGTAATTTTTCAACTGCAAGGGATTTGGGGAATCTTATCAGAAGAAATAATATTGTTAAGGTTTCTTTCTTGCAAGTGTTTCGGGCTTCATATTTAATCTGTGAGCTCCTTGTGTTCGTTGGATTTGTCTAATATTTTAACATTTCAAAAGTTGCAGAATAGAAGTTGTAAAGTTTGCAAACTGCCAGCACTAGCCATTTCCAAGTCACCTGGGGTACAGCCAGATGTACAGACAGTTATGCATAGACATTCCTACTACGTGACATTACTCAGCATCCTTTACTAAAGGATAACAGCACTGCTAAGCCAGAATATCTCATAAAGGAGACCGTTGTGCAACAGTACATTCCAAGCAACGGCCTTGCTGTCCTCTCATCCTGATAAGCCTGTCACATCTAATATTCCATCTTCACAACTCAGAGGTGGAAAGTCTCTCCACCTTGGCCCTGCATTGAGACAGCACTTGCTCACCTCTAATCCACTGTACTTGCAGGTGTCCTGCTTAATTTAGGATATATAAAATGCTATCATATTTGCTATACAGAAGTTCTCATATAACAACCTATTTTCTTGTTTAACACCATCCAATATCAAGTGACTTCCTGTGTCAGTGAGTTCCCTCAACCAGCTACATACAATCTCTAAAGTACATAGAGACCACGAGCTTTCCTTGCTTGGTTGCCTCCGTTTAAAGTCCTAATATCACCGAGCATTTCAGCTAGAAAGCAAGCTACGATGAGCTGTAGTGCTGATACAAGTCATACAATTTAGATCAGCTGCTGTAAAATGCTACATACTATTTTTGCAGGGAGTCTTTAACGTCTCCAACCTAACTGCATTGACAAAAAGGCTTACTGCACAGTAACTTATAGTCATGTTTACCACATCACCACCTGACCACGTGAATAATAACCTGTGTTGCTGCTATAACCTTTCTAGTACAGCTACAGATATATTTTCCTACAGCTCACCAACTAAAATAATGTCTGTATCTGCGAAGCTGTAGAAATGCAGCATTCAAGCCCTACCTTCAGAAATCAAACCAGTAGCCCCTAAAGAGATGAAAATAAAATGCTAAGCACACCGTCTCAACCAGGAAAAAAGGTTATTATTAAATGTTTTCATATATAGATATAGCTATATATTTAATCTAGGAATGGGTTCAAAGTATTAATCAAAGTTATATTCTGGCTAGTCTCCCAGCATTGCTTGCTGCAATAATTTTATTCTGTATACATGTGCAGAGAAAACACAAAAGGTCTTGGCATTTGAAAGACTGATAAAATTTAATTTGTAAGTTTGTCTGATAAACACTTCAAACATATCAAAATGTAGGAAAAAATATTAAGCTTGACAAACAATGTGGTTGAGGCACAGTAAATGAAACTCTCACATGCAAATTTAGCCTGCCTGCTCACCAGAGATGGCATATTCCAGAAAATTCAGGTCTGACCGAGAGCACACAATGGCAATGGGAAGTCTCCAATTCCTTTTAATAGGCTGGGGAGCTAATTTTCAGGCAGCAGACTATGAAGCTGTTCAAATTATCCTCCTGTGCTAGAATCCTTGTTTCTTTTATGGTTACTGCTTTATTCAAAGGAGGAAGGGGTGGGGGGAGAGAGACGTAACTGTCTTTTAAAAAGCAGTTTCAAACAAGTGAGTAGTGGGTGTTGCTGCTGTGTTGGTTTTAAATGCTGTAATAAATTGGGGGTGATTTGATTTGATTTGACTTTCATGATATCTAAGGGAAATGAAAATAAAGTCTGCAGGAAATATGTCAATTCCTCATATAAATCAAAACTGAGTGATTCTTTCTGTAACAATAATATCATTTGCCGTAAACATTTCTATTGGGAAAGCATTATTGTACTATGATCACTGCAGCAAACAGCATTAGAAGATATACATATAGCAGTAGAAATTAATTTTATGAACTGTGCAGTTAAGGATACAGAAATGGTACCTGGGAGGAGGGGCGAGATTTGTCTGTGTGTGAACACAGTAGATGAAGCTGCGTTTAGAAATATATTCCAGGTCAAAAAACAACCAAACAAACACAAGATAATCAATGGGCAGATTTCACTGAGGAATCAGAAGGGAAGGAGAGAAACACAAAGAAAAAAAAAGACATTCACAAAATGCAGTCTTTAAGGTGTCACTTTTTCATGTTTTTTTTACAGAATAAAGCAAACTAACATTTCTCTTCATTGGTGATTTAGGCTTCCAGCTATTTTCCCTGTTTTTTTCTGCATGTCTGTATAATGTGAACCCGAATGAAATACATTAAAAAGAGAGAAAATAAATACAACTGTTCAGGCCCTATAGTTATGGTGTAATTCTGTCAGCCTTCAGATTTTCCAGGAGTAGAAGCTGGTAAATGCTTTTGTACTGCACATTACACACTGATTAGCAAAGCCTTCTGGTCTGTAAAGCATTTTTTGCTCGTTTTAGAAATATGCAGGTATTTTATGCAGAAAACCAATTATTTCCCACTGGAATATGAAAAAAAAAAGCAGGGGAGTGAGGGAGGGACATGGATGGAACAACATGACACTGCACAGACAAGACACCAATTTTCTGAATGAAAAAATGAATCAGCTGTGTGTCACCTGGTGTCATCAAGTCTAAAGTCATTTCTATAGTCTGGAAAGTCTTAAATCGAAGGCAGGATGGACACGATACTGTGTGAACAACTAAAGCCAGTCCCCAAAAAAGATCATTAGGGCCTTCTGCATGACCTATCTCTAATATAAAAATTATCTTTGAAAAGAGTATTTTCAAGAGAAGAACAAGGAAATTCTGATAAACCCAGGCACAAGGGCAGTAGTTAGAATGATATGGTCTTCTGGAGATCTCATGATGTTTGGGAAAAAGCCAAAACAACAAGGTAAAAAAGCAAAAAGGCATCTTAAATTTACTAGCCAACAAACTAGCTGTCGTAAAATATTCCAAGTCCTTTCCAAAAAACTAAACACAAAACCAACAGTACTCCATTCTACATTAAAAGATCAGTTTTAACTCCAACATTTAACTCAGCCAGACCTTCTAAACAAAGCACTCCTGGATATAATATTCAAGGACTGCAAGTTATTCCCATTTGTGGGACATACCCAGCACATCACAACTCAGAACAAGCTATAAATCAATAGGTCTCAAGGAAACCAGGAGTTCCTCAGTAGCGCAGTAGCACAAAGCTCTCTGTACTGGGTGTACTGGGCAGCTCAGCTCTCTCAAAATCACTCCTCCATTTTCTTAAGTTGGAATTTGATTCTGTACCGGGTAGTGGTAACACAGCTTTACATCATAGGATTAACGGTCAAAGTTTATACATGGAAAACAGTTCTCATATTGATTTCAAAAAAGATAACTGGCTTCCAGGCAAAATCTTCCAAGAGTAAAAAAATTCAGATAATTCTTATTGCAGTTCCCCTTTGGGAAATTTCTGAATCACCATGTCTCCAATGTATCTTCCTTCATATTTTGCCTTCCCTTTTTGGTTCTCTAAGTTCAATTTTTGCATGTGTCATGTTCTTTTCTCTTTCCCATGACATGTAACTTTTCATTCACTTCAGCCTGCAGATTTTATAATTAGGGCCATAGCACATGCATTGCCTAATGTGGAATATAACTAGCATCTCTGGAGAACCGAGACATTTGGGTTTAACATGCCTGGGAGATGTTCACTGACAGGCAAGGGTCTTGCTGCACCTCTAGACCAGATATTCAGTTCAGGATACCTTAGATAAAATTCCCGTTCCCTTGCAGTGAGTGTAACTCCTAAAGGCTTCCCTTAAACTAGGATTCCATAATAGGAGAATATGGGAAAAAAAAAAAGGATGATTTTATTATATACTCTAATTACTTAAAGTAATTAAAAATAGTACCACTGTAGCACACACACACACACAAAACCCCCAAAATAAATAAAGAGTGGGTTATGCATCAAGAAAAATACAAAAATAATAAACAGCAGTCTGATGGATGTGGTTTTGTGCCTCTAATGCGACAAAAGGTACAGGAAATGTCTTCATGAAATTCAGGAATAACTTTCCCAATCAAGTAGAAATCTATCTGTCAATATGTGATCCAGGCACACAGCCAAAAGTGCTCATACTATTCTAACTGAATGAACATAAAATATGCCTTTAATGTACTAGAAGTATTTTAGAATGACAGCTGCTTATTATTTAGCCTGGACTACAAGCATTACAAAACACAAATTTAATGTTCTTTCTTTTTTCTTAATAAATATTTAGGTACATTCAGCCTTTCATATATCAATCAGGTAAATTTCACGTTGTGGACACATGTGGTTTATTGTCTAATTGCTGTATTTTTCCTATGACTGAAATAGACGATACTTATCAGACTAGATCCTTTATTTTCACAACGTGTCCATGACAGGTTCTTTGGCTAAAGGAAACATCAAGTGATTTTTAAGTGCAACTTATTCTTTATCTAATTATCATCATGTTGTTGGCCAGTCCGGTTGCGAAGAAAAAGCATGTTCCAAACTGAAAGTTGCTTTTGATATTTTTGCCCATACTCATTTTGTTCATGCTCAAGTGAGTACAAAATCATCAATCCTGGTTTATTGGGCATCTCAGCAGGATTCAGCCATATTGAGACACGCTATTATCCTTACCTTTCCCTTCATAAACCTGTAAATATATGTTGTTGAGAACCAACCAGCTTGTAACACGCTTGCTCTGCCTCTGCAATTCTTCTGCCTGCCCACAAATACACAGCTGGTACAAACAGCCATAGCTTCACAGAAGCCACTGAATCCACGACACCTTCAGGCAACTGAGAGGTTTCATTTTTGTATTTTAGTGGTGCCTAGTTAGTAACTGTTACTGCTATAGGACCCATGACAGCACTACAAAAGTTGTCTTTAAAGAAGACAAAAAGTCACGAGTCCAAAATACCACAGAGCACCAGATGTGGCTGTAACTGCTCAGAACCAGGGTTGAGATCTGTGTAACTTCCCTTGCATAATGGAAGTACGAAATCAACCCAGCATTGTACACCTGAGGCTGCTCTATCAAAGTCTGAATGAGTAAACTTTGTGTTTCGTCTCTAAAGGGAAACCACGGGAACCGGAGGTTTCTAAAGATGCAGAAGGGGTCAGCTAAAACACATTCCTACAGCTTCCTGGGTTTCCAAGCCTTGCCCTGCCAAATTGCTGGTGGTGTAACTATGTTTAAAGACAGATACCTCTCCTGTTTCTAAATTTACTTTTTACTAATACATAATAATTCCATGCATCTCTTCCCAAAAAAAATTTACTTTCACAGAATTCCATTTCATTTTTCAAGCAATATGCATGACATTATTTCAGGCTGAAGAAGACACTTTTTCTTTTCTAAGGAGAAAAAAAAAACATTATTAGGCCGTAATAAAAAATTCATCCGAAAGAAGAAACAAATGAAAAACGTGCCTGTTGCTTCATTTTAACTGAAAAAAAATAATTTCCATTGTATCAATATTTCCTTAAAATAAAAAGCTTTCCCAAATTCTGACCTTCTGCTGCCCCACTCTTAGCTATTTCATGGCCAACTTACAGCCCTGAGAAAAAAAATAGCAGCTCATTACAGAAAAATTCGGTATAGCCTCAATTCCAGCAGCACGATCAGTTACTGCAAGCTATTACTGTGACTAATAATCATGTTATTATGAATGAATAGGGGCAAAAGACAGGCAGTGAGAAATGCAAAGAAAACTGTGTACATAAATATCCATTACTATCAGTAGATGGCAAAAATAAAATTTAAAAAGCTATCTAATGGGAGACAGATTTCTATTTTAAAGGCCACTATTAATTCCTTTTTAGTTCAGATGGACAAATATTGATTAATACTTATGGGTAACGCAGTTACATAGGTAACTTCAACAGCAGTTGCTTTCATGAAACCCAGGGGAGTGGAAACCATTAGTGCCATCTTGGGTTGGTCATTTGAGAATTTCCTTTCCTTCTTTTCCTTTGAAATGTAACAGAAAATAGTGTACAGCTGGGAAGGATTCTCAGTGACAAATGTTACATTTAGAGCTGTCATAAGCATATACTTTCCAATATCACTCTCCAGTGTGTGCGAAATCTCCTGAAGGCCTCCTTTGTATGCATTAGGTGCCGAAGAAAGTTGACCTAGGATGAAAATATTCTGCCTTGAATCTTTTCAGAGCTCCAGACATCAAGATATACAGCTGGTTTGGGTCAAAGAGTGGAAGCTATAAAGAAAAGTCCTGATCTTTTTATCATCTTATAGTGTCTAGAAAATGAATTTATTCATAAATAGTGGAATGTTTAAAAGCTGCTCAGTAACTTGCTACAAAATTTAAAATTCTCTCTACTGGATGCCAACGCATACACGCTCACTACAGACAAGCAGTAAACTCTGCCAACTCCCTTCCAGAAAACAAACCATATATTAACCAAAGGAGATCAGGTAGTCCTCCTCCTTATAGTGGTTTTTTCCAGGATGCTGACTTTCAGAGTTACCTACTCCTTCAGTAGCTTCAGCTGAGTTTGAAAAATCAACTCTTCTGAAAATGGGACAAACTAAAGGAGCATCCCCTGGATTTCAAAAGGCTTGTTATACTACAAAATATGTAGGGGTTCTGCTTAAGGTCTTCCTAAGGATATCAAGAAATAAGGAGCTTAAATTCAGTATTTCACAACATCCATGGTACAAGTGAAGTCAGATTGCCTGAATCCTTCCACAGTGGTACATAATTTTGGAATCTCTGGGTTTTCCCCCCTTTCAATTTGAGAATCATATTTCATATCCTTTTACTATTAAGAGAAATTCTGCAGTTGGGTACAAATTGGTAAAAAAGACATCCAACAGCCATTACTTTTTGCTAATTTTTCTTGAATAAACCTCAAGGATTCCACTCTGAATGCTAAAAAAAATGTGCGTGTTTAGTGGCTACAGAAAATATGCTTGATTTTTCAGTTAGAAATATTCATTAGTTAAGGTTTTTATAATTACTTAAAGGTAACTGAATTCACAGCAGATAAACTACAATGACTTCAAGTGACACTTCTTCAGTTTACCAAGGAAATGTCAGATTTCCTTTGACAACAGGGCCCTTTAAAAGACAGCCACATTAGAAGAAATCTACTTTTACAATATCCAAATGGACATTTAGATATTCATTATTGGCATTAGATTAATTTTTTTTCTTTAAAAAAAAAGGCAGAGACTGGGAAGAAATAGAGCTTTCTTCAGATGTCAAGAATTCTGTCAAGAACTATATTTGAAAACAAAAGACATACGAGTTTCATACGTACCAGAGTTCTGACCTGATCCAAACCCAGTTTAAATAAATGGCTAATTTTAACAGATAAAAGGGGCTATGAAACTTATTTTTTATTGCAACTTTGCTCTCCAATTGCCTTGCATCTCACACTGGTAAAAATAGAATTTCAGTGGCTTCTAATTTCCTTGCAAATGCTGACTCTACCCACAACACTGGTTCAGGATTATCATGGGTGAGATGCAGAAGCTCTGGTACTTCATAATTTGGTAAACCCAAAAACTAAATTGTATGGATACGTTTATATCATGTCCCTGTTCCTTGCCCCTGCTCTCCTCCTCTCCATGGGATATTGCTGTGACTTAATTCTAGGTTTGAACGCTGAAAAAACCCAGACTAAATAAAGGGAAAAACATGAACCCTGAAGAAAAAACACCTGTGGTCTTTATTTGTAAGCCGTAACCATCACCAGAGAGAGGGGGGAAGCATTTCTGTGCAATACAGTCCCAAACAATGCAGCTTTCCTCAGTTTTCAGATAATGTATGTTATCACAGGATAATCTCATCTGATGCTCTCCATTTCTTCAGTGCTTTTTCTTTTCTTTTACAGGTCTCTGCTTCACAAGCATTTAATAGCATCGGGTTCAAAACATTACTTACAAGAAGAGAAATCCTGGCTTTTGCTTAGCCTTCTCTGAGTAAAAAAACAGTAGTGACCCTCTGTTTCCAACCTGCTGATAACAGTGTTGGAAGTAAAACATAGCTAGAGCTCCAGAGGGCTGCTGGCCTTTGGCACCACGCACACTCCCGTCAAGCCACAGCCAGGTCTGTACGTGTCTGTGTTCTCACCATGGAGATCTTTCAGCAAACAATCCAGTTCAGTTAAAAGCAAACTAAATCCTGCCTCTTTTTTTCTACTGAAATACCACTCACATCACTACTCTTCTGAAATAATTGTCTGTGTCAGTCACTACGTAGAGACAGGATGAAAAGCATGCTGCACAATCAATAATAACAGGATCCATGTTGAGTCACAAATTAAAAGCCTCTTACCTCAGAAAAAATCAAGGACCTACTCTCTCACACTTCTTCTTTCAGCTCAGCCAAAGGGAATAATTCAAGGCCCAGGTGTGCAATGCTGGGAAAGTGAAAGGAAATGTGCTTGTTATATGAAACAGGTGTTGAATATTGTCATAACTGAGGCCAAGTTAATAACATTCTAATGAGCAGTAATAAAGAGTCAAAAGCAATAAAAAAAGGAGAAAATAATCTCTAGAGTAATCATGCTGTGCTTAATATACCTGGAGAGCAAAGGGCATTATTGAATGGAGGAGGAGGAGGGGTGCAGCAGAGAGAAAGGTGTGAGCAAAGAGTATTAGGTCTCAGTACAGTTTTTCACTAGAAAATAGGGAAAACTGACACTATCAAGAAGTCTGAAAAATTAAAATTGTTATATAGTAGTGAATTTCCTAATACCAGTGTATAACTTATTTGTGATTACCAAAAGCCTCTGGTGTTACCTGGCATAAACATAAATAATTCAATATCCACTGTTTGTCTCCTTTGATGTTTTGTTCACAACCAAACAACTTACAGAATGTGAGCCCAAACAAGTGTAAATGCCCGTCTCCACAAGTGTGTGCCTGAAATATCTCCTGATGACAAACAGTGAAGATGAACAAGGTACACATGTGGAGGCTTCGTGTTGTTAATATCTGTGTACAATCTGAAGTAGGGATTATTTGGGTAAAGCATCTCTTTTACTTAATTTTTATTCACAGTAAAAATAAGTCACTTCTGTCTGTATGAAGGTTTTAAGAGGGAAAATAAATACAAAAGGAAAGGAAGGTATTATTTGCCTAAGTGTCCAAATGTTATTCTGACGTATGCACACAAAATAACATGCATTCCCACAAAGGATTATGGTGTTTCAGGATTTAAAAATACACAGAATGTCAATGTATCTCAGAAGTAAACTTCTTTCTAAATCTGAAGACGTTCAAAGGCTTCTCCACCTGAGAAATGTTTGTTTTTCTAGAGGGTTCTGAATGGCATTTTTCAATGCTGGCCTTTGCCTAGCGATGTCACACACAGGGGAGGCAGCTACACATTTGTGTTCCCTGCCTCACCTACTTGCCCTGTTTCACTGCTCTGTCACAGGAACATGATGTGTTCATTCCATGAACATGTCAGCAATGCTGCATGGAAACCCAGACTGTGATGCACAGTTTACCCAACAAAACCCTCCAATTTACAAATGCAGCATGCTTAGAAACCAGGCTGTAAGGGATGTTATCTAGACTTCAATGACAGTTTTAATCTGACATTGCTATAGTCCCCAAGGTCAATTCTGTGGCTCGTCTCCATTTCATGCACTTCATGAACAAAAGTTCAATTTGTCATTAAAGCAAATGCACATGTAACCTGTCCACACAGGTCCCCTAGAATCTAGTAGAATCTAATTGTACTAGAATCTATCATCTATTATCTATCTATCTATCTACCTACCTACCTACCTATTATCTATAGAGGATTATCTATCTTGTGACCAGTCATTTTCAAAGGGAGCCTCATCCAAAGGCTACGGAAATGACTGGTGGCATTTCATAGATTTGAGCTGGTTTGGGATCCTAACCTGTAAGAAAATGCCTCCATTCCAAGCGGGAGGGAGGGAGGAGCGGAGAGGCTGCTGACTGCCTTTGTTCCTTTTGTAACTTTCATATTTATAGTGCCATGAATAAATATTCTGACATCTCAAGCTGGCAGTGAAAAAGAACCATTTCTCCCTGTAAATAAAAATTGGTCCTTCTTTCTTGCTCCAGGAAATTAATTTGATTTGTATGTTGTTTGCACAATTTGAACAGTGTTAAAACACCCACAGCAGACTGCTTCACTGAACCTGGCATCCATATGCCACCTGGTATAAAAGTTACATACTTTTGTGGTAATTAATGTACTTAATATTTAGCACGTATATGTTTCAAACTTTCCTTTCAGCTCTGATTTCTCCAGAAATGCCTAGTTTTATCCTCAGTGTATTGCTGGTAATAACAACAAGGAAAACTACTGCACTGATTTAATGCTCTGACTCCTGGTTCCCATATAACATAAGACAACAGCTTTCTCCCTATGCTATTTTAGAGTCTTTCATATCAACTGCCTGCAAAAATCTCTAAGCTTTTTCTGATCAGAATTTTGAGGTCTTGAATACATTTCTTTGTTAGAAACTTCAGGGAGATGTCAAGGTGCCCAGAACTTCTGGAAATCAAGATATTCTATTTACCTTTGACTTTTCAGTCTAATTCATTAGATAAGCAACTGAAACCAGCCTCTGCACCTAACCTCATCTCCATCCCTGCACAAAGCCATCAATGCTGCCTGATCTGCCACTCCTTACCCTATCAGTGTGCCAACTCGAAAGCCCTGGTTACGTGTGTAACGTTTCTTTCCCCACGGAAATGCCCAATTCCCATGTTCTATATGACTTAGAAGCGGGGGTTCAAGTCCTTGTTCCAGCTCCTATTGCCTTACTACTTGATTTTAGCTGGAAGGATCTGAAAAGAAACTTAAATAAGGATTCTGAGTTCAGTCAACAACTGCTTGGACAGAGGAGGCATGAAATTGCATGCACAATTTCTTTACGCTTAGGTCTTCGCCCCTACTCTGCTCGGCGAACTTCACTCTTACAATTCAAAGTGTCAATTATATTGCCATTATCACTAAAGCAGAATACTTTTTCATAACTGAAGAATGATTTAGGAACTAAATAGCTTGACTTGGTGTCACATTTTATTCTAATACCTTCTAAAGATGCAAATGTACTCCATATACTCATTTTCCAAGAAAGTAGACAAAATGTGCCAGCAAAAAATATTTAAAGAGAAATCAACTCACTAGAAAAAGCATTAAAATACAGTGAAGGTAAATGTAATTGTTTTTAAGCCCAATGTTTTTGTAAGATAAATTCAACATTGGACAGGCTCTTTAAAAATCAATTTGCACTTGCTTCCTCTATAAAGATTTATCCCACAGAAAAAAAAAATCCATTAGTATTAAAGTGCTTAAAAACTTGGCAGACTATCTCCAAAGGCATCAATTTCTAGTGCTAATTACCACTAATTATTCACTCAGCAGTTGTAGTTGCATTCAGTCCCTGAGGGTGGAAGAGAGATTTGTCTCTCTCCAGCGTAGAATGCTTCATATATTTGTTTCGAGAGATTTTTACATTCAGGCATCAAAATAGTGAGGACTTAAAAGATTTGCAGAACTTTCACGTCTGTCACCAGGAGCAGATCAAGATTTTCTTGTATAGTATAAAGAGTCAATACGGTCCCTCAACACCCTGCACCTGGCAGGAGGGGTTTTATCTGTCCCGTTTCTCTGCTGTGTGCTAGAGATTGGACTCCACGCAGTTTTTCAGTATCTAAGTGGATTTAATTTAGCAGTTTTCTGATTGCTCAGGCTTGAAGGTCTAGTGTCCAACCTGGCTGTTAAACAACTCTGCATAACTGACTCGGAGCTTATTGTTCATGACCACAGGCACCAGAGAGGCCATCACATCCGAGATCTTCAATGCTTAGATTTGGACTCCTACCAGACCCCACATCCCTTGAAACTCACTTCTTCAGGCACTATGAGCAGCTAATAGACTTGGACACTGGTACCGCTCTGCAACACCTAGAGACGATTTAACTCTTTTCCCTACAGTGAGTCAAGATGAAAACTGGAAAAGAAAAACTTTTCAGGGAATTAAGTGTTTCTAGAAATGTTTACTTAGAAACAGCAAATTATTTCATTCTTGTGCTTCCTGTGTTCTAGGAAAACATAGGATTTTTTTAATGTCAGAATTTTCCAGCTTGCCTTTTTAAATACCTTTCATATCCCTGTATTTTTTTACATAGCCAAGCAAGCACTACTGGGGATTAAAAAAAAGAAAAACCAAAAAAAAGAGAGATCCAAGTTTCCTGATGCAAGAAGGAATGAAAATGGGGCTGACTAGAAAGGTTGCTGAGAAGAATATTAATGCAGCATGACACCCCCTTCGCCCAAAAAAAAAAGATAGATGTATGTGAGAGAGAGAAGCAATAAAGGGTCAGTAATAAAAGAAATATATCACTTGTAGAATTGACTAGGCTTTACTTGAGATTTATAATCCATTCTAACTGTAGTAATTTGTGACTCCTGGAGACAGACTGCCTATTAGACATGATATTTTTGTAGGGCACCACCCAGGAATAAAATATATGAAATGCGTGAGCTAACTTGCTCTTCCTTCTGTTATTTTAAGTAATAGCCTTTGTACCAGAATATTTTATTTAATGCCATTAACTACCAGTCAATGGATGGCAAAATCAGACAGAAGGGGTAAGTTATTTGCCCCAAAATTACAGAG
Source organism: Nycticryphes semicollaris (assembly GCA_013400055.1). NCBI lineage: Eukaryota > Metazoa > Chordata > Aves > Charadriiformes > Rostratulidae > Nycticryphes > Nycticryphes semicollaris. The sequence continues at coordinate 952,803 of VXBJ01006537.1, read as the reverse complement.
TGAGTCAGCATGAGAACTTGCCTGATTCCTTAAACTTCCCAATTTCTACGCTCAGCCTAACACATCACAGCTTCTAGGTGTCTCTGTAACTTTCTTGGGTCAACAGATCTGCACATTCATAGCTTGTATATCACAGAAAATTCTGCTCTTAATCTCTGAGGCACTCAGGAGAGTTAGGTGCTTTTCAAAATCTTGGTGTTAAGTGTCAATAATTGATTGGTCACAGTCTGTTATAGCTAGTATGGCAAGATCACAGCACAGGGTGACACTGCACTACAAAGTGAAGAGGCTAATGGTAGCACAGCATGAGTTTCATTACCCATTGGAGGGGCAGAAGTATGCTTGGAGATCTTCAAGCTGCAAAGGGTACTTTGCAAGAACTCTTCTACAGCTCTCTCCTGTCAAGGTTGTGATTTCCTGATATAATGAATCAAAGCCTCAGCTGATATAAATTGCCAGAGTACCAGTGACTGCCCTGGAGCTGTGCTGATTTACAACTGCAGAAATTAGATCCACTGACTGTAGTGAAATTATTTGCAGAGTATAGAATCCTTTGACATGACTAAAGGCACATCACCTGAGCACGTGGCACATTTATTAGCTTGAACTCAGTGCTATGTGAATACCATAACAACTTCTGGTAAAACTCTGAGGTAGAGCAAGCTTATGTCATCTTAGAACTTCTAGAGGTCAAACTTTTGGCTCTACGATATGGCAGGTAAATATCCTCATTTTAAAGCTCAAATTCAGTAATTTTTCATAGGTTTAGGCAGTCATATAGTCTGACTTCAATAAAAAAATGAATAAAGAAAAATAGAGGTGAAAGAGCGGGGAAATTTCACAATTTCCAGTAAATGCTAAAATTTAATTCCTCAATATAACTCATATTGTCCTGCAGAAGTACAAGTGGTTGTGTGAAACCACTGACTTCATGTGGGACTTGAGAAGGAAGAGATGAAAGGATCTGATACATGATGCAATTTGAAGGTTTTGGTTTGGTGGGGTTTTTTTCTTCTCTTCCATTCTTTACCTCTCAGCTGTTTGACCAAATTTTTTAGAATAATCCTTGTTTGGCTCTTCCCCTTGGCTCAGAGGAAAGTATATCTTGCCTTGTTAAAGAGTAATTAGGATGTTCTATTAATCATTTCGTTAATAGGAACGGACCATAAGTAATTCTTGAGGGTTTTGAAAGAAGGAAAGGTAGAATAATAATCCCCCATGGATATCACTTTTTTTTCTGCATTCTGTGGGACTACTATTTAATTAAAGAACCCTGTACTTTTGTTTCTGGTCAATGTGAATAAATTAAGGTGATTAAATTCATTAAATTCAAAGTATTGCACTAGTTGAACTGACAGCACTGTTCTTGCAAACAGAAAGTCGAAACCTGCTAAAAATAGAAATCAGTCATAAGTTGCTCTTCTACCATGTTAGCAGCTTCCCTTGGCAACCTTTTATTTTTCTAGAGGACCTTACTTTGATGTCTTTGAAAACTAATCGTTGGCACATTTCACCTGCCCAAGAAATACAGCTTGCAGGGAGTTAATTATTTTAAAAGAACCATTTTATTTTTCTTAAATAGCTGTTTATGCTCAATAGAGTGGGAGACAAGATTGTATAAATCTAAAAGATTTCATAAAGAAACAAACTTATAAAAGTAGTGAAATTGCATACAGCCCCTGAGGACCTGGATGACAATGATACACTTTAATTTGGTGTTTAGGGTTATGGGGAACTTCTCCAAGAAGAGCAGAACTGTAGAACATAATTTGAAAGCATCATAACAAATGTAATTTAGCTGATACTGATGTGATGTGCAATTATATAAAGCTTCTCAAGGACACAATTAAAATTTACCTCAATTTTTTACAGGAATTGCGGGAGATCATATATTTGGGATCTAGAAATTCATGGCTATTTCTATACTAGAGGATTAAGAAAATGATCATGAAAAAACTTAAGCATTAGGGAACTGTGGTCTGTTGTGATTCAGCTTTGTGGCAGCCAATTAGTCTGGCTGCAGCTTGGTCATAAAGTCAGGCACTGTGCTAGTCCATGTGTTGCAAGCAAACAATATGGATATCAGATGAGTCTAGACTTGAAAACAGGTTCAGAATTGGCTTATTTGAAACAAACAATGTTGGTACACACACAGATGGATATCGTGATGATCATTATGTTAGTTTTTCCCAGAAAATTTAGCATTGTGAGTGCCTAAATTCCCCCAAATTAAGCATTTTGGTGAGTCTCATGAAACTTTCTCTAATGGTCAAATATTTAATGAATCATGCAAGGTTCCTTAAAACAAAAAAGAAAATCCAAAACAAAACAAAAAAGAAATAAATTCAAGGCACTAGTTTGTATGTTTTTGTGACATCCAAAATAAGTTTACAGAAATAATTTGATTAATCTGGGTCTGTGTAAAAAAGATCAACTCATCCAAATGGAAACAGGTCCCATTCTCGGACCTTACTGAAATAGATTGAAAGACATATATTGACTTTGCCAGGCATTTGTCCCTAAATCCACAAATATTCCACAGTTACAAAACACTAAGGTGGCAAAATCTAGAATGGAACCCCCAAAACCATACTGTGCACAAAGCATATGAAATTGTGCTTATCAGTAGATAGCCTTGCTTCATATCAACAACAGCTTCTATTGCAATTTGCCTAAAGTGATAGGTTTTCACTTCCAGTAAACACAATCCAGACTCTATACCCAGAAATGGTCATCAGAGTCACCAGAAGTATCTTACAAGATATAAATATAGAAGGAGCAACATGCACCTTAAAGGACAAGAAAGATCTGTTTATGGGCCATGCATTCTTTTTCTCTTGAAAACTCATAATGCCCACTGCATTTATGGATGAAAATGAAACTGTGCAGTTCCATCATAACACCTGTGTTTATACTGAAGCTTCAAAGAACTGTCAAAACTACTATCATATCATTATATGGAACTAAAGTCCTGTCAAACTCAAAATTTTAACAATGGCCTGAGTTTGGGGAAAAGAGAAAAAAAGAAAATCAAAACGAGAACAGTATTCATCAGGCCAGAGACAGCGGGGAAATACTAAAGCATGGAAGAGGTGTGCATTTCAAGAGACAGCCCAAACACCGATATGAGCAGCATTTAATCTACGATCAATGATGAACTCTAATGTGTGAGAAAAGGTGTTAGTAAAGGCTAGAGAACTGATCTTTAAAATATCTTTCAGTAAAGCTGACTCCGAACCATTCTCCTCCCATTTTCTTCTTCATTTTTATTACAATTTATGAACAAATAGCAACAAATCACTTATTTTAGCTCTGTGGCCAGTGAAAAAAAATTAACCATTTTTTTCTTGGGCTGAAGAATATTTCAGGGGCATATAAATGGACAGGAAAACAGGATATCCCCAGGGAAAAAAAAAAAAAAAAAAGCACTTTCATAAAGATTACATTAAAGAAGACATCAAACATGAATCCAAGGTAAACATGTCTTTATCGGTTATAAAGTCTTGCTCATGCCACCAGGCTGAAAGAGGATGCCATTTGCAATTGCCAATCCCCCGCTCATTAGGGATCAAGCAGCTGCTGGTGCTGGCAGCAAACATGCGAGAATGAGAACTGGTTATTTGGCTTATCTGAGCTTATCCATATTAATACCTTGTTTCCACAGAGCAAGATTTAGGTGCTTCTTGAAAATGTCCTTGGTGTCATCACCTCCTAAACCTTGCCAGGTAGTTTGCGCCAAACATTTATTACTTTCAGACAGAAAAGATGCTCCCCCATGTCTTTATTTCAATTTAAATTCCATTTGTGCTCTTTTGTCAAATTTTCTGCATTGAGTTATGAATAAAGCTGACATTAGCTCTACCATTACAGAGTTTGAGCTCTTTAATTAGATTCCCCTATTCAACTTTTTTTCTGAGGTTAAAGTTTTAAAGTAGTCCTCATAACCCATTCTTTTAAAGCTGAAAGCAACCGTGTCCATGCTTTATTCTCATGTTCCTCTTTTTTTCAAGTGCCATAATATTCTTTCCAATGCAATAACTGGAATTGACTGCTTTGATTGAAGGCTTCCCACCCATTGTGCAATGACAGCCATGCACACTGCAGAATTTCCCCCATGATTCAGCCAAGTATTTGATTTCCCTCTTTTATTTGTCTCACTTTGGATATGCATACCACAATAGATCCTCATTTCTGCATGCCTAAAAGCCACCTCTGATCTCAGGACATCCTTTTCCATTGCTCTCACAATCCACAATGATTTTACATCATGCAGAATTTGAACTCTTGGATTTGTTTTGTTCATTTTGCTTTCTCCATAACTTCTGTCTCTCTTATACATAAACAGCCATCTCCAAAATCTTCACCTATGTTGCAATGAAAGAAAAGTGCCAGGAACTATCACTGTGTTTCTGGGTCTTTTAAAGTAGTTAGAACCAGCTGCAGTTTGAAAAGTACCAATAAAGCTTCTCCTTATGTACGTATCACATACTCTTAGGGAGTCTTGTGAAAGACCCAATTACAAGTTCACCTTTAAAATATGCAAGTACTATTGCTGCCATCTGGCAGAGAAACTGAGGCCAGGTATTGAAGTACCAAGGGCTGAGAAAGAAAGAGTAATATCTGCAAGGGCAACTCTCCATTTCTGAGTTCTCAGCTTTACTTGCTTGAAACTAGTGCCTCTGTGAAAATACAAGTCTCATTTGCTCTATGTGCTGTCTCAGTAGCAAGTAGGTATTTGTTGTTGCCATTGCTTCTGAATTTTTTCCTGGATGAGAATTTTTGAAGCTCATAGAACAAATCATTCCTGTCACAGAGAACTTTCTCAAGGACACCTTAAGATGTAGACAGTAAGACACATTCGTGTCTCAGTGTGCTGGGAGTAATGCATAAAATTCTCTTTTTATGGAGAATATAACCGAGTCATTTAACTAGTCTGTCCATAAGCTCTGGTAGGCAAGACATTCCTCTACACTATTAACCCCCTAGTGGTTTATATCTTGGTAAGTGATGCTAAGACAAGATAATGTCCAGCTTGTAAAAGATTTGATGATAATGATTCCAAATGATGGGTACGAAGAACAAACTCCTCAGGCTATTTTCTAAGTTTCAAAAAGATTTAGGAGGGGAAGAGGGGGATGGATAAACTATACTATCCATTGCTTTTTATAATATTGAAATCACTGAAGAGATATGGATTCAGTATGTAGGAATGATGCTATACCAAAAATCAATTGCAGTATATTGTCTATTTCAAAGCAACTTCTGAAGCGGAAATTAATTTTCCATTTCTATTAAGACGATCCCGACAGCTTGAGAGAAGAGAAAAAACCACAGTATAAAACAATACGCTAAATCCCCCCAAACAGGCATTAATAATAACGATAGGGGCAAGCCACACTTCTGGCAGAACCAAAGCAGCTGAAAGCATGGCATCATCGATGACTACTGCAGCCAGGATGGATGTTCAAAGTGGTGACACAAACCAAAACCAGCAAATGCAGTCCCTTTGGCAGCTTGAAAAGCCAGGTGGAAAAGTAGAGTCTATCTGTGTCCAGCAGCCCCGATATGTAAAACCATTCGTATTCATTATAATCTAATCCTGCTTCTTACCTGCCAGGACACATGGCAGGAAAGGAAATAAATCCATCAAGGAGGAACAAAAGCCAGGATGTGATTTCTCTCTAAGGAAAGGGATGATGGGCTAAATTTCCTTTTTGTGATGCTGAACAGAACTGTAGCAACATCTCCAAAATTGTACCCACTTGCAAAACAGCTGAATTTGGCCCTTCAGATACAAGTAGAGCCAAAAAATCAGGTGTTACCCGTGTTCAGTGCAAGCCACAGGAAACATTTATTGGGAGGAACATTTGAGGAACAATTACAAAGAGATTAAATGGAGACAACCTGAGCTGTAATAGTGGTGTTAACGGGTAAATTACTGTGGAGAAGCAGATCTTCTCAGCATCCAAGAAACTTGTCCCTATGTGTTGATTAGCTTGGATAGAAGCACGTAATCCATCCTGCAATACATGTAAGAGAATGTAGAGGGATGAGTTGTTTACATTGCTACCCTGACTCAGAAAGTTTCTCTATTTTTAAAAGCTCATGATTCTAGGCTCTCTTCTAATCAGACCTAGCTCTGGAATTTGTAAAGCCCTTTTGGTGTTCTTGGTATGCTTGCTTGAAGGACATAAGGCAAAGAGATCCAGGGCAAAGCCCATCCCCTCATAACAAGTCACAAAATAAAATAAAAAAAAAGTCTCAAAATGAACAACTGGTTTACTACCAGAAAGGACTTCCTTTCTGTAACTAGCTCTTTGGTATAAGCCAGTAAAAATACATGCAAATTTGTCAGAGCTGACTTGCCCCAGAAGGCACATAGCTCTACCTTCAGACCTGGGCATGTGTCGTGTGAAACCCTGCCTGGGGTGATTCTGGAGCCTTCTGTCTGCCTCAAATTAACACAGCACAGGTAGCTCATGCACAGCTTCTCTCATCAATCAGTTATGCACATAGTCCTTGTGTATCCAGGCACATCATATTTGAAAGTATAATTGCCACAGTAAGACAACACAAACTAGAAACGTTAACAAACCTTATTTTTTCACATACCCCTTCCAGTGAAGAATCTGAATAATTTAGTATGGGTTGGCAGCTCTTGATTACATTTTTGCACCTTTTAAAATTGCCTAAATGAAATTTAAAGTAATTTAAGCAGGAAGTGAAAATGACACACCTTTGTGTTCTGCTTGCATAGGAAAGGATACTGAAAGTATCAGGTTTTAGTAGCCACAAAGCAGATTCTCCATCAGTTTTCTGCTAGGACAGTAAAATACCTGACAGTGTCCCCGGGTACAAGGAGGAAAACTGCTGCTGTGAGTAAGGATTGTAGGGCTCAGTCAACACAAAAAGAGAGTAATAATAAATATTAAATCATGTCAAGTCGGCTGTGTGTCAATTTACTTGGTTGCTGGGTATAACAACGACATGCAGCCTAATGAAGAATTAATTTCATGGAAAGACAGGACTCCATCTGCAGGAGCATCTATATATTATGGGTTATTCAGACCTGAATCTATCCAGGGGATTGTAATTCCTGTAACTGGCACAGCCTTAAAAAGGTGCATGCAAAATGTCATGCAATGGGAGAAAGTGCTTCTACCTTTCAACAAACTGCACCCCACCTTGTTAGCTGCTCATTTGGGCAGTAAGTTTAATAGCAAGGAGGCCTTGTCTTCTATCTCTGCAAAATTATGTGGGAGTATACGGTATTATATAAATGAAATCTTTATAATTACTGTTGATAAAAGTTTAGATTATTTATGATGTAGGCAGACATCTTGGGGATACTCAGCTTACTTGGAAAGCTCATAAAAAAGATTTTTAAACTCTAGCTTTCTACCTTGATAACAAGAAACAGATTTCTTTGTGGTATTTCTAACACACATTACTGAAAAGTTCATCTGATGCTACTCTTTTTTTTTTTTACTTCTTTTTTTTTTTTTTTTCCTGTATAGGAGACCCATTGAATAGCATGAAAAACGAGCTCACTTTCAGCGTGTAGGTGAATTTCACCTTTCAGCTTCAAAACCCAGGGAACAGAGAGGAGTGCTAAGCAGCTCCCAAAAATAGGTCCATTGCCCTTCACAGAAGGAGCAAATAGAGGATTTTAAGGGAGTGAAAACTTGCAAGATCTCTGAGTAGTTTTAAACCTTCTCTTCCAGATTCATCTCACATTCCAGTGAAGAGTCTGGTTTGTATTTAATCTTCTTCACCAGGTCACATATCCATAATACAGAGTCTAGGCGATTTCTATAATCTAAATTGTCCCTCTACTTAAAAGGGAAATGCATAAGGTGATCAATATTTTTTTTTACCTTCTTAGAAATGGAACTGTCCAACTACAAATAAATCATTTGTATGTGACAGGCCTGAAGCAGGTGAGAAAAATATTCTCTTATAGCCATTATGTGTAAAATTCATAGTTTTTGAATGAGTTAATGAAAAGGGACAGAAGAATCACTTAAGACTACTAAAGAAACTTGAGGAATACCTAGCGTGCTTTATTCCTGCTATTACCTATTGACTAACAATCGAAAAATTTTGAGTAGAGGCTGCAAAAAAACCCCTCTTTACATAAATTCCATAGAATCAATGCCTCCTACAGCTGTAACATGAAACTAAACTGAGAAGAAAGCCTGTATAATATCTGATGCCAAAGAATTATACTGGCCATACACTCCAAGATATACATAAGATGCTATTGAAAATTAAATGTCAGAATCTGGACTTAAGTAAAAAACTAAAAGAAATTAATAAGGACTCCCTGTCATCTCGTTTTAGTGAGGTCCCAGCTCTTGACATAGTGAATTAATACTTGGTGTCAATATGGCCTTACAAATCACAGCTTCTTTATAATTTACCTTCTTAGAGCACCTTTCACTGAATGGTTTCAAGGACCATTATTGAAATGAGACCGTATAGCTATGCCTATGCTGTAAAGCAGTTAATTTCCTTTTTAAAAAAATACTTTTTCTTGTTTCTTATTATTCTAACTAGGTTTTGGGCTCCTTTAAAATGGGGTATGTGTTTTATTAACAAAAATGTAACGTATTCCGCAAAAATCCTTATATTTTCCTTTTTTTTTTTTTTTTAATAAAGCGATTGCAAAAGAAATCCCAAAAACTACCAAAGGAAACAATAACAAAAACTTATAGGATAGAAACTTTTCAAACAGCTGGAAGAGTTATTCCCTTTTAGCACTCTGTAAGATCCTTCAAAATATGAATTACTCACAAGATGTTAACCTTGGAAATCTAATTTAGTTATTACCTTTTTCTTATATAGAACAAATGAAAAGAAACAGAGAAGCACAGAAGAAATGAATCCATCAGAAACTGAAGCATGTCAGCATGAAGCACTGACATTTCAACTCAATTTTGCAAATAAAAAGAATGTTTAGAGAAGGCAAGAATTTAGGAGTGAGCGATGAAGGAAAAGAGGCATTCATTACAAGCGCCATCATGCAATGCCAGATCTGGTTAAGTACAGTATGTCACTCTTTCTATAGTTTAGGTGTTATTCAGTTTAAATTGAGCTGAGTTATGACAGCCATGAGTGGAATTTTTTATACAGTGCCACAGAAATATAATCAGCCTCCAGACAACTCTCACTCATCTACCCAGAAAGCAGCACCGCAGAGTAATACCTGCAGAGGCTGGGCAAGGCCATGATGATCTAAAGAACCACACTTCACAGTTTCTGGAGCCTACCTAACACATCTTGGTGAACTGTAATAGCATTTGGTGGACAAAATTGTTCACTGACTCTGAATTTCAAAATGTATGTTTATGTTTTTCCAAAACACAATCATTCCATCCTAATGAACTATCTTGAGAGTTCCTGGACGAATGCATTTTTTTAATTGCTCAGCTCCAAATAGACTAAAGTTGGAGATTTGATGCAAGTACCTTGGCACCATGAAGGACTCGCACAATGAGATTCTGTCGTGTTCCCATTCCTGCTGTGCATCTGGTGGTGTATCTAGCACAGGCTGTGGCTTTTAAAACCAAATCTTACAGCTTGACTCCTAAAGCACTGACATGACAGAAAAATGGGACAGAAATCACATCAGGCTGATGAAACTGTAATTGCAAGGGCTTTGTCCCTCTCCTCACATATACGTAAATTGTAGAGAGAGGGTGCATGCAGAATATGATTACAAACTAGAGAGAAAAACTGAGCCCGCATGGATGATGTGCATTCACTACAAGAGAAAAAAAGCAATGAGTAGTAAAAATTACAGTCTTCTTTATTTTCTTCACTTGGCTTTGGTGGAGTGTTCCACCAAGTATTGTGAATTTTACAAGTCGGAAGAAAGTCTGAGAGACAAAAGGGTTCTTTCAGCAAAACAAATTCTTGTATTTGCATTGCCTTTTGCCTGCAGTCTATTTTCTGAGACATATTGAAGAATGACATTGTTATGAATATAGGTATTATTGCTGATTAATTTCAGGTGATTCCTTCCCACAAAATAGTAAGCATCATTAAACTAACTTTCAAGGCATTCCACAACTCCTCAAAGAGACTGGCACATCATATAGACCTTCTTCAAAGGACTCTCCTAGGCGCTACTCAGGAGTCTCCCCTGTGACAGATATTGCTGCAAACAGCAGCTGCTTTGCCTCTCCCTGTATTATCTTAGAGTGAGAAAAAGTGAAAGCTATGAATCAGTCTGCTATCATGAATCCAGGGATAATGAAACAAGGAATAATTAAGGTGCCAGAAGTACCATTTGGCACATATAAATTATAAGTAATTTTTGAACGCTTGTTCCATAAAACTTCTATTCTTCCCCAGTGAAATAAGGCCAGTGTCGCAGCATAGAAACTGTGGAACAAGTTCTGAAAACAATTACATTCTACCCATGTTTCTGTTTTGACTTGGGAACAGCAAGGTTTCTGATGGAAGAATGGAGTTGCTTATATGTGTTTACAGATGGCTGTCTGTTTGAGTGACAGACATATGTGCTGGAGCAGTGTTAAGTGCTGTCACTTTGGTTTATGGAGCCGTTGCTTTACAAAGATTTCATTTTAATGCTAAATAAATGAGATTAAACTAAAAATAAGTAGGGCAATTAGAAAGCAAATGCTTTCCTTTCAATTCTAGACCAATATCAAAGCTTGAAAAAATTGACATGTAGACTGAGTTGTAAAGAAGACTTTAATAACAAGATCACATTCAAGTTTGGGAAGAAATGCAGCCTGTTATCAGGGCACCTGTGAGTATTTGCTTATTAATTTGCTCAAACAAGATGCCTATTGCACCTAGCAAGTCTGCCTTCTACCACATCTTGTCACTTGAAGGGCAACCATTCAATATGAGGCATGTTTTGACCCAATGGTGCAAATCTTACAGGTGATGGAGGTAACACAATGTATCAAAGGAGTATAAGTCCATAAATATGAAAAATACTGTGCCAGAAAATACATAAAATATATTAATATATTTTGTTTGCATATGGGGGGCTGTGATCTTTTACCTTTTTGCTACTGATTCACAACTGTCCTTAAATCCAGAAAAAGATCTGCAACTTCTAAGGTTTTGCAGAGGGAATATACAGGAACAAAAGCAATTAGGTGTCACTGCAAGAGTCTTTTTTCCTCTTATTAAATGTATCCAGGGAAAACCAAGAAAAGAACTCTATGCTTTTCAAAAGATAATTTTTCTTCTCCTTCCCAAAATTTTTGTTCCTGTGGTTTCTCTTTTAAAATCCCAGTGCCCAGGTGACTTCAGCCCAAACAGTGTATAAAAATATATATACTGAAAATACTGTAATTAGCATACCTGAAAAGCTTTTCTAAACCAAGTATTGTGGAATTTTACAATCTGGAAGAAAGTCTGAGAGACAAAAGGGTTCTTTCAGCAAAACAAATTCTTATATTTCCATTTTAGTTGGTCAGGTAAAAGAAAACAAAACACACAAGAGCAAAGAAGGTTCAATAGCAAGTGACTGGCTTTCTATATAAATTCTATTTTTATAAGTTTGTTATGCTGTAGTGAAAGAAAGATGGAAGTGCTTTATAATCATAAGGATTATTACTTTCCAAGATCATGTTCAATAGAGGCTATCAGAAAATCATAGATCAGAAAGAATGGGTATCTTTCAAGACTTTAGTGAAAATATGCTTAGGAGATAACTAGGCTACTCAAGTAAAAACCACTGAAAATTTTTGAACATGTATAGAAGTGCAAATGTCAAGCTAGTATTCAGGAGGACCAAGTGAAATGGCTCAGCAAAGAATGTTAGCTTATCATGAAAAATCTGAAAACAACTCAACTGAAAAAGGATTAAAAGGGACTGTAAGTCACCAAGGTTCTGTGGAAGAAAGTTTTTTGCCAGAATAACCCGATTTCATATCCTCGTAAAATTACAAGTGCAGTTTATGTAGGTAAAACACTTAAATTAGAATCAATGCATTGTTAGAGTATTATAGTGCACAATACTCTGTTTAAATTTAGTATTGTATCTTCTTAAGATAAACACTAAGTGGATTAATAACCAGCCACATGGCAGATTTTACAAACCTATTTTCCAGGAAAGTTGTAATGGAAATATGGAATTTTAGTGCATCATTGCCTACTAGAATTCAATCTTTTAATCAGTGACCCAGAATTAAATGTAAAATCACTGTTGAGAAAATTGGTGACTGCTGTAGCTATTGCTTGAGAGAAAAATTGGTAAGAAACCTGAACAGAACTGCTTGGTAAATTGGGGGAATTCAAGCAAAGGACACTTAGACACAGCCAAGTGCAACTGGACATACCTAAACACAAGAAATGCTGGCCAGGCCTATCACACAAACTATTTATAGCCTGGAAAAAATTACTCCTAAAAGATTTGCTGCTCAGACTGGACGTGGAGCTGAATGGATGAGTTTCCAGGATGATGCTGTACCAAAATGAACTAATGAGATCTTTATATAAACAGAGAAAATGTGAGTAGAAACAGAAATGTGATTTTTTATCTCCCCAACGAACACTCAAGAGTCTAACAGAGAAATTCTTGCATTCAAATAGATGCTTTACAATAAGGTGCTTAAAAGCTCACTCCATTTAGCTTATCATAAAAAGAAAAAAGGTGTCTTGAGGATGAAGAAATAAAAATGCCGTGTCCTGTAGTTTTTTGATCTGGTGGAGTGAAAGGAAGATAAGAGAATGGAATAGAGGACCCCAAAAATTAAAATAATTTCTTTCATATTCAGCCTGGATGCATCTTTATAGAAGATGTTTGAGTAAAACGCTCCTCAGCAGAAGCAGAATGGGAGAAAACCATGATCTTTCATATGAGAAATGGAAAATTTAGATCAGTATAGGCCAGGTGCAGTCACAGGTCAGATCTGACCTACAAGGTACTTCCCTCCAGCCTACCATCTTTTTTCTAAAGGTTGTAAAATAGGTTCCTTTAGGTGGTGGATGTTGCTTTAGCAGCCAAAAACTCTTAGATTATACCTGACTATTTTGGATGCCTCTTCTGCTTCCATAGATCAGTTAAGAAGAGTAAGAAAGGCAGTCACCCTACACTGGGATTGGCACCTGTGCTCTCAATATTACGTCATCCTCTGCAAATGAGTCAAAAGCAGGCAACTCTTCTTTTCTTCATGACTTCTTGTGGTATGCCAGCATCCTAGGCTATGTTAACTTCATGTACTTTTGAAATAACTACAGTATCTGTACTTGAAAGTGAAGTATGTAACAAGGATGACGGTTTAGTGCCATCATGCCATATTGTTCCAAGAGTAAATTTTTCAACCAAAGAAAACACCTATTTTGACATAGACATCAAACACTTTATCTTTTTCATGGTCAGACCCTATACAAGGTCTTCTGCAACCTTCTCCTCCCAGAAAAGTCTTGTTTTCCTATTAAAGATTTTCTTGTCTGCTATACTAAGCTAGCTTCCACTCCTGCTGTGTTAAATGTTAACTGCTCTCAGATGCTCTCTTTCTGGCTGAGTGGCAGGGCTAAAGTTTGGGGAGACAAGAATCCTTCTCTCTGCCAAGGCTATTCAAATCTTGCTCTTAGACACTTGAGTCCAAGAGGAACTATCGTAGGTCACTTACTTCTTTCAGCTTGCTTCTTCCAAAAAAAGAGACAACACAATAGCTTTTCTCCACTCACAGTTCATCTGCTTTCCTGTTTGTACTAATGAATAGGGGAAGCAGAACACCCAAAAATGACATCACGGCCAACTGACATCCTTACCCTTTGGGGAAAAAGCGGAGTATTTAAAAACTGATTAATGCAAATTTAAGAAAATTTGCTTGTACCTTGGTGTGACTAATCCACTCATGCGATTGACCTTACCCCGGCAGCTTGGAATAAAGCCACTAGATTCCATGTTGCATTTGACACCAGTTTATTTTATGGTCCTTATTGACACAGTTATACTTTTAAAAGACTTGAGTATTTAAGGAAAATACTGTCTTCTGACAAGGAGATGGGCCTTTTTAAAATAGGGCCATTGGAAGAACAGATGTGAACAGACTGATCATAGCTACTGCTGCACAAGAAAGAAAGGAAAAAAAAAAAAAGAAAGAAAGAAAAAGCATTCAACAATTCTACTGGAAAAGAATGCTCACTGTAAGAAGTACAGTCTATTTCTATAAGGCTGAAGACTTTATTCAAGAGTGCTGCCAGCCAGATAATGAGGTCAAGGAAAAGGATGTAGGTGCATGAGAATTGCAGCGTATAGGACTGCATTGTACCACATCCAGTACAATGGAATATCTTGGAAGACTTTTCTTATGGAATGGCATTAGAGGAAGGAGGTGCATTTTCCATCTACATCATTTCAACCCATCTTAGAAATTAATTTTTCCTGTTTACATAACTATTGTATGAGCTTATTCCTGAAAATAATTGTGGCAGTGCATTTGGACTAGATCCACAGCGCTGTGCCACAGAGCAAATGAACAGATGAGTCTGCTAGGTCTTGTGTGGGTGTTGCCAACCAAGAATGAATGCATGAGGAGGCCCTGTATTTCTAGGACTGCTTTGGGAACTGAAGATAATTAATTTAGATCAAAACATCTCTTACTGAAAGTAACTTAAGAAGAAACATGATCCTCAGTTGCTACTGAGAAACACACTCTGCTGCAGCACAGGAGGTGGTGAGTAAATGTGGCTTTAAGCTGTGTTTGAAATTCCCTGATCTTTGGCTGGGTTTAAGTTTCCCAGCACCACACTGGCTCCATGCTACCCAGAGCCTACTTGGGCAACTGGCCTGGAGGAAAGATGTGATCACACCCCATTCCTCTAAACCACAGTCCTCTTTCTCTAAGCCACAGCTGTCGCTGAAAGTGAAGTGTGTCCCTGGAGGAAGCCCTTTCTGAGCTGGATTTCCCCTCCCATCATAATCTAAGACATGTCTAGAGGGAGAGAGTGAAAATGAGCTATTTTACACTAGACACACAACCCAAATTGGTTGCAACACTAAGGAATGAGATCTAAGGAATCAGCTTGGTTCCTTATTAGTAATGTCTCAGCATATTATCACACATATTCGGCACCCTGGCACCAAAAAAACATCTCCAGAAAGGAGTCATCCTTTTGCTGCTAATAGAAAAAGAAAGAAAGAAAGAGACTGAGAGACAGAAAACAAGATAGAGAGAAAGAGAAGCAGCAAGATGGAATGTCTTGGTACAGAAAATTCAAGCTACACTTTTAAGTTATTTTGCCTCTTTCTGCAGAGTTGTACATGAACAGCTCATAAGTTTCTGACATTATTTCAGTGCCAATAAATTTATTTGAATAGTTCTTGGCTGGGTGCTCATTTATGGATATTCAGTATTAAGAATATAAATTGTTTCAGCTGGATACATAGATTTTGTTGTATATTTGTGTTTCCGAAAATTTAACATTTAGATCAAGGCTTCTGGAATGAACACTGACAGTTACAAATGTGCTTTCTGTTAAACTTACTCTTAGGTTGGCTATTTTGATTAAAATTGCTTAGTGGAAGATTCACAAGAAATGAAGTCTGAAAAAGCACTGAACTCAATTTTGATGAAAGTTCTTTTCAGAACTGAAATAAGTATTCAAGAGGGATGGTGGGAGTGGAAAATTAGAAGTATTCTATCAGCCTTCAGTCCAGTATACAGAATAGTCAGGCATCAAAATCATGCCATTTTCCTCATTTTTCTTGATCCAAACCCCAGAATGTGCACTGAGAGGATATAGTTCACTAATGAATTCTAATTAACATCCTAAATTGCATTTACTTGGAAGAGCCAGTCAGACAGTCATTCTGTGCTTGTCTTTTTTCATACATGGCTACAGTTACTGGTATGAGAGCATTTCTTTGGGAGGAAATGCTGACCTGGAATCTATGGAGATCCATAAGGTTTTGGGGTTTTTTTGCCTAGACATTGGAAAGACAAGATTCTCAGTTGTGCCTACAGGGAGAAATCTTACAGGCTACTCATCACAGCTCCAAGTTTTTTTCTGCTCTTCATCTTTTTGCAGCAATTCCTTCTATAGTTTCAAAGTCCTCTAGAAGTTTATGTTCAGAAAAGTGTTACTCAGTTACCCTGTCAGTCAATAGATTATTCACCTGGGATTCATTTTTGCATCTTTAAGTGCTGATCATCCTTACTCCAGTGGCTGGTATTAAGAAGTCAGTGGTACCTTGGTTACTACAAAGTCTCACCTACAACTAAGGCTGGTGTCTGACTTACAACCTGCGAGGACTTCTATTAAAATAACAAGGGCCACTTTCATGCTGAAAATTATGTGAATATTTCATTCCCTCTCTGAATCAAAGCTGAAGAATGCCACAGTTCTTCCCCCTGCATTAAATAGTAAATCATTGTACTTTATAATCCATCACAAATGTAAGCTCCCAACCAAAATCATTGCTCATTCCAATCACTGTCTCTGTCCTACAAGCGAACACTAAATCTATGTATCCATTGATGCAGTAATCAGTTCATTCTGTTTGATTTCTCTTCCCAAGTGGAAAAACTATGAAAGTATCTTTTCCAATTTTAATCTTCATTCTACTCCAATAAATAGAAATAAGTAATGTATCAGAAAAGTGAGAATATTCAGAGCACTGCAAGCCATTCAATACATATTTTTCACATCTCATACATGATAGGTGATGAAAAAAAAGGAGAATTAATAGAACATGTATAATTTATTTGTATGATGCTAGTGTATGCATGATGTCATATTAAGACTCATCTAATAAGCCATAATATAAAAATCACATAAAAATATATCTAAATCAGTGAACATATGTCTTTAGTGAAAGCAGTGACATATTTTATGGATTATAAATGGACTAGAACTAGAAAATAGGTTCCTGCTGAGGTTGATTGCTCAAGTCCGTCTGATTATTATTCTCTCCAAAGAATCAAGGCTTCTGATAACATGCTCATTACGGTATCACAGGTGAACATTCTTTCACAAAAAGCTAATGAAGCACCACTGAGAACCATAACAAAAGTAATCTGGATTGTACGCCTGAAAAGTGGGTAATATATTTTTGTTTTACCTTTTGGGGCACAACTGGCAACGCTACTGGCAGCCAAATCTCCAGAACTGCCAATTAAAATTAAGGTGGATGTTCCCACAATTCATCTACCATTAATGGGGTTGCAAATTTAGATGAGCTGAAATTTAGATGGCATTTGATTGCATCCATGATACGGAGTGACTAGCAGAAGTATATCTGAGATTCAGGGTGACAACAAAATAAGTTTCGAATTTCAGTTTTTCATGATTTTTTTTCCCTTCAGTAAATAAAAATAATAGAAGCCTGAGAGACAAGGCTGGGTTCCAAGTACCTGTCTTCCTTAGCAATTCACAAAGGTGAATTCAGCTTCTCTGAATGGCAGACAAGAGATTATTTTATGGCTCCTATTGATACAATTATTTGTCAAAAGCTAAACAACATAAAAAGCACACAAGCAATTTGTTTAAAGTGACATAAGCATATTTCTAGAATATTCTTGAGATGCTTGTAAAAGTCAAAGAAAAAAGGACAAAACAAAAGAGATTACTTAATAAAGCCAAACCCTTCCAAAGCTAGTCTAAAAGCCCTTGAAGGGAACATCTAAGAGGCCTGAATATCTCAGGCCTAGAGAAAAGGAAGGACACAATCATATGAACCATATAAAGAGGCACTATAAAAAGACCTTGAATACTATGCATAGGGCTGGTTCTCTCATCTCAAAAGGAATATATTAGAAGTGGAAAAATTTCAGAAAGTGGAAACTAGGCTGTGCAATAACTCTCCATAAAAGCAATAATAGAGTAAATTGGGACTATTCAACCAAAGGAAAAAAAACCTGTTCAGTGGGATATGATAGAAGTGTACAAAATTCTGACAGGATGGAGAGGGAGTAACTTTCTACTACCTGTTCACCATCTCATTCATGCAAGAGCAGGGGCGTCTAATAAGGGGCTGGGGGGGCCTGGGGACCGTATTTTCAAAACTACTGAAAGGAGGCAATTTCTACCACTACAGGTAGCAGATCTGTGAAAATCTTTGCAAAAGGGTGCTACAGGTGACAGAAATTTACATGGACTCAAGGAGAAACTAGACATATACTTGGAAGAGAATTTAATTGCATATGAAGGATTAACAACCAAATTTGGCTCTCACTATGTATGGCCTTACTATCAACATTGAGACCAAGTAGTTAATGGATTTATTTCTTTACTCTGCACAATGCAGCATTGAAGTACAGCTCCATGTAGTGGAGACTGAGTAAATTCTGATACTAGGAAACTCCTAGCAAGGTATTTCACTCAAGTAGGGTGAATAGACAGGATTAGGTATTAACACAGGGCTTGCACGACAAGGATGTCTCAACATGGCTTTCTCAGTAGCTAATACCATATCCACTTGGTGCGATGCTGTACTGAGCAAACGTACCACTCGCAGTACCACTCTTTTGTGCTATACTAGCAGTTTAAAAGTAAGTTAATTACTAATTCTAATTTTATTCTTCAGCTAGTAAAAGAGTGACTTGTGGGCGGACGTTTGACTTCACCTACATAAACTTGCAAAACCACACACATGGGGTTAGTTTTGCCAGTTAATTTACAGCCAGATTGAGACCAGTGATGATGTCTCACAAGTATCCCAAGGATCTTGGGCAGCTTGACCTGAGCACGCTTCTTCAGGCTAAACTTGGAACAGCAGTGCAAGATTTGTTATTAAATTTATTAGTCAAAAAGCACATTAACTTAGTCAGCACTTTAAAACACTGTTGTGTCATGCAAACGGGAATGACACTCAGGGCCACAAGCAATTCTGGGAGATCCAAGGAGCCTAACGTTTGAAATGTTGACCTAATATAACCATTTTGTATATTAATTGAATTAGGAGTCTACTAATCGGACAGCTTCTTTGTAAAGTAAACATGCATGGATTATTGTATGAGGTTGAGAGAAAAATTAAAATCAAGTTTATTATTTAAATGGAATTTAAGAAAACAGCAATGGAGATGGCAACCTGACATGTAGATGATGTGTCAATATTTGCTCTGTACAATTGTTTCTCTGAAAATAAGAAGGCCTGAATATATGGACGTGGTAGATAATTTGAGCTGAATTACACTCCAGAACATATTTTTTGTTAGGAGGAGCTGCAGTAATAGATTTTGATTAGCCATTCAATTAGTAGCCAGTACATGAACTCCAATTACTCATCCAGTATTCAGAGAGTATATTTTCTATGAAGACTTTTAGACCAAGAGTGACTAAAGCCTTCCAATAGTTTAAGCTTCCCTGAATCACTGCAATTAATTTGGGGGTCTGTAAAATTGGTGTGAGTCTGCAAAGCAGATTTCCACCCACACCCCTCAATGTAATTGCTTTTCTTTCCCCAGAGGCAGCTCCATTTTCCCGCTCCTTCTGCACTCTTATCCGCTTCTCGGAGAAAAATCTTCAAGTAAAGGGAAGATTTTAGTATTGAATTCCCTTTAGCCTGGAAAAATATTAAGCTGTTACCAGAAGTGCTTCATGTACAATGCAATAATATTTGCACATGTTCATAAATACTTATTTTCATACTAAATGCTTTCTCTATATATAGTGTTCCCCTGCTATCCCCCAAGTCTCTCTTTAGTTGCTTATTTCATCCTAACTATTTTTGTTCCACCTGGTGCAAACAACATTAAAACTCCTTTCTAAGGGATGGGTTTAAAGCACCATTGGACTCTAATGAGGCAGAAGCACATGCTTAACTGCTCTGCTGAATTGGGGCCAAGAAAATGAACTTGCTTGCACGTCTCCATAAACCAATTGTGT
Source organism: Nycticryphes semicollaris (assembly GCA_013400055.1). NCBI lineage: Eukaryota > Metazoa > Chordata > Aves > Charadriiformes > Rostratulidae > Nycticryphes > Nycticryphes semicollaris. Next base: position 932,979 of record VXBJ01006537.1, on the reverse strand, counting down.
TTTGGTCTTTTATCCTCATAGGTTTGCGCTGGGTTGAGAATAGCTTAAGGCATCCTCAGTGGGAAGGCTCTGCTTAGGGAACTGCTGTCGGGAAGGCAGTGAAGAGTCACTCTGAAAATGCTTTTCTGAGTCAGCTTCTCAATGACTATTCAACTCCCTCTGCTCCCATGGTCTGATATTTAGAAGATCTGCAGCTAAGCTTTAGGAACCACATTTTTGTGCTATTAATTGTTGGATATTACTTTAACTGGGCACTTTGTAAACTGGATGAACGAGATAAAGGTATTTCCAGTAACAGCCATCTGCAGCTACAATGGTTTATCTGCTAGATTTTGTATCAATGTACTGAGAAGTTGTACCAGGAAAAGAATCTTGTGTGTGCCTGTATTATAGCCTGCAGAACAGTGTGCAGACAGAGAAGGTAGCTGTAAACAAACTACAAGATGCTGGAAGGAGAACAGCACTGGCAATAGATTGCTCACAGCATAATTGAAGATAAAAATAAAAGTGGTGATATTTATGTAGTAAATTAAAGTGGTAGTACTTATAACCACAATTAAAATACTACTAATTGTTAAGTCTGCTCAACTGGTATGCAAATCAGTGCTGGAACCCACAGAAATTTTGTGTTATATGAAACTAATCCATTTGATTTAATTTAATTTTGAGTGGCAGGAATAGGAAGGGAGGAGAGAGAAATGCCATATATGTACTTGCTGAACAATGTTGCAGTAACGTACTGAGATCAATTAAAGGTAAATTCCAGGGAGTCATAGACACTGAAAAAAATATTCCTATATTCCTCATTAAGTAATTACTATGCTATACCACTTAGAAAACTCCAGTGAAATACAGGCAAGTGTCTTTTTATTGCCAAACTGCATCCAAATTGCTTCATGCAAATAGGCCCAGTAAAAGTAGATTCATTCAGTGCATGCAAATCCAAACTGCTAGCTCCAGAACTAGGTTCATCTTGTGTAAAATTAGGTCATTCTCTCCAATAGATGAAGGAATATACAATGGCTGACACTGTTCAGAACAAATGACATCCTTTTCAAATTGGCTTCATTAGCCTTTCCTGCATATAAGTAAAATGCAATTTAATTTCTTACAGGGATGTCTCTCAACTGTAAAATTCATAGGACTTGGCTTATGGAACAATATTTTCTCCTGAGTTCTGATTAAAAAGTATAAACTTAATAATCCGTAAGGCTATGAACAACCTTTGTATTCAGTACAGAAAGCTTTTCAGTTAGCTGGAGTGAGCATCTGGGTTTAGACACTTCCAGTCCATTAAAACTAATTGAATAAGTGAGAACTCATTCTTCCAGAATAACCAGTTGCTCCAGGAAGTGATGCTGACAATTAAGTAAGTGACACTCTTTCTTCTAAAGCATAACCAGCAAGTGTCCCAGCAAGGAACTCTGCTGAACTACACATATCTTCTTAGAACAAATCATTAAATGGAGGCTCAGGCAACTTCACAGAAGTACCATGTTTGCCTCAGTTCTTCAATCATTTTCCAAATGCACGTGCCCTATGAACTTCTCTCTGACCAAAGAAGGATTTAAGTCTGCACGTTTCAACATTATTGGGCAAGGATGACAGATGTGCTGCCATCCATCTCCCCACATGGCAATAGCTGATGCTGTTTATCTGCAAGAGTTTCTCATTTCAAGGAAGGCAATGGAGGATATTTAAAGGAGGAATATTGGAGAGCTAAAGTGATTTAGCTGGATGAGCTTGAATTTAACAGGATTACTTCTTATTTTTATTAGAAAGGTATAATGTGATTCTGCTCTCTTTTTTCCTCAGAAAGGTCATCATGGTAACAGCAGAATTATCTGCATTCTATAGAATTCCTGCAGCAATATTATTGCACAGACTCACAGCAGTGTGGCATATTTAACTGGTTTCACCATCCATCATATATAACTGTCTACTACACACTCAAGCCTCTGGAAGACTTCAAAAAAACTGAGCTACAATTTTCAGTTCATTGCAAATTAAGAGCACGCAGAGTTCAAGCAAATCCTGAAAACCAGCTACCACACACAAAAGAAGTTCAGATGAAGAAGAAATACCTGAGATAAGACTCATTAAAAACATAATAGAAATGAAACTGCTGCAATTTCCACTTTTCCCCCACAGAGAAGGAGGCTGGGTTTCAAAGCACAGTGTTAAAATTATCATTAGTAGAGCTGAATTGCTGTAGTGTTGCTTCCTAATGAGATACTACCAGTCAAGGATATCTACCTATGTAAAAAAAATTGACTTGATAACACAAGCCCTAGATGACAGACAAATGGGCAGTCACAAATCACAATATACACTCAGTTGACACTGGGGAAGGAAGACCATGCAATACATGGGTAACTGGAAGAACATAAGAGAGACAGTTGGTGACTTCCCAAATACATCCACGGGCTGAGTAGGAAAAAGGAAAAAAAAAACATTATTGATCTTTGCAGGTGACGTATAGAATAATAAGAAGCTTTGTAGTGAACAGAAACATGAGTTACTGAGTAGCAGAGTACCTTCCTACACAGCATGTGAGATGGAGTGATTACTTTGCTCTTATTCTGTGGGTACCAGCCACAAGTTTCACTTTGCAGGCTCTTCACAGACTGCTAATGGTGAAGACTGCACAACAACAGGAGTTAGCAACACCATCCAGTTAATGCCATTCAATCTCTTTAAAGACCTCTTCTGCATCCCACCCTGTGAACCAGGCTTTCTGACTGTTGCTCCATTTTTTTTGAACACAGCAATTTGTAACCGTTGTTCCCAAAAAGACAAATGTGGTTCTAGAACCAGACAGAAAAAAAAAAAAAAGACAGAAATCCTGGCCTTCTGGTTACTCAGTGACAGTTTTTAGGGGAGTTTTGCTGAGCTCAAACGTTGGAATACTTTAGGAACTTTTTGGATGGAGAATGCTGACTAGATACCACTCTTTGTTAGACTAGAATCCTTCAATTACCACAGTAAACCCAATTCAAAGCTAGTGGCAGAGCGTTACCTTCTGGTTGTGGGCAACCAAACAAGACATTTGGGCATGTGTTTTGAAAGGCATGAGTTTCCCAAAAGAAACCTCAGACCCTTGACAGCTCCTCCAAGCCATGCAAAAAGCAGCTATGCTAGCTCTTTTACAGCCTGATTGGTGCAGTAGTAAGTTAATTTGCCTGATTCCATAATTAAGAAGATACTTAGACTTGTCAGTAACAGCACAGCCAGTTTGTTCTAAGTTTAAGCTCCATGACAAGGAAGATCGTAATCTTCAGGCTTCTGAGCATAATACATTAATATAATTGTTAATGTCCTGGTGTAATTTTTTTTCTCAATTTTCTTTTCTCTTCCCCTCCTCCTTTCTTTTCCATTTTTTTTTTCACTATCAAAACAAAACTGCATTAGAAATAGCTCTTATCATTTTAATAGTCTTTAAATTAGGCTGGCACAGCCTTAAATAAAGAGATATTTTGTGGGTGAAAAAAAAAAAAGAAAATAGAGAAACTGTTTGTAAAACATAACTCTTGTGCCCAAAGGGACATATCATTTTCATATTTTAAATCTGAATGCATTTTAGTTATTTTGTGTTTTTGCAGCAATCAGTTCACATTATGAGAATAGGGTAGTATAATTATGGAAATTAAGTACAGATTTCAGTTGAATGAACTCATCAGATGGAATTACAGCCTTTCTAGATTGGTCGTCTGGCTTTATGTCAGATGATTTGCATAAAACATTTAGCTTAATGAGAAGTAAACAACAAGACTGCGGAATGTATTAACCCAAGGGGGTCTGAGCTGACATGTAAGAAATATTAAGGTTGTAGCTTTTTTTTTTTTATTTTATAGACAAAAAGGAAGCCTTGAGAGCAGATTAGGGACATAAAGGTAATTCTGGCTTGGATCATAATTCTTCATGAGTGGTATTTTTCACCACCTACAGTCATACACTGTAAAGTAATTTTTCAGGTTTATTTACTTTCAGTTGCCTGTAAGCAAAATCTGAAATAATCTAGTTACCCTGTCAGATAGTGTTCATGGCTGCAAACACCTCTTTGTGTTCAGTAGTTGAATTTTCTTCTGGTCAGTGGTCTGGAACTTGCTCAAATTACGTTCTGGCACATCTAGTCATTTATCCATAATCTCTGGAGGGTCTAATTTTCATTGGGAAGTACAAAACCAAACCATACTTTAGCATCTTTAATCATTAAACTCAGAAATGCTACCATCCTAAAAGCATATTGATAGCAAGTCTACTTAATGCACAGAATATTAAAAGGCTCACTCTTTCTGTTCCCATGGCAGCACCTACTTCTGGGAAGGGATTCTCCAGGAAGCCTAAACAAAGTACATGAGAGGTGCACTGAAATCACTATTCTTCCTGTTAAGATTTTCAGGTTCTGCCTGTGGGCTGCCTCCTAGCCTAGTTACAGCTTGGCATTTCCACACTAACATTAATCTATACTTCATCCCACTGCAGATCACCTCTTGACATGTCTTATGCTAGAATGTGAATATGGTCATTTACCAGAACCTGGTGTTATACTTGCGCTAAGGGTGCCTTGTTCTCTGCCTACAGCACTGTGTTCTGTGAAGTAGAAACTCTGCAGAAGGAAGCAGAATTCCTCCCCTAATATTTAAGAGACTTAGGGCTTAATTGAGCCTTCAACATTGTACCTCTAACAAGAGTAAGAATGTGGACAGATGATTGCAAGAGACCAAGCCAGTGCATCTTAAGACATAACCACTCATTAGCTGAAAATTACCACCCTCAGCAGATGGGCAGAATTGCTTGTGAGTGCAATTGCTTCTGATCATCTAACCATACCTGTAGACCTTTTTTCCAAATCCAGTCCCTCTGATTACAGATAAGTTCCTTGATTACTTAAAAGAATTGTCCCTAGTTAAGAACAAACCCTTCTACCATCCTCACACAGGGAACAATAAAAGTCTGCAAAGGCAAATTAAACCCTGTTGCTCTATCTTTCATTTACCCCACATGTGCACATTTCAGGGAACAATCCAGATTAGACCGTAAAGTGGTAGTTAGAAATTCTTTGGCAGGTATTTTGATTAAAGCAGTTCTGACTTAGAGACATGAAATAAACTGCAGTATTTAGACAGGACCCTGATGGTGCAGATTTTAACTTTTTTTGTATCACCATACGAGACCGTCTGAGTAGAAGGGTCTGAATAAACTTTCATAGAGAAGACAAGGCTTCTATTACCCTTGCCTAGGAACAGTACTGGAAGAGATTGCCTTTCCCCAGTTCATGATTGCTAGTGACAACATACAGAGAAGCAACTTACCAATTCATTGAGTTGAAGAACAGCATGCCACATGTTGTGCTTAGACTTCAAAATAAAAAATCGTATGGCAGTAGGAAATGGAAAAAGCCACTCTGCTTTTGCTGCCACATGTGTCCTTTCTACTGCTGAGCTCTCCTTAATGAAAAATTGGTGCAGGCTCAAAGAAGCAGAGCAACAGATGTGAAAGAAATGGTGGCATGGAAAACTACTGACCCTTGTGTCTAGTTGAATACAGAAGCAGCACAGGTAGCAGGTTCCTTAAAAGAATATGTCTAAATCTATGAGCTTATGACTGGCTGCACTTAGGGAAACAAAGTGAAATGAGAAAATTTCAGTGTGCTGGATGAATGTGCAAACCTGAGGAGAAAAGATGAGCTATAGCAAATTAGAGGCTGACAGTTCAGTGGCCACACAGCCAGCATGAGGAGAACAAGTTTGCTGCTTGGTTCAGAAACACGTTATATAAAAAGCCTTTGGGACCTGTCCTACAGCAATTCAAATCAGTGGGAATTTTGCTTGCTAGAATAGCTGATTTGGTGCTCCATTCTGAAGTCAGACTGCCATCACCACAAACACCCTGGAGACTCTGTCATCTTTCTAGTTGGTGTGGTGAATATCACCCACAAAGAAATCATTATCAAACCTGCAATAGTCTCTTAAGAGAAGACTTGAAGAGCTTCCTAACTGTTTAATTTTTAAAATGGGCCCAGTTTCACGCTTGGGTGACTCTGAGATTCAGGGCCATCCCACCTGCCTCAGACACACCAGAATGGTCCAGCTCACAATGAGCAATTGCCTTCTGTCCTGTGGGGAGTTTCCTCCCAGGAAAATGATTCCCCTCCACAGACTCAATGCAGAAAGTGCTCTTTGATGGCTAGGGTGAAGAAGGTTACAGGAGGCTCTGGAACTGGTGTGTTTTGAAAATGGGAAGAAAGCAAGTGTCCTTCCTCTCTTACAAGAGACAATGAAAATTATGTGCATTTCAAACAGCTAGAGTAAATCAGCAGCAAAACCGTGCCTCTTTTTATTTGAAATTCAACTGAACGATTTGTTTTTTCCCTTTGCCTTGGCTTATGCTTTGCTATAAACCTGTAGGATGCCCTCAGATCAATCATAACTAAATAAAGTGATACTTTGTGCTTAATAAACATATTCTGTCCATTGATCACAAAATACTTTCCAAAGGTAAATGAGCACTCAAGAGACGGAAAAAAACTATATCCAAATATTTAAGATTATAACATGAAGCTGAATCAGAATATAGATACCTAAGTACAAAGTATATTCATGTTCCCTCTTCCTGTCCTTTGGGACCATTCTTCCAGAGGTAATACAGCTTTTACTCAAAATTTCCTTGAGTATCTAAAAATTGTATTTCATAGCATATGGTGCAGGATCATCTTTTTTTTTTTTTTAAGTGAAATGGATTTCTTGCTGCTACTTCAGACTGAACAACCTACACACACGATTACAAACACAGCATCCAGTAAAATTTTTAACTTGGTGAAGGCTGGCAACAAGAGAGCCTCTGCCTTGCAGAAAGGATGATGATACTGCTCATAACTTGATTGGTAGTACCTTATGCCTTTGGCATACATTTTGTCCCAGCTCCTCTTAATACCATTCTTACCTGTAATTTGGGGAAAAAAAAATACAGTCTTGTATGTTACTGTGAAAGATTTCCTGCCTCTGCCCTAGGAACACCTCCCACCTACAACTGAGCATGATCGGATGCAGAAGTTAGGTGTCCACCAATGATCCCGTTGATTGTATTGGTGTGGTCTCCCCTAGACATCTCTCTCAGAGATTTAATCCAAGAAGTTTTCCCAGACGGGCTATATCCTGGGCACCGGGAAAGGATCTGAAAAAGGGGATTTCAGAGGAGGAAAAACTATCAGAAAAGGAATACCCTCCAACTGTCCTTTTCAAGCTGGCCCCTGTGCAGATTCATTAAGCCAGAAATGGGAGCATTAGAAAACACAGCCTAGTAATTATAGTGTTCAGCTGGACGAGTTTGGGGATGTAATTTAAAGATTGTGAACAATGCTTAAGCTGTTTATTGCATGTGGCCTCAAGTCACTTGTCCCATAAATCAGTGTGAGAGCTCCTGATGCCTGTACTAGTGCCTTATCCATCTTTGTTCCATGGACCCTCTTTTACTAGCTACCACTTTTTATCAATTCTGCAGCACATGATATTGTAGAAGGCTACAGTTCAAAATTCCCTGCTCTTTTAGGAACCAAGAAAGTAATGAGAAAGTTGCAAACTTTCAGAACTAATAGAAGGAAAACTGTAACAAAAACTGAACACCTCCGGATTCTTCCCCTCTTGGTCTGCTCAGCATCACATGAACTTCTCATGCCTTTCACCTTCTTACAATGAGACTTCTTACTCTTAACGAGAGATCTGCTCATAGTGCTAATAGAAAGTGCCATGATATCCTATTCTTAAGGCAGGAGAACAGAATGGCATTACAGGGTACATGATTGCTTCATATTTGGAACATTATGTGATAACTACTTTGATATTGTGAGGGGCATTTTCATACCACGTCCTGTTTGAAGTACATAAAGTCAATTAATGTAAAACTTGGAGCTAATTCATGGAATCACATAATTATATGGGGTTGGACGGGACCTCTGGAGATCATCTAGTTCAACCCTCTTGTACATTCCAGAACTCCTCCTCCTTCCTCCCCCATTCTAAATTGCCTTTTGTGACATAAACCGCTACACCGCTCAGAACAACAAACATACCACGTAGTCAAAATTTCTTGTGTGATGCTGTCCAAGGGTGAAGTAGGAAAACTGCAGGTGGAAGCGCAAGTGTTAGTTGTGTTTCAACAGCTGTTACAATGTATGAAAATAATATTTGGGTATCAATAAGCATTGCCACTCCCACACATCAAGCAAATGTGGCATTTCTGAATGACATATTTACACCCAAGAGAGAGAAGAAGGAAACCTCTTTTTGCATGTACCTTCTTCCTCAACACATTCTTCCCTGGATGTTTTGACTACAGAGCAGCTCAGCCACAGGGCCTGCTTCTGACTTGCCACTTTTGCATCATAGAGCGGCTACATCCTCCTGAAAGGCAATCTCTGTGCTGCAGTTCACACATCACAACGAGAAGTGACAGAGACTGAGAATCTAGGCCCAGTCTGTTTTCAAAGTTGACATTTGGGGCACTTTCCTATAATTTAAATCATGCTGAATTTTTAATTCTCTCCTTATATAAATCCTTCCTGCCCACACATTTCTGTTTCTCTATTTATTTATTTGCTGGTGGGGTGTGAGGTGTGCTAAAAGCACACACATTTGAGCAGAGAGTGTGTGGTGTGGGCGTACTTTTGAATTAACTCCAGTTTAAGGTTTCTTAACAGTTCAGTGAGATTTGTAAAAATGTTGAAAAAGACCTGTTGATTGCATCTGTTTGTAATTGCTAGTTGTGGAATGTGAATATGCAGTATGTATTTATTGAATTATGCTCTGAATGTGAACAGTATGCTGCTGCTTCTTAATTGCCTACTCTGATAGGTGTCTGACAATGGGGCTATTCATCTCTTCCCACTTCTTCAGGAAAAAATAAATACATTTTCTTTTTCTTTTTTTCTGTTTAACAGTACGCTGACATTTTGTCAGCTAGAGCACATATTTTAGGAAATATTACTTCAATACCAGCATTTCTTAGTAAAGTTTAAGGGAGGTGGGGAAATAATCAGCAATAACAGACAAGGAATTACTCAAAAGCAAATATTATAAATAATTCCAGTGCTTCCTGAAATGCCCATGGAGGTCACTAAGACTTTCGAAGTAATTAAAGGAATTTTATGTTAGTTACTTAAATGTTTTGCTTTGTTTTGGAGAAAACAAAACAAGGTCAAATTTCCAGCCAGCACTAAGTGATGAAGTTTCACTGAAATATCTGGAAGTGCACCAGCTGGAGCCAGAAGGATACATTGTCTAGAATATTTCTACAGAAAGACCAAACTCTAGCAAAATGTGTCTATATAAAGGTTCCTTATGCATGTCACAAAGGAAGTTTTACAGTAATCATACTCATTTTTCCATCTATGCACACAAACACTGCTCACAAGCCTTAAAGTAGCATTCCCTTGGTTCCATACCTCAATAAATATCTTAAACACATATAAGAAATAAGATGTATTTATTACACCTTCAGCCGTTCACGCTATTTAAAAGGAGCTTCAGCAAAGGGCACCTTAGGACATGGTTTAAAGATACTGACAAATCTCCTGATTTAATGCATTACCACATCCCACATGTGACTGTAGCAGTTTTATATCTTTGACAATAAAGAAGACATGCAGCCTAATTGAATTCAATTTAGAAGGGCTGTAGAACAAGCCAGATACAGTAGAAATTCTGTATTTTATAGTAGTATTGTAGGAATTTTTTAACAGTAGCTGAAACTCATTTCCACACTTCTGACTTAACAAAAGAAAACACAGCCAGGGCTCCCAAGTATAATTAAATTGGTATTCATCATTCAGCAATAAAGAGTACCATAGCACTGTGAAACAAAATCTCTCACAGGGGGTCTTAGCCCTTCTGTTTCAATTTCCTGAAGGCCAAGGCAGTTGAAAGAAGATAAGCAAACATCCCTCCAGAAATGGGAAATCAGAATGTATTTCTGCAAAAGACTGGACAAGCAGTAGCATAGCAATGAAAATACTGAAGTGTTTACAAATGCTTCAGAGTGATGCTGTGAATTTTGGGAGAGGGGGACTCTGCATACAGATGGATAAACTCCTTTTCTTTTGAGGAGCTAATCCTGCTGATACACATGCAAAGAACTGTACTTCTATGTAAATGGCTTTGATAATGTCCCATGAGATCTATTCCCACCCGCATCACCCAAACTGAAGGATATGAGGCCACAATAATCATCACAATATTTCCATGTCATATAGGGAAAGGTTTAAGTTACAGACATCTCTGTGGGCCCAGAGCACAACAGTCATTTCCCTTATGCCACTAAATCACTGAAATAACCACAGAATTGTTCTTCCAAAGGAATTGTTGTGAGTAAATAAACCCTCCCAGTCTTAGAGCCCAGAAAGTGATACAGCTGACAAGGGGGTTGGTTTGATTTCACAGTCATTGTCATCCAACAACCTACTGCATTTGAGTAGAACTCTCTCATTACAGGCGAGAATTCTTACTTAATGGCTCCGTGTTGCTACAGTTTCTTGAGCTCTCTCTGAACTTTAGTAGTGCCAAAGACAGTGCTAATAAATACTGTGTGTGCAGCATTGTTATCTGCACTGCACCAAGTTTGCATGCATTAGCAAAGCAGAAGTTTTAATCATTTATGTAAATTTGTGATGTAGCACTTTATGGCATATTAGTGAAGCACTGATTGCTGTTTGAGACTTGTGTTTATGCATTCTGTGATAATGAAATTTGTACCAAAGACCAAATTGGACAGTGATGTCAATATACATACATATAAACAAGGGTTATTTTGCAATGGTTCAGTCTCCACAATTATTTTAAGCAGTTTTGCAGGAATAAAAGCAGTAAGCTACTTAAACTATCCTCTAATGACCAATGAAAACAATCCCGATTTTCTGTTTTTAAGTGCTCGCTTCACAACATAACATCAGCCAAGCAGCCTTTCCCAAATCTTTTGCATTGTCAAAGTGTTTTGGCTCAAAATGAATGCACAAAGAGTGGCTCCTGAGACAGAGGCAAAGGCATCTGTTATGCAGCATGTTGCATCCAAAAGGCACCTGTGTGTTCGTAGATAATGCAAGGCATTCACATGTCAGAATGGAGCCTTTGTGGGATTTTCTGAAGCTATATCTAAATAAATTTCTTCTGCCAAGTACATTTGATGGGGTCTCCAACCAAACGATAACATGATTTTTCTGAATCCCTACTAACTCAACTGCCTCAATGAGCATTTTTCATCTGCTTATTTGCCTTGATTTGCATTGTTGTTACCTCCTCCCTCTTGCTTCAGCCAGGGTTTTTTATTTCACTGACTTCCTTGCTATTGCACACCCTTTACTTTCTAGTTCTCTCATGCTCACCTCTGAATTAGGCCAGAATTTAGGTGGAGGGGATTTTCAGCTGATAGTGCTTTCACAGTTTCTATTGGCTCTTCAGAAGCCAATAACAAGACTAAAATAGCCATTACTTCGACACAGCATCTGAAATTATGATCACCTTTCATCAGACTTAATAACAGGATTAGAAGAGTTATGAGGATAAGACTTATAGTATTCTGGATTTCAGAGCTGAATTCAGGAACTACCCTTAGGTTACAAAAAAAAAAATAAAAAAAAAAAAAAAAAAAAAAAAAAAAAAAAAAGGAAGATAGTAACAGTAGTAAAAAAGTCCAAGACACTTGGAGTGGGGCAGGGGACAGGAAATATAAAGCAGTGCTGAGGGAAACAGAGTTTCATTGCCCTTTGGAAATGTTTAAAATTTTGAAAGTGTTTAGATTATTGAATACAATAAAAGGGACACAAGGCAGGTTGTTTTGGTATGTGAACATGCTTAAGAATTAAGCACATATGAATAAAGCTTTGTGTCAACATGGTAACCTCCTGCCCTTGCAATCAGAGGAATCCTGACTGATGGATGAAGCAGGCAAATGAATGCCCTGATTGCTGCCTTGTTTCCTTTTGTGACAAGGCTAATGCACTAATGAAATTCTACCTTAGATTTGAGATATCCTTCTGTAAAAAATAGCAAATATATTCCCATAAAGAGGTTTTGTTTGAACAGCACTACATTTTTGCCACAGCAAATTTCCAACAGGTTCTGCTGAATAGACATAAAGAAGAAATTTATAATGAGGGTGGGGAAACACTGGAGCAGGTTGCCCAGAGATGGGGTAGATGCCCCCGTCCCTGGAATCATTCCAGGTCAGGTTGGATGGGGCTCTGAGCAACATGATCTTGTTGAAAATATCCCTGCTCATTGCAGGGACTAGATGACCCTTGCAACCCAAACTATTCTGTGGTTCTAAGACTCTAAGACGATGTGGGTAACAATGCTATCGGAGACAACAAAATAGGTGAGGGCAGAGAAAGTTTACTCTACCTTATAATTTAAGTTCTGTATCCTTTCTAAAAGGACTTCAAAACCTTCTTTAAAGGTTTTTGTGTTCAGTAAACAGACCACAGCGATTTAATAAACTTTGAATGCCGATGTTGCACTACAAACATTAAAGACTGAAATCCTGTTTCCTTGCTAACAAGGTACAGTCTTGTGACCAAGCTCACCCATCCTGGCAGTCAGCATGGCCCAGTTCAGTGTAAAGGGCAACTTCCACAGCCATTTAGTTTCTGTGCTGACACTATTAACGATGATGCCAATGGCAATAACACTTCTCATACAGTGGACACCTGTATGTTTGGAATAGGATGGAGAACATCAGCTCATTTCGTTTTGGCTTGCAAACGGTTGCAGGTGGCAAAGCTATTTGCTTGCATACAGCACAGAATGGCCTTCAAGTACAAAGGAAAAGAAACGTTTTATTATTTCATAGCCCACTTCTGTCCTTTCCATATATGCTTATTTAGGATTTAGTAAGACCCAGATGCAAAAAATGAAGTATGTTCCTCAAAAAAAAAAAAAATCCAAAGTGACTTTAAACAATCCTGTAAATATTCCCAGGCCACAGAAATCAAAACACTGCACTGTGATGTTACTACCATTTCTCACAGCACAGTCAAAGGTACTGCACTACATTTAATAGAGCCATCATTACAGAAGCAGAAATGCTCCATAGTGAAATCAAATGCTAAAAGCATGGACAGAATCTGAGTTCTGTTTCAGACTTTTATGTGAGTCCGCAAAGATCACTTAAAACTCTGTGATGGATTTGTTTCATTAACAGATGCTGTTATATTTCTTTTAAAACAACTCAAGTGAAGTATGGGGGGTGGGAGGGAATGGTCGTGGCTGGATTCTGATGGGCAGCTGAGAATGATTTGGAGGTTTCAAGGATGGTAGGCAGAAGATTTGCAGCACAGCTGAGAACCTGTGGCTCATGATAAGAATGTAAAGAGCAGATAATCAGGTCCCCAAGAAAAAACAGGAAAAAGAAAAAAAATATCTGGAGCCATAGGGAACTGGGTTTGCTGCAACTCCGAAACTCATTGAATGAAACAAAATGAAGCTTGAAGGCAAGAACTCATCTGCTAGGACACAGTGAAAAAAGGAGGCATTCTATTTTCCCTTCATTTTTAAAAAGGAGACAAACTGCATTTAATTACAGATGAGTTTGAGAAAACAGTAATTTGTGAAGTACTTTCAGATATTCAGAAATGAAAAGCTATGTCCTAGGATGGAGGAAAAACAGCAAATGAAATTGAGTGGTAAGAATAAAAGAATGACATGTCATCACTATACAGTTATTTTCTATGAATGGTTGCAGACAATATTCAAAACATGGTTAATGAACATTAGAATGCTTTTCTTAGCCCAGGCTTATTTCCCCATGCTTCATCTCAACCAACATTTTTGCTGCCATAACCAAATAGGCCTTTTGGTTTATGATGCATAGAGCGGAACAAGAAAAGCAGACTAAATGTAACAGAAACTCATTTCTGTCAATAAAGTAAGGGACTATGAACAGCAAGACTTCCACTATGACAGACACAGCTCTACCTAGCAACCATTTCCTAACCTTCCTTTTGAAGTCCCCATGGTCAGAGAATGTTTACTCCCAGCTGTACTGTGCAGATGGCCACAAACGGAAGAAAAAGGTTTTGGAGAGGTCTCTGCAGTAAGACCCAGGAAAGCAAAAGAAAGCAAAAAGAAGAGACAGAGGAAATTCAGCATGTTCTATCTTAGCTCTGGTGGTCATAACGGCAGCTATAAAGGAAAACTCAAGGATGTAAAGTGACAGTGGCAGGTGCAGAAATCAAGCATATGCTAAGGGAATCAACACAATATGCAAAGCCCCTGCCAGCCCTAAACCAACAACTTTACACAGTGCCCTTGCAAAGCCCAGGACAACATCTCACCTCTGAAGTGGGATTCTGAAGTGCAGATGCCACTCTGCAGACAGGTAATGCACCTGCACTGAACCCCAGCCAGTTTCTCAGAACAATAGTTCTTCCTCCCTGATTTGCATATGCCAAATAATATGCTTCTTTTTTTCCTGTGAAGCTGCATGTGTCTAAAAAAATCCTAATTTTTAAATAGGAGGCATGATTTTTCTTTTTATTTCTCTCATATAATGAAGCTAATTTTCCTAAAATACGCCCTTAATCAATAGAAGAAGAAATAATTTTATATAGGAGCTGCTATGAAAGATGAAAAAACCCCATGACTTTTTTCCCTACTATTATGTAATCTTAATCAATTGTATTTTTTAAATTACTTTTCTCCTGCCTTATATAATGCAGAACTCTCTCCTGTTTATCTTGTTACATCTAAATTAGCAGCATCCCCAAGCAGGTGTTACATTTGGAAGACAACATATTGTAAGCAATTAGAGAATTGTATGTAAATACATAATTTGTCTGAGGAAAAGAAAACTCTTTGGTGTGATTAAGTATCATTTAAAAATTTTGTGTTGAAAAAGGGTAAACAACTTCCAAACTGGATGATGCAGGATTGGAGAACACGCTTCGCTGAAGGATCAGCCCAAGGAGCACATTGTGTGCCTCTCTGTTCAACTGGCGAAAGTTCAGGTCTGAGTATGCTGTCTCATTTTACAATCTTCATTCCCAAGAGACTTTGCTCTTTGAGGAACTGATGACGTAGAACATGATTAACTTCTCCACTAGCTGCTCCTTAATCAGAGTATGCATTTGTCACATGCACACTCTGGAATATTCTCACTGGCTCGGGATGTAGAAGGCTGTGATAAAGCATGAGTAGACAAGGAACGCACAGGCAAAGGTGGAGGACAGAGAAGTTCTGATTTTCAGCTGAAAGTCTACAGATGTCAAAACTGTAGATTATAAAAGAAATAGCTCATGTAGATATATTTTTTTCCAGGAGATTTTACCTAGAGTTTTGTTCTCTCTAAGGATGAAAAACACCTTCTACTTCCTAATACCCAGGAGGGGAAGAGAGCCAGAGCCTTTTAGACAGCCGGAAACGTGTAATACCCACCCATTGATTTATATCTTGTTTACAGATCCTGTGTAAATCTCTGCAGGAAATTTGTGAAGGACCTTGGAAAACTCCTACACTCCACAGCACTCCTGTGAGAGCGCAAGTGTAAATAACCTTATTTTACTATTGGATAAAACCACTGTGAAACAGACAAAAAAGGAGTGAGCATTCTCTCTGCCTAAGCTTGGGTGTCCACTGCTTTCCAAATGGAGGAAAACACCCACCAGGATGGATCTCTCCTGTCAAATGAACATATTTTAACATGTAACACAACAGAAAAAGTCCTATTTCTGCCACTAAGTATTGTCACTTCACAGGCTCTGTTAGAGACTTGCCACATAAATTAGACCCTCGAGGCCCCAAGTGGTTGAAATCACTTATCAAGAATCCTACACCAAATAAGTAGTAAAAGGAGAATATTTTATTTTTTCCACCCCAGTGTTTATTGGCATTGTCTGTTAGGCAGACTGGTGTACTCGTAGCAATCTTCTAAATAGCAGAACTACAGACTTCCATCAGGGCTGAGGTTTCCCTCTCTCTCAAGTCAGTCAGAAATCTTCTATCCTAGTGAATGCTACAACTAGAAACAGTGGCTACAGCGTGACCATAGCGATAGCAGCAGAATGTAGCTTTGCATTAAAAGACTGCCTACCCAACCAATACAGCCTGCTCAACCTTGGAGAAAATTCTCCAAATCAATTTTATTTCTTTTCAGTGCATATGAAATACATCAGTTTTCCCCTCTGACTACCTGTCTTGGATATAGATTGCCTCTCTCATAGGAGAAGGAAGAGTTTAAGTCCAAGAAGTAAAGTCGTCCTAATGGAAAAGCACGAGCTATAATGTTAGATCCATTTTAAATGTAACATTTCAGAATTCAGAGCTAAATACTTAGGATTTCCTTACAGTTTATAAGACAGAGTAAAGTAGTTCAGGTTGTTGTATACTACTGCAGCTGAAGTGCCTTTAGTATCTGATCTCATTCATTTGAGCTTAGCTTGAGTGTCTTCACTATGCTGCACTTTGCAATGCAAATATACCCTGATTTGATTGCACAGAAGTTGTTCTGCAAATATATTCACTGACCCCACTAGCAGCAGGTATTGCACTTCTCTCCTAAGGGCAAAAATAAACCCATGAATATTTCTTTGGTCACCTCACAAGGAAATAAAAGTAATGCTGCAGTAATTTAGGAGCAAATTGGTAAACTTGTAGAAGTCTCACACATTCACACCTTTTCTCCCTACCAGCCATCACGTCAAGCTGGAACTAAGTTACAGCAGTGCTTTGAAGAGTGTGTAGTGATGTCATGTCAATATTTGTACTTGCCATGAAAACAGGCACTGGAAACTATGTCATATGCACATCTGTCAAAATGTAAGGGAGATGCAGGTCTGAAGAACTGGCAACTCTGAACCTTGGCTGAAAAAGCTACTCTCTCTCTCTCCTCTTACTTCAGAGCGTTGATTTTGCTTTGCCGTCACAGATTACAGTGTTGCACATGATGAATAGCATATAGCAAATTAATATTTAAGAATTCAGCACTGAGAGGTAATTACTCAACTAACACAGGCTCACGTTATTGATGCTTGGCTCCTTAAGAGGTTTTTTTTTGGAGTGCCTATAAACTAAATTAAGACATTTAAAACATTATAGTATTACACATCATTAGTTTTTCTGATCTGCATATTTTACCAATTGTTTATGTTATGTAGCACGGACAGCTTTTTCTTGTAAGTTATTTCTGAGAAAAGCTTGAACTCTATTATCTGTTTGTAATGCCTAATAAGAAAGTATCCTCCATGTTCCTGCAATGGGTTGCAGGTGAACAGAAAAAGTACTGCCTTCATGTCCTCTAAAGGTGTACAATGAAGTGTAAATCTCCAAAGTTCTGGTTTACCTATAACCACTGTGCCTAACTCCACATCTCTCCAACTCTTTAGAAACCATCAGAGAAACTCTGTGGGATCTGTTAAATACACCAAAGTACAAGACAAGTTCCCGAATCAGGAGACAGTTAGCCTTAGCTTTAGGCAAAGACTGATTTGTCAAATTGTACCATTTAAGGGGTCCAGAGATAATCTTGCTTGGACAGGAGCCGAAGGAACCCATTACCTGCCAGGAAACTTCAGTTTCAGAAAGCTGTACCCCTCAGCTGAGTAGTATTGTCTAGCATAAGACATCAGACTTGTTTTCCACTCGATTTTTAGAGACATAAAAGTATGGCTAAGGGTTTGAGGATTCCAGGAAGCAAGAATGGAGTCTTGTTAGACTGGAATTATCTGTAACACATTCAATAGCCTGTATCCAACGTGAGAACATGAGAACGAGTGCCACAGTTAAACATCATTGTTTCTCTGGCATAAAGAAAATCTTCATAATGGAAACACATATCTTTGAAGAATGTCCTAAGAGCCAAACCTAGACTTTTGTCGCCCTTCCTCCTCCCTCCTGATGATCTAAACATCACAAATTCCAAGTCCTTCTAATCCAAGGAGTTTTGTCTTGGCTTCATATACTCAAAACTTCTAGTAGAATACATTAGGTACCCCTTCCTTATGAGGTGAAAAAAATAGGAGAGATGTTTGTCATAGAATTGTGGAGAAATTCTATGGAAGGGACCTCAGGATTTCATCTGATCCAAGGTCCTGCTCCCAGCAGGGTTCAGTTTGGCATTGTATATGGCTGCCAAGGGCTTTGTCCAATCAAATTCTGAAAATGACCAAAATAGAAACATTGATCCCTCGCTTTTAACTCTTCTGGCCCCTGTCCCAGTGCTTAAAAATCCTCACTGTGAGGAGTTTTTTTCCTTATACCCAGTTGGAATTTTTCATGTTAAAATTTGCAACTGTTGTGTCTTACTGTTCTGTAGTGCCCTGCTGAGAAAAATCAGCTCTGACTTGTTTATAACCCTCCTTTACATACTGGCAGGTCAGAATTCCCTCAGCCTTCTCCTCTCCAGCCTAAACAAACCCAGTTCCCCCACTCACTGCTTAAGGGTCATATGCTCAGTCTCCTGCACCAAAAGAGTGAAAAGGGAGGGACCAACATTTCCATTTTGTACAAGAGATTAATACCAATCTTTGCAGAAGGCCACTGACAACTAGAACAATGTTTGAATTTCCCTGCATGGACTAGTCTATGTTGAATCAATACCACACAGACATTGGTCATAGTTAGTTGAATGAGAATTAGGATCCTGAGGCTTTATGCGGAGCAGTCTTGGGTTAGAGCCAGGTAGAGTTGGAGTCACATTTGGATCGATGCCACAGGGCAAAAGGACTGCACAAAAATAATTATACCAACAATATTTTGCACTGTTAAGCAACAAAGACATGATTTTGAGTGTATAATGTCTATTCACTTGTAATTGATCCAAATGGGATCTCATTCTTCATGAAAAGGGCTTGGAGAAGGGCCTGACAAATTGTCAGTTTTGTGCTGTACCTACATATGTTCCACAGCGTACAGGGGTATAATCTTAAATTAATGCATTTTATAACTCGAGCAAAACTCATCTAGTTCTGTGGTGTAGAACTGAATGGCTGCACTTGGCAGGCATTTGTAAGCTTTTAAGACCTCTCTTTATAGGCAAAATAACAAGACTCATCAATCCCATATTGTGCGCTTTGCAAAAAACAAAACAACAAAAATTCTGAAAATGGAAATACCATTTGTGAAGTAACCTTGCATTAAACAAAAGGCCTTAATTGGCCTTGTTAAATTTTATTCGAGTAGATGTGCAACCAACAATTCAGTAGAACTCTCCACGTCAGCTATTAGTCCTCACTCAGCCTATCAGCATACCAAGTGCTGGCTTATTCTCTCTCCTGGGGTTTAACTGTGAAAGTTTCTGTTGTCATTGTAGTTTCATAATTACATGTTATGATTGGAGAGAAAAGTAATAATAATAAAAAAGACACCTATGCTTGACACTGGTGCCCAAACGAAATGGCAAAGGTCTGCACATCTGTTTTGTGTAAAACGGTTTGCTTGAGACACAAAACAAAACAGGTTCACTGGGGAGAGGTGCAGGAGCTGCAGGACAGTCTGGTGTATAATAGAGCCACCTACCGGAAAGCCGCTGCTGTGTGCTCCTCTACACCTCACTCACCTGCTTTCTTTCAGCCTTCTCCAAATTAACCCCTTAACATTTACATCCATCTGTTATTTGCTGTCCTTCCTTGTGCTGCAAGCCTCTGTTGTTAGTTGCCACCTATCTAGTACAGGAAAAAAAACCCCAAAAATATATTTTCCTGTAGCAAGCGAGTGAGATGTAGAGGGATACACAGAAATCTGTGTTCAAGCTGGATTTACAGAGTAATAAGGTCCCCTGTCATTTGTGACCTGGTATACGTCCTGCCACTGGCCACACTCCAGTTAAGAAAAGGAAGTCAAAGTAGGAGCCATTTGTTGTATTGCAAGACTGAGGCTTATTTCTACAGGGAAATGGAAAAGTTTATCTTGCTTTTAACAATGCACTAAAACTTATTTTATGATGGTTGGATCCAACAGTGCTAAGAATCACTCTTGCTGCTTTGTTAGAAGAAATATTGAGTAAATCTCAGCTCCTACTGAGGTAGGTTGTTTTTTGTTGATTATTTTTTTCTAGTCTTCCTTTTTCCTGCTTTTTTTTTTTTCCTGGATTTCTCTTTTTTTTTTTTTTTTTTTTTTTTTTTTTGAAAGCTGGTTGATTGTCTGCTTTGTCTGGGTACCTTATGCTACTTTTTCCCCATAAACTATTATATTTTCTGTAGTAATTTAAAATGAGGTCTTAGATTAAAACAGTTATGGTCAGCCACCATTTTAACAACAGAGTTACATTTGCATCTATCTTAATCAAGGTACTTGGTAAGCAACACAGCAGTTCTAAAACAAAGCTGATTGCTTTTCATGTCCTCCAAAATGACTTAGACAATAGACAAAAGTTTAACAAATATTCTCTAATCTGCTTTGATAATATTTTTAAATTTATATTTGAGCTTACCATTGTGTTGGTATTTCCATGCAATAAGCCTTTATCCTATGGAGAATAGTTGAAGAGGTCAAATAATGCTGCAGTGAATCAGTGTAAACACACAATTAGTGTTGCAGGACTGTTTTTCAGATATCTGAGGAAACAGCAAAACAGAAATTTAAATGCAGTCAGTTCCACATAGCTCATCAAATTTTAATTTTATTAACTATTATAACATATATATGTGTACATAATAAATATATTAACTATTATACTTAGTATTACACGCTATTATTTTTTAAGAATTTTATAGAACGCAGTGGCACAAATTCCTTCTCTGTGCTCACCCTAAACTCTTGCAGACTGTAAGGACAGCTGTGCCAGGGTAAGGGCAAATAATCTGGTTTGCATCAATACAAACAGAAAATATATGGAGGTTTCTACAGATGCAACATAAATAATTATATTCACTATGAAGTGGCTTTTTGGACCCCACACCAATCATAAGGACCTTTTGGGAGTGCACATATCCAAAAGCCAAACTGGCACAAACCCAGAAATTGAACTGATAATCCTGCTTTACAGTTCATTTGGCAGCTACATCAAAATACAACAACGCATACTATCAGTGAAAAGTTAATTAGCTGTTGGGGTTTTTTTTTGAACATGCATTTTCAGAAATATGTCAATTGTGCATTAGACTTGTACACACAAATCACCTGGCAGCTACTGAATGTTTACTGTAGACAGTTGCCAATTAGTTCTTTTTAATTTGCTTATTTATTCTTTAATTTGACCCTTTAGAGTTAACAGAGAAGCAGTATCTGTCTTATCAAACCTATATATGTGATCTTCTGCCCGATGAGCATAGACAGTACAACCCTGCTATCAAATGCAGTTGTAAGGCTGCCTCTGAGCATCCATGAGAGCATAGCAGTCAAATGGGTTGAAACCAAGGACAACTGGGATGAAATCTAAATTGCAGGAGTGAAACGGGGTTTTCTGTGATGGGAGAAGCGGTAGGTGTGCTCTCACAGTATTTGGAAAGGGGAGCTTACACTACTTAGGAGAGCTGCCTATCAAATATAAAGAAATAGTAACTATAGGTTACTCTCTTCCTTCCCCTGCACTGAAGGAATGTGTCCCCCCTGTCTTTTTTTTCCCCCCTTCCTGAGCTTGTTCCTCCCACAGATGATGTAGTTAGAGGACAGCTGTCAAATTATCTAACTGAAAAATTGTTTCTTTCCACCAAATCATTTCATCCTCAAAAAGGCATTCTTACTTTCACTTCATGGAAGATTCTTATTAGAACCATTTTACCATTTTTCAACTATTAAAAAAAAATTATTTTATCTTTGTTTTTTTCTTCCCTTAAATCCTGAAATCATGATGAGCTTGTAATTAACCACAGTTTGTAGAGGATATGTGAAACTATTATGCTCTACTATAAGGACATACAATTTATCAGGGCTTGCGCATGGTCTAATTAATAGAGATCACATGCAGCCCATTAATTAACTCAACATGGTAATCAAACATCCAGAAATACAGCTTAACTAACCCCTGGTGTACCCAAGGGCAATGCATTCACCAAAAATGTGGTATGTCATATTGCTGCATGAAATACAGCAGTGCTACCTTTCAGGGTGGGGTATTCAGGGGTTAATTTGACAGAAACCACACAATAGCAAAGAATGTATTTTTTATGTGAATGTAAGTGCCCATGAAAAACACTGCATTAGCCTTAATGGGAAGTTAAGGATCACCACCTTCATTAAATCCCAGCTACAGAACTTAGTCCCTGTCCTATTGTTGCACATACTGATCTAGACAGATTACATCAAATGATGAGAACTTTCCCAAGTGCAAATCCTCTTATTTATATGACCTATTTCAGAAGGCTTATGATCGGTGTCAGTACCTAGGTATTGTTATCTCCCTGCTTTAACTGATCACAGATACAACCGCACAAAGATTTCCTGGGCAGCAATCCCCAGCTACTCACCTTTTAATTATTTCCCACCATCTCCCATCATGCCCTTACAGCAGGGAGTAAGGCAGTTCCCCAGTGACCCATGGGAGAGCTCCACAAACAAACAGCTGGCGCTACTGAACGGGTAGGTTGGAACAATAAACGATCGGTAGAAAGACAGGGCTGTTCAAGCCACCACTGAATATTTTTCTGTTCTGAGTCTGAAAGGTAAGCACCTGTTTACAATACCTCTAGTGGTAAGTAGTACTACAGATATTTCTAGAAGCTATGTTAGCCCACCAATCTCAGGAACTTACAATGGGATAATCATCTAGGGAGAGGCTTAATTCTTCCTACTGGACTGTAAAGAGAACCTGTATTCCTAAATATGATTTACCTTATACATGGGAAAAATCAAATTATGTAAAATCCCACTTGAGTACACAAATGTGACTCAACAGTGAGCACCTAGTAATCAACAGTAGCTATTACCATCTTTGTGGAAACTACAAAAATAATCCATTCTACGTTAATATTTAAGTCACCAGTTTGTTGCCAAGTCCCTTGAATCTCCTTTGTCCCCTTGGCAGATTGCTGTTTCACTAGTGCTATATTTGGGTGAATCACAACTTAAAGAAAACCATCACATTTGTATTTTATAGGATCTCTCTCACACAGATGAAGGTCACTAGAAAGAACAAAACAAAAATAACTGTGCTAAAGAAAAAATTAATTCTAAAGCAGTTTCCTCTGCTCTGATTCAACGTACTTATATTACTAAGTAAATCAAACTGTAATAAAGCACTGTCCTCTGACATGAAATCACCATGCTATAATTCTGTTTCTAATCATTTGTGGTGCTAGGAGACAGGGAACGTTATCATTGCAGGCTGTGATCTCATTCAGCCTCCTGGAATTTTTATATCAAAAGGGTGAAGACTACATTTAGCTATTTGACTTCCAGTATAGTCCAGGTCAAAACATGTCACTTGGTAACACCAACATCCTGATCAGATTTTGTGGTAAGAATTAGAACAGATTGTTAGAGAGATAATAAAATTAAATAATGAAAATTCTTCTATAGCTCTCTACAGTTCATCCCAGTGTTTGGCTACTTTATGTGAAATTTTAGTACTTGAAGCTTGATCTGAATTTGTGCTAGCTCCAGTTGCCTGCCACCAGGTCTGATTCTGCTTTCAATTGCTAGGTGTTTCGGCTCAGAGTCAACACAAGTCAATTATTTTTCCACTACCTATAGGGCCAGATCTTCAATTGGAATAAGTCACTATAGTTTAAATAAAGTTAACTGGATCTTATCCTGATTGTGCTTGTTAAATTAAGGAAATGTCTGCTGTGCCTCATACAGGCTGTTCCCTGATGTACTTTAACCAAAGTACATAATCACAACTTAAAGAATGAGATGGTCATTATCTATCAAGGTAATGTTCATTACCTTGAGTTTTCCACATCAGATTCTTGCGTGCGTATTCTGAGCCTTCTCACAAAGGAAGTAGTGGTGGGTTGACCGTGGGCTGCACCCAGACACCGGCCCAGCCCCTCTCACTCTCCAGCTTTAGAGGATGGGTGGAAAAAAAATCAGATGAAAAAGCTCATGGGTCAAGATAAAGGCAGGGAAATCACTTACCAATTACCATCTCAGGCAAAGCAGATTTGACTTGGGGAAAATTAATTTATTGCCAATTAAAATAGATTTGGATGGTAAGAAAAAGACAAAATTAAAGCTACACCTTCCCTCCTCCCTGGCTTTTCCCCAGGCTCAGCTGCACTCCTTTATTCCCAGCACCTTTCCCTCTCCCCAGGCAGCACTGAGGGATGGAGAACGGGGGTTACACTCAGTACCTAATGGCTCCTCTCTACAGCACCTTCCTCCTCACACTATTCCCCTGCTCCAACCTGAAGCCCCTCCGTGGGCTGCAGCTTCCCTCCAAACATCCCCACCTGCTCCCAGCTGGGGTCCTTCAGGGCCGCAGGGAATCCTGCTGTTCTAGCACCTTGAGCTCCTTCTCCAGAGCTCACGCTGCTCTCTCACATTTTTTACTTTTTCTCCTCAGCCACCAGCAGCAGCATTTTGCCCCTTTCTTATAAGAAACACCCTCGCCCTGAGGCACCACCAAGCATCACTGAGGGGGCTCAGCTGTGCCCTGTTGCAGGGCAGCTTCGGAACCACCTAGAACCACCTGGAACCTGCTAGAACTGGCTGGAACCTCCCAGAACTGGCCCCGCCTCTCCTCAGAGGGGGCCCTGCACCCCCTCCGGCCCCTGCCCACCCACCCCCTGCACAGAAGCTTTAAAAAAAGACAAGAGGCGCAGCTTCCAAAAGCTGAGGTGATGTTCCTCTGCCGGAACATTAGTTCTGCCATCAGTAAAGCAGCACAACCCGCTTCTCCCTCCCTCTCTGCACAGTCACCCGCCAGCCTGCTCTGTCCCCACGTTACACCCAGCAGTCACAAGCAGTTTGGGTACCTTGCGAAGTCCTCCACAGTGCATCAGGTTAATTCACTTCTATTACGCAGCAGCACTCGCCAGAGAAGTGGGGCCTAAGCTATAAACCTGAGTCTCGTTATATTTAAAGCAGCCGTTGGACAACTTCCAGCCACCCCACCACCCCAACTTGCTCCTGAAATCAGCCCTTTTGCCTCCTTTACCCCAGCAGACCTTCTGTGGACTTCCTGAGGTGAACCCCGGCCAGACCCCAGAGGAACTGGAAAATTCTTCCGTGCACCGATTCCCGATTTAGAGCTCCCTTCTGCAAGCTATCGTCGAGACAGTTTGGGAGCCATTTAATATGTACAACACCGATTTTGTATAGCGATAATTGTTTTTAATCAGAATGTTGTGCAGTACTAAGTCAAACACATTACAGAAGTCTAAATATATTATGTCAACACAGCTACTTTAAATTAAGCAGAGGTAGGCCCAGCAGAAGAGCTCCTTAGAAAACCGCCTTTCATTAGGAAGTAATGTTGATTTAGCAGTAACTATCTTGCCCCAGAAGAACCATTATCCTAATAACGTTTCTTGGGATGGATCTACTGGGAGGGAAAGCGAGGAGGTTAAGGAACTATGTCCCCTGTATTCACTATGTGATGAGGGGTACAGCCTTTCTGATAGGGGAGAGGATATAGGAGCGTTTTCTGTGCATCATGGCTACATTCAGTCCTGAAGATGCTGTCACTGTTATCTTTTTCAATAGTAGAGATAACAGACATCATCCCAGTTGTCTGCAGTAATTAAACATCAAGGCACCTTCTCTAAGTGCATCCAAGTTATTGGGGAAGAGGGGCACTCCTAAAAGCTGTCCAGAGGTTAATTTTGTAGATATATTGCTTTTTAAAAAATGGTTCATAGAAACATTTCGTATAGACAATAATGGACTCATTTGTCAAACGTGCTGATCAATGGAGGGAGCGTCAGAGCAGCAGAGGCTTTACAAGCTTAAAAGAAAGGGTCACCAAGTTCCTGACTCTGCTTTTCCCTTGCCACAGAGTTCACTCCTTATGCATTCTTGTGCCACTTACTTGAAATCAATTTAAATTGGGTATTAAAAGTTGTAGATACTGTTCAACATGCAGAAAACGGACACAGAGTAATGAAAAGAGAACTTGGCATGAGTAAACAGGGTCCCATCACAGGTCATTCCCTCTTCATTATGCCTTTTGTGGTCTCATCAGGTAAAAAGGGAGGAGAAGAAAATAAAACCATTTGCTTCAGCTTGCAGGGGGGAATCAGGAACAAATTGTCCTTAAGCACCACTCTAAGTGAATTAAAGTAACTAACTAACCTTAATGATCACTTTGGAAGAGACAGAATCATTCGGTATTTTACTGCTTCTTAAATTTTAAATGGAGGAACAGCCAACACCTGCTTTTCCTGTTTCATCCTGTTCACTTTTCAGACCACAATTCTAACAATCCTGTATTTTAGCCACCCTTTCCACGCCTGCATGAGTCTGAAGCAATCTGTTCATATTAAAGATATCATTTTTACTTCCGAAGCATTTTAAGAACTTTATATTTCCCTCTTTACCAGACTAATCCAAACCCTTCGCCAGCAAAATATATAGCATCTTTTTCAACAAAATAGAGCAAATATGGAAATTTTCAGGCCATATAAATAATGGAAATGAACAAGGGAAACATGAAAAGATGGCAGCTTAAAAGATATTTCCAGATACTATTATGTTAGGTATTAATAAAATAAAACTTCTCTTAGGCTGTGAAACCTAAGCCTAATGATACATGTGTCTGAAAGACCTACTGGAATGGAAAATTGTGTAGTTTGGCTCTAGAACAGAATTTTCACCTGTCATTGTCAGTGATTTACCAGAGCCAGCAGCTCAAGGGACAAGAACTCTCCCTAGCCTTCCTCATCCTTCCTACAGAGAACCTTATGATACAAAAAGCCTAATGCAGCAGTAAACTCCATGGCATTCTTCACATAATGCTCTCTTTTTCAAACACTACATTGTCGTTGTCCCTAGCATGGCAGCACTGGGCAATAAAGGACAAGCATACACTTAAGCAGAACTTGCACACACCGAGAAACAATCAGTGACAGGGCTAACCACATTAGAGAAATGAACTGCTTTTAAGCCCATGAGCATCTCTCCTTGCATAGAAAACAAACAAACCATAGCAACAAAAGCATTCAACAACTCCTGAGTAGCGATAGGTTCAGTTCCAACAGGGCAGCGGGTCCCTCCCTACCTGCTGTACCACAGCTAACCTTTCAAGAGAAGACTGTGGTTCATCAGGCAGGGGAGTGCTGTGAGCCCAGCACCCTTCAGTGGTCTCCTGCATGGGAGCTGTGAAATCCTGCAAAAGAACCATGTTTTTCCCTGTGTCAGGACTTCCAGATCTGTAAGCAAAAGAGGAGGCTGGATTTGCCTGTTGTGTGACAAATGTTCAACATGTGAAGTGCTGGCTTTAGCTGGAACTGTTGAAGGCAACTCACCGTCACGTTCTTCCTGTCGTCTGTGATCTTTTACAGGCTCTTTCTCTCATGGGCTTGTGGGTTTGGACACAGCCCAAGGTGCACCATGTGTGTTGAGGCTTGTGCTATTTCGAACAGTGAAGTGGAACCACCCACCACCCTGGCTAAAATTCAGATTAATTAGGACCCCTCCAGTCTCTGCTTTCTGATGATTAAAGGCTTGAGAGAGCCTGTAGAGATGACACCTGTCAGCATGAGTTATCGCAATACATTAACCACACATTTAGTGGGGGTTGGTTTGTTTTTTAAGTAAAGGAATCACTCTGTTTAATTCAAGCAGTTTTAAGTACCACCAGCATATTTCTTCAGCATAAGAAGTTATTATGGAGCTATAACTCGTTTTGAAAAGGGAAGACAGCAAGGCCAAATTAAACTGGCAGGTTTGGAAATTTAAATTCAGTGGCAGTTCAGGTTATACACTACACTTAGGTTAAAAAAAAAAAACAAAAAAAACACCTTATTCTATTTTAAAGGCTCATTTTCCACAAATGGCTGAGCTGTTTAAGTTAAAGTGAATAAATACCTAATGAGCCATTAAAGTCTATAAGACTGTGTGGCCTCCAGGCACTGGTACCTGCATTCAGCCAATTATAGTTCCATAAGATAAGATGAAGACATCAGGTTGTTATTGGAATATATAAAGGTTGAAGACACTGTTAATAAGTCACTACAGGATGTGATAAAATTGTTTAAACTGTTTAAAACTCTCAATGTGTTTTGCTAGACACATTTTTACTGCTGGGTTTTTCCCCCTGTAAAGTCTAATCCTTTCTTTGCACAGCCTTAAAAACGACACTCTGCAATATTGCATTAATACCAAAATGTGATTTGTTTCTACATTTTCATGTTTTTAGCCTGTAGTCTGCAGGTTATGAAATATTAATGGTGGCAATTCCTCAACCATGGCATACAGAGAATAGGAAGGAAAAGAAAGAAATTAAGGAAATAACAAATAACGAACTTTTTTTAAAACCAAAGCAACCGTCCAAGAGGAGAGTCATAAATAGTGAAAGGTATATTTGCCTTTAAGCAACACTAATCTTATGGAAATTTTTCACACATAGCTCCTATATATCTATTCTTATATTTTTGCAAACTGAAGAACTCAGCCTATTTATAATTGGAATTTTCTTGTGCTGAATCTGTTTATTAATCTTTAATTATTTCCCCCCACAGAGCTAAGCATATACGATTTGACTATACAATCCAAATACATAATGAGAAAATGTGAAAAATCACCCTGCACACACAGGCACCAGTCCTGCAAAGAGTTGTGGATAGGCATATTATCCACAAAAAGTTGTGGATAGGCAATTTTCATCCCACTGGTTTAAGTTTTCCAGGGGGAAGTTTTATCTGTCCTCTTGCTGATTCACCCCTGAGGTGTGTATTCTTCAAGTACCTCTGAAACAACAAAAGATTTGTCATCTTTCAAACCCTCCAGTAAGATCAAGCCTGCCAAAAGTCAGGCCTGGCTCGACTTTTGACTTTCAGACTGACCAGAATATTTTGGCACTTTCTATGCTCTCTCTGAGCCTGCTTCTCTATATCCATCTGTTTTCTCTTGGGTTTACCTGGAAGATTTTTGGGGCAGAGACTGTCTTTTTTATTGTGTGTCTGTACAGCACTTAGTGCAATAGCATCCTGATCTCTCTCCAGGGTTCTTTGCTCTTACCCAGTTTAACTAACTGGGATTAAGGCAGGGCATCAGGGGGGCTATTAATGGGACAATTCAGCGAGCCCAAGGTTAAGCATATGAATAAATATGTACAGAGTAAGAGGCTGCCTTATGGAGGTTGAAACATGCCATTTGTTAAAGTCACAAAGCCTTTTACCACGAGAAAAATATCTCAGTACAATTTCCTTTATGACTTGCTCTCCTATGACTTAAGTACCAGTTATTTAAAAAATTGTGATTCTGTCCTAAGAACTACCGTATAAAAGCCACAGACCATAGTATATTTTTACAAGCATAAACTTCCCAGACTGATCAAGGTTTCTGACAGGCACATTTACACATTTTCATTCCTCCTGCTTTCTCACATAAATGTACTGAAGGTTAAAAGCACACAACATGGCTAGCATTGCTTTATTTCCCAGCAGCATAACTTGCATAAAGACTTATGTTCATGCCCTGAATTAGGGAGCACCTCACTTTACCCCCTCCTGTGCCCTGAGCAGAGCTTGGGGCCAGCGCTCCTGAGTTATCACCTATGACTAATTCAGTTTCCCACTCTCACAGTTCTATTCTGTTTTGGCTCAAAGTCACCGAAGGGGAGTAATCTTTCCACTAACCTACAGGATCAGATCCTCAGCTTGAGTAAAGCATCGTAATTCAAGTGGCGTCATCAGAAATGAGGAGTATTACGTCACTTTAGGGGTCAACCTGTGGATCCACAGGACAAACCAAGATGGTTGTTGCACCAAATCATGTAAGTCTGCCTCAGTGTTGCGGCATGAAATCTTATTCTTTATTTCCCATGCATGCCTTCCTTATCAGTTCTGCAGAAGGTGCCTAACTCCAAATTTACTCAAGCTTGTAAAATCTGAAATATCATAGTACAATAGATATTCCAGGTCCCCATGAGAATGTTTTACTGTTCAGAGCTGCACCTTGCCAATGAATAGATGTAGATTGATGCCACAGGCGGGAATTTAATGAAGCACTTCAGTAAACATGCAGCTCTTCGTGGCTGTGCAAATGAAGGGCTTGATAACACATCCTTGGAAAATACAGTACCAATATTCATCCTATAAGATGGCTTCATTGATTTGAATCTCCTGATTTTATACCTAGCCCTCTCATTAATATCTTGTGACAGAGTCCCTGACTTCACAGTGGGTTTCTTTATGGCACTGCAGTCTTTCCCTTAATGGCAACTCACCAGCCCTGAATTTGTTATACACCCAAAAAAAGGAAGGAGGGGGAAAGAAGACATAGTTAAAATTATACAACAAAGCAAATAAGGAATCTGACAGTGTGAAAAATATATTCTAAAGTACAGAAATCGTACCTCAGACAATTAAGAGGGGCTGAAAGTTGGGGCATTTGACTACTTCCAAATTATCATGCATGATCCCTGACTTTTTGTGTGTTAAAGATTGTTCATAGCTGCAAATTAAATATTTCAGGTATTATAGATAGTGGAAATCCAACTCCTAATAGCACTTGGTGTCATGACTATGTAATGCAATCTCCTTTTCATTAAGGGAGATTGTTTTCCTCTTTCTTGATTATATTTCCTGGTTATTTCTTTGTCTAATATTTACTGTTACTATTGTATATTATAACCATACCGTTAGCTACGGGCCAAGAACATAATTTAAAACCTGCTTTGAACAGCTGTGTGCCTGTTGGCCTAAAATGTATTGTTTTATAAGTCCCAAAGTATATTAAAAATGTATAGGTGACAGGGAAAAGTGTAGCTTCGGTTTGGAAGTGAATACTGGTGGGAGGTGTAAATTTTTTTAAAGATTATTACAAATTTTTTTTGTAATTTAAAGGATTGATTACCTATAGGTTGGACGCAAGTGTAAGTATGGTTTTTTTTGGTTGGTTTTTTTTTTTGAGAGGGTTCATTCTTTGCTTAGAATAAGTGGAATAATGTAAGTGACATTTAATAACAATACAGTTACAATACAAAATGCCTGTTTAATTTTCTCCAAGAAAAGAAAGTCAGTCCTTTTTACTTTTACAGCTATGAGAAAAAAATTAGAAATTAAAAGACTGCAAATAAAATACCGATCTCATAGAGTGTAAACTAAAATTGCACTACAATTTACCACCATCAAAAGAATGTCATGCAAGGATTACCTGGAAAGCCGAACTGAGCCGAACTGGCAAAACTTTCCCATCTGGAATGGAAGCAAAAGAAAAAGAAATAAATTGCTAACTGTATTAATTCTATGCTGCAGATGAAGACATCGAATTCTCCTGATTAAATGGCTTCCCTGCTTTGTTGGTGATCTGCTTGCATGAGGCACTGGAATATTGTTAGCTTTGCCACAATCTACTAGGGCCCTAACAAGCCACCTAGATCTAGAATAACCAGAGTAAAACTCCTTTGTAAAACTCCTTTGTATTTTTGAAGTCTCCAGCTTTAGTAGCTGAATCCATACGTCATGATGCT
The DNA here is from genome assembly GCA_013400055.1 of Nycticryphes semicollaris. NCBI lineage: Eukaryota > Metazoa > Chordata > Aves > Charadriiformes > Rostratulidae > Nycticryphes > Nycticryphes semicollaris. Next base: position 901,482 of record VXBJ01006537.1, on the reverse strand, counting down.
GCTTCACTTTTAGCTTAACGACCATGTTTTGAAGTTATGTAGCAGTTTTCATTCCAGGATCTCAGTGTACCATCAAACAGCATTTATGTGAACAAGAACAGAATGTTACCCATTTTACAAAGGAGCCAAAAGAGATTAAATTATTTCTGAAAAACCACTCAGCAAATATTAGCCAGGAAGAACTGAGGAAACAAACACCCCCTTGCCAACCTGTGCCTGGAAGCCAAAGAACTCAACAGTCGTCATTCTCATGCTTGTGCTCCTAAAACTACATTTCACTGCTTAATATGTCCATGAAATGGGAACTCATATTTGTTGGATGAAATGCCCAAGCACCGATTCTGTATTTATAGTGATTTTGTAAAACTGAACCTTTAAGAACACCATGGGCAAAAAGGTCTTCAATTATTTGCAGCATAACCGAGAATGCCTGTCCTCAAATCCATTACCTCTGTTGAGCAAGGAGCTGTATATTGTCAAAAACCCAAAGGAGCAGGAAAGAAAATGACAACAGACATGTTCTCTTTAGATCTCAGACTTCTTAAACCAACATTTTATGTTATTTACCTTTTTTTTTTTCTTGAGACAGCTCTCAAAGAGCTCTCAAAGGATAATTTATATTCTTGCAAACCCTGTTTTCTTTAACATACCTAAAAAATCTCCACTGTGTTTTGATGTTGACCAGACTAGGCAGCAGGTAAGCCTAGATCTCAGCAGCATGGTGGGATGGTTCAGGTGTCTAGCAGGAGTTGAAGGCCAGTGAGATGTTTGCTGTACTATTGATACAGATCACAAAGATTGGTCTCTCCCCATTTCAGCCTGGAATGAGGACAAATTGTGTTTTGTGACTGCATTACTCAGCTGGAGCCACTACCAGAGCACTTAGGAAGGTCGGGTAGTCCATGCTGTCACTCTGTGCCTCCAGCTTTCTGTCCAGGTGGACACAGACTCTCTGCATCGACCAGGTCCCAGCAACGCTGACCCAGGTGGTGCAGACTTAAGATTCTCTCATCTCCATTTTCCCACTCTTAATTAGTGAGACCACTTACTTGTCAAAATATTTGGATGTACAGACCAAAAACTGAACGCTAGGTTATTAATCATAGCACATACACTACAAATGTCTCTTCTAACTAGGAACTGATGAAGAAAACAGGGTCACAAAGATGTAACTGAGGAACGGTTTATCCTTGGATTTGCAAAATTTGCTCAGATATGACAGAAGAATCTGCCCATCCAGGCAGTTTTTCCAAATCTGTTTTAAGCAGAATCATCTCACAAAGACAGAAAATAATATCATCATTTAACTTATCACCCATCAAATGCAATCCACTTAGAGCTGTGCAATGTTCCACAAGCTTTAAATAGACTGAACATTCCTTCTTTTTGAATTCTGTATCGCAACCATTTTACGAAAAGGTACATTGAGACACACAGGTATTAAGACCAACAAGACAGTGATTTCTGTGGCTCAGCTGGCCTGCTTTTTGGGGACACCAAAAAACCACCTCTCTTCTTACTCCAGTTTAAGTTGTAGCCGCTGACTGGTTGTGGAAAGGAAACAACTGAAGTTAATCCAGGAAGCAAGTGAGAGACTTGAAACCATAATCTTAGTTCCTGCATCCAACCTACAAAACCGGTCTGGCTCCTAAAATAATATTACAAAAAAGGTTTGGAAGGCCCTCTGAACTTAAAATACAATAGAAAACCCATGGAGAAAAATGAATACACTTAAATTAAATGTGGCAACAACAAATAAAACAACAGACAATTTGTTACACACTATGGATTCTGAAGGAAAGCATTACACCCATTATTTCTTATTATTGCTCCAGGAAAGAAATTCACAGTGAAGGCAAAAAATGAAGTTAGCAATGATTTTTCACTCATGAACCTTTCTCCAGAGATAAGTTATAAATGAAAAAAATGTTGCCTGGAAGAAGAAAGAAAGGGAGGGTTATCCATGTTTATGTATTTAGCAAGACACTTGCACCCACACTTACACTGCTATGGGAAAACCATTAAACAGCACTTTTACCCTTTTTTAAATTTTGTCCTAATATATGAAAAAACTATTTAGTCAAGAAGTAGTAAATTAATCTAAGTTTTATAGCCAAAACTGCAGCAGGCAACGAAAGAGTATCCGGGATGAGGGAGGCTCTTTCCAGAGTTAGGCTAAACTTCTGTCATGTGGGAGCCAGGTGTTCATACCTGGGTTAATTACTGGACTGATGGTTGTTGTTCCTATGCACATTTTAAGCAAAATATCCATATAACCTTACTCTGTGTTGCTTACATCTTATCTGAGGAAAGCTAAAATACCAAAGCTCTCCAAATATCTGCTGGTTCACAGAGGAGCAATAACACTACCACAGGCTGTGTGTATAAAAACGTGCATGGAGTAGGCTGAGGTCTCAAAGAAAAGAAAGCAGATGGGAAGACAGACAGCAATGAAGAGGTGTGCCACAATAAGAATATCAGAAGTTTTCAAACAGGGAGTGGAAAGGGAGGGAGTGCCATTAGAAAAGGTTACAAAGTGTTAATTTTAACAGTAGTTTGGAAATATCAGAGCGAGAAGTCAAGAATGGTGACAGCATTTGGGGCAATAGCAGTCATTAGATCAAAGGTAATATTACGTGAAGCAAAGCATCAAATGTCATACAAAACAGTAGGTACTGAAATGCAAATAATTAGTAAATAGAGGAAAGGCTAGTGGAAATACAGGAAAGAAAGAAGAATATGTGGAATGAGCATGCTAAGCAGAGAGCAGACTAGCTAAAAACCCAACAGAAGCCAGTGCAAGATGAGGTTGCCATTTAATAAGTTTGCACCAGCTGTTCAGTGGAGAATGGAGGGATTATGTTTGTTATTTTCTAAGCTCAATTGCCAAACCAAACCTTAGAATCTTTGGGTATGTTTGTCTACTGCAAACAAGGGTGATAGTAAATCTTTTGCAGAGGCACTGAAAAAAAGCAAAAATGTGTTTTCTGCCTCTGAAGATGGTTTAGAAAGGCAAGGATCAGAAGCTTGAGTACCCACCAGTCTAGAACCCTCCCAGTTTGCCAGCAGCCTGATGCTATGCTAGGGTGACTTGTGTCAGCATATGGCCAGGTTTTGCAAAGGATGTGACACAAAGTCGAGCTCCTGGCCCGGTGGTGCTGAGAAGGAGAGCCCTGGGTAGGGCACTCATCCAAATGCACCAATTCTAGGTTCATTTTTTGTCCCATCTGATCACCTTCTCTTTGCAGAGGGAAGAGAATAGCAATCATGGATTGCCTGTGTTATAACTGGTGGGATGTGAGCTTGCTCTGATCTGAAACCATTAAAACACATGGCTCCAGACTGGTACCCAAGTTAGCTCATAAGTAAAGGTCATGAGCCTCAACCAATCACTCTGCTAATATGCCTGTATGGTTTCCAAAACGGAGCTGGCTCCCCATCTGCCCAGCTTGGAGCACAGACAACGGAGACTGGGTTTGTCTGATATTATTTGATACAATGTTGACACAACCCTTCATCAGGGTACATCAGTAATTAGCTCAAAGAAATGGGACCACTCATAGGCTTAAGACTCAGCACACACTTCAGAAGCTTGTTGCACTGGAGCTGATGAAATGAAGACTGTGAAAGGTCCCTTGAGACTGCGTTTAGTCTCACCAAGACCTCTTTCAGGAGGTTGTTTGGGAAATATCTAGTGTTAAATTATTGATCATACAAATAAACAGAGATGGAGAGAACTGATATACTTCCAAAGTGAAAACAAGGAATGGAATGGAAGGAAATGGTGAACTATAGAAAAGCTGAGGTATGAATTACAGACATTACCTATATTAAGGCATATTAATGTTATTCTATGACAGAATAACAACAGTATGCCTTCTGGCTCCTGTTAATACTTTGCTTAAATCCCTTAAGTAGATTAGAAAGAATTACAGATGCTACTGGACTAAAAATCTATGACCAGGTAATGTGCATGTTTTAGTATATATAGCTACCAATAAAGCACTGTGATGGGACAGAAAGAAGTGGAGAAGCAGATTTACTTGGATTCATGAGGGGGAAGTTAGTAAGAAAAATGAAGGTTTGGAATTTTAAGCTTTATGTGTTCCTTTCTGATGATTTCCATGCTCAGCTGCTCCCCATCCCTTTGGACAAATTTCACGATAGATTCCTTCTCTTATAAAGCAGTAACACCAAGCCACTTGAGGAAGAATTGCAAAAACAATCTTCATGCTGCTTTTTCATATCTTCATGTGTCTTAATGTGTTTTTTTCCACTTACTGAGTTATATCCAAGTCAGGGAAATCCCACTGAATCAAAAAATTAGTGCTAATTCCTCTAAAGGTTACTCTGATTTTCATGCTATAGCTGCTGTTTTTACAAACTAAACATATTACATTTTACACATTTCTTTATTCATAAGAAAGGCTTCAAGTTATAACCCAGATCACGCCTATAATAATGTATATAATAAAGATAGAAAACCTCAACATGTACTCATGTCCTCTCCAGAATCTTAGAGATGTGGATGGGTTTACCATAAGGCATTAAATGTTTTTTGTTAGCATTCAAAAGATATGTTTTCTTGGTGCCTCCAGACATTTTTTGTTTTCCACTTCAAGCAGTATTTATCAGACCTCCTCATGCTTCTCTAATTAGATTGTTTGCCCATTCGAAATGCACAGCAACAATCTACTCAGAGAACAATACAACCAGATAAAACAACACCTTGTTTAAAAATACATAAGTAGATCTCTTGTTTGAGCACAGGAAAAAACAACATTTCAAATTCCTCAAGAAAAACTTCAAGGACATCAGACGATCCAGGGCAGACTGATACTAACCCAGCAGAAATGAGACCTGGGATAAGTTTCACTTTAATCCAGTTTTTCTCCTACAATCACCTTTTGCTTACTCTCCTGCGTCAATAACTTTGTTCTTATTTTGAAATGTTCCTTCTTTGCTTCTTTGCTATATCCTGAAGCCTCTGTACTCTCCAAGAGGCAGAAAAACACCTGAAGCCCAAGGCACCAAACACAACTAGAAAGGCACAAACCACAGTCTGGTTATTCAGGTGGGTACGTACATCCATAAAATGGATTAAAAATAGCCCATAATTTTCCAGAAGATGACACTGCATTGCTATTGCACAGAAAAAGATTTACTGTCTGAGGTATTGTATAAAACAATTACCAAAGCTAGAGTAAGAGTAGCAATGTGGTATTTCACAGAGCACAGCAAAAAACTGCACGTACGAGAGAATTTTAAAGGCCACCACCGAGACTGCAAATGCTGTAATAACCCATAGACAGCTTTTGGGGGCTTCAGCTGAGACACCCTCTTTGAAATTTGGGGTAGAACCACAGAGAACTGCAAGGGAAAGGTGAATATTGGTGTGAATGGAGAACGAATGGGAATACCTGGATGTGGAGGCACCATGAGGAGCACACAGCAGGTCTCAGGATAGCCTGTGTCTGTGGCATTCAGATTAGCAGCTTGTCGGGGCTCCAAAAGGGATAAAAAAAAGGTATGTTCAAAACCTGCATGTTGTCACCAGCCTAAGACAACGCCAGGAGATGTGGGAGGGACGAGGACTTGACAGCTGGTACCGTCACAGTAATCTTTAAAATATAAAAAATAATGAACTAAAATGTTGTAGCTGTTATTATGATTATTTTACTTTAATTCTTCGTGCTACTGCTGTATTCTGGCATGGGTATTTGCTATCCTGTTGATAAAACGTAGCAGCAGTGTTTCCTACAGAAGTTATGAAAGAACTGTATCGGGGTTTCAATCCTGTTACTGATAATGACTATTTTCTGATTTACTTGGATTAGTTATTCTGCAGATTTTCCCCTCAAAATGCCTTGATGTCTCTTATTCCTAGAACATGTGTGACCACTCTAGGATGGTCTGTCACTCACAGAGCAAGCTTATGAAATTTGCTTGCTGTGTACAGACATACCCTGGTGAGAGAAGGTAAATATCATTTTTCCTTTCTTTTTTCTCCTTAAAAAGGGCAATTCCCTGGAAGTTTGCAGTAATATGCCATAGTTTCTTGTGAAGAGCCCAGCTGAGACTGCAATCTAAGTGTCAGTCACTTGACTGACAGCATGTGAGGAAGCGTGCTTTTTTTCTTCCTCATCCCAATGAAATTCTGATGACAAATTTGTGCTTGTGATACTAGACACTTGTAACTAGTCCTCAAAACCGAAACCTTTTGAGGACAAATGTTACCTCCTCCTATAAAGAAAACCGAATCAAAACCGGAGGTATATCCCTGTAAACCCCACTAACTTTACAGGCCATTTTTTTTCGTGCCATGATTAGCATGGAGCTGCCACTGAGTACATTACTCACCAGTTAACAAAAGCACAACATCTCTTTAAAAAGAAACTGTTTTGATTTTTAAGAGTGTCCGTTAGAATTCAGGGGTTTTGAGAACTGGAATTCACCAAAGACATGCCATCTGAGGACTGGTTTCCTCACAAGGAACAGTTTGGCTCAAATAGTTTAAATGCCAGGGAGGTCTTTGGAGTCTTGAAATGTTTTTGTGAATAATCCCAGCAGCTGTTGAGCTGGAAGGTCTTAGGGGGAAGTAGGTGCCTGAAGGGATGAGGAGTAACGTGGGTGGCTCACACCTCAGAAGGAAGAGAGTGGGCAGGCAAGGTGTTAGAGAATGTGGCATCCAGCCCCCATGAGACTTCACTAAGGTTTAAGGTAATGTTTTTAGGCCCAGTTGAAAATGTCACTCTAACACGACATTCTAGCGTTTCCAGTTTCACTGCTCATCTACATGATCCTGAGTGTGCGTGAGAAGCAACATACAAATAGGAATAATAGGAATTAATCACTGTTACAAATAAATGCAGGCCCTATTAAAATTAGTATCAAAGCACTTTCGCCAAGGGCAGGACTTCACTTACTGGATGTACTCTGGCATAAAGCCAGCGGCAGTAGATCAGTGTCAGGGTAGCTACAAATGACTGCTCTGGCAGTGATGGAGCACAGGCACTTTCCATTTTTTAGTTGCCTTATTTCCATTAACTCATGCAAATGATGGGCCTTTCTGTGTCTTTTTTGCTTTAGCAACCTCAGTTAATTCCCTGTTAACATAGATTTTTTCATTCATCCTCAGCAGACATTCTCTTCATTTTTATTTTTTTTTCTTTTGTGGCAGAGGGATGAGAGAGCAACAAGCAGTGATGGAAAGAGATAAAGAATGGCAGAGTAACAAAGCACAGGAATGAATACTGAAGCTACCTGATATTAGAACCTGATCAGAAGTAATCGACTAAAATGTACAGTACGGAAACATTCAAATAGCAAATTGTTTTGTAAACTCTTGAATACACTTGTCAGGTAATTCTCTACTGTGTTGCATTTGTAGATGTATCCTTGCAACTGTCTCAGAGCAATGGCCTTTGCATATGCCATGACTGTGTTTTGAACATATTTTTCAGACATATGCCATTCAGTGGTGGTTGTTAAATGCTCCATCCATAAGCCATTATGCTTTTCTATATTGAGGTTTCACTGCAACAGGCAGCTGTTTGACAGAGAATAAACTCCTGGGGCCAGCAGCAAATCAAATTAAATATATCTCCACAGAGCTATCATAGGGGGTTGCATGGCTTGATAGGCTGCATTAAGAGCAATAAGCACACAAAGGAAGAGCAAACCTGAGATAAATCAAGACAGACCAAATGAGCAAGCAGACAGACAAATCACTATTGGCTCCATGAAAGTCATTTGGACTTTTGATGTTGATTTGAATAGAATCAGTATTTCAGCTGTTTATATGTGGGCAGGAAGTTTTTAATCCTAAAAAAGTCAGAGAGATTATCTAATTATTGCTCTTTTCTTCCCTACTTTTATAAGCCTGGCTATGGCAAATGATGCTCACTAATATGCCAAGAAATCAGCTCACTGAGAAAAAAAAAAAAAGCAGAACACTCTAATGTCACTCTTTTCTAATATTTATTTTCCTGACATAAACCTGTAGCCACCCAAGAGTTCAGTGGGGGCTAAATAAAGAAAATGGCTTGATTACTTCAAGGAACAGACCCAAAGATGTATTTGTGTCAAACATTGGGTTATTCTCATTAAGAACTTTCCTACAAACAAGACAATATGAGACAATACGAGTGTTTTACCTCTTCCTACTTTTTCCTATTAACTATGCATCATCAAAGCCTATCAAATTCATACTGGTGGTACATACGCGCTCTACATTATGGAGAGCAGAAACAGCAAGAGAAGTGCCAACGTAGTAAATAAATTCCTCTTAATACATCCCATTACATTAATAATGGCCTGAGCGTAGAAGTGTGCACTTCTGGGAAGTAAAAAGTGCTCACACTGTGTCATACTTCAATATATTTTATATGAAAAACCTGCTCTTTCAATACTCGCTTTCTCAGCCACTTGTTTCAGTCTGAATGTACTCAAATCCTCAGAATCATTTCCTTCTGGAAAAGAAATGATAAATCTATGTAGAAGTGAGAAGTGTTCTGTTTTGAAAGCATTCACTCCTACATCATTCATTCTGTTAATGCTCCTTCTCACCCAACATTTCACAGGCTCCTGTTCAAACTGGGTAATGGGGAATCTACAACAATAGCCTTTTTTGGTTTTACCATTTTTCTGAGTGATCTTATCTAACCAGATGCATAATGAAAACCAAAGGAATAGACCTATGCTGCTCTGACTCGCAGAATAATTTCTTATGATCAGATATATGTTGGCTGGGAAAAGGTGGGAGGAAACACTGGGCAGATGCCCCTAATTAGGCTAGTGCGGTATGATTCTTAAAATACAGGACATCCATTTGCCTGCATCCACAATGAATTAGTCTGTTCAGCTTGAAAGTCCCTGTGCAACCCTTACACCATCATAACTGTTTGTTGGTAAAAGAAAAGCCCCAGATATTTCTTTCAGAACAAAGTTTTTATGAGGAACAGGCATCATTTTGCTCAAGTGTATATAACTGCGATTTCGCAGAGACGCTTTAGCGCCTTGCCCAGTGCTCTGGTGATGAAAATGGGAGATCACCTTGTTCCTGTGAAACACAGAGAAATCTGTTCTCATTTTAAGCCTCTGAAAACCTTTGTTTGCACAGACACAGGGGGAAAATCATCAGACAGCTAAATTCTCTGAAGCATCTAGCTGTACTCAGAGTGATCCATTGCTTGGGACTGCGGGGTCTGAGCAAGATGTTCCTCTGCAACTGGCTGCACCCAGAGCAGGGTGCAGAACTGGGCACTTCAACTGGATGCAACCAAACCATCTCCTGCAGCATCAGACCTGCTGCTGGTCACCAAAAGGGAAAAAGGAGAAAGCCTGACCGAAGCACAGCGGGAAGGAGAGCAGTGCCATAAGGGGGCCAGTGGGCAGCTGAGAAGCAGAGATCTGGTGTCCACCCACAGAGCTGCATTAGCTCTTCCCATATCTTCTCTAAGATGCTGAAGAATCCAAGCTTTCACAGGCACGGGAATGCTTTTTTCCCCCCACTGTTTTGAGTCTGAAGCAGGAGACAGCCAAATCCCAATTCACAAAGTTGTCAAGCAGCGTTAGGCTGCGGTCAGCAAACACAAACTCCGCTTTGCACTAGTAACACGCTGCAGAAACACTAGCTAAAATCAAGTTGCAGTCACCCAGTGCTGGGCTCCCAGCATTAGTGGGAGACGTGTGTCAGGCACGGCTCTGAGGCAGTCACCCCGCTTCTGCTGCAGCAGAGCCGACAACCCGGCGACAGGCAGCTCATGCCAAAATCTGTCACATTAAAAGAAAGGCTTGAGTAGTGTGACATCAATAAAGAATAGAGCTTCAGATTTGGAGTGCGAGATCAAAGATCTATGGTGCAATATGTATTTCAAACACAGAACTACTTGAAATTTGGTTGGAACTCTAAAGATAATTATTCAAAAATCCAATTAAAACTTTTTCCTTTCCCTAAAGCCACCCTCTTAACTTCAACATAATGCAATATGAGAGCTTTACTTGCAGTGAGTATATAAACTGTCAAGGCCATCTTGTCAGGAGAATATTCTTTGAAAAAAACCACAACAACATTTATTTAAAAAATTTAAGCAAACCTATCTTAAATATTTAAAGTGCATTTTAAATACCGTTCTGGAACATAAAGTCTATCCTAAGTATATTCTTAGATACAGACTGTAGTAACTTAATGATTTTTTTCATTATTTAAATTTCTTGCATCATTTCCTTTTCTCGTAATTAAGCAGAAACAACCTAGGCCATTTTAATTCTCATTCTTTCCCTTTCTCCACTGCTCCCCCCAACACTCCCAAATTCCAAGTCTGGTTAAGATTCAGTAAATGCTTCCACCCTAATCCTCAGTAATCGAGTTCATGAGTTGTCTGGTTTAAAAATCACATTTGGGGGAGAACTTCATGTATTTGTTTCAGCAAATTAGTAACCTTAATTTTCCTTTGAATCTCCCATTCTTTGGAAAAAAAAAAGGTCTACAGATTGAACAACTGTAGCAAAAAAAAAAATGCTTTTTTGATTGCCATTTCATAAAAATGGAAGCAGAATGCCTTTTCTTTCCTCCCCATCCTACTGACCTAATGCCTGCCTAATGTATCCCTGGTTGCAGGTGCTGCCTTTCAGAGACTGTAATTGTTAATTTTACCCACAAATAAGAGATTATAAAGCGATGTATATTGATAAATATTATACAAAAATGAAATATAACCTTTTTTTGTTTTCAATAGGTGAGATACTGTGGTGAGCTAATGCATGCTGCAGGGAGTTACTCCATCTCCAGAAACAGCCACATGAAAATAAAGGCAATTCCTTTAAAAAAACTTAATATTGTATTGTCCATAAGTGACAAAGATAATTTCTATGGATTCGCTTTCAAAAGCAGGATATGGCTGTGATGCTTTTATACGCTGCACCCAACAGCGCAGCAGACACCACTGTTTACTGGGGAAGCCTCTGAAACCAGCCACCGCTCTTTCCTTCTCGGCACGCAGTAACAGAAGGTATCTGGGAAAAGTCAGGGCTGCAGGCTGAAGGGTTGCTGGCAAAGGCTACTGGCCTTTAACTAGGCAATGACATTACTTCATCGTGGAGGGGGTTAAAGCAGGAGCTGCTGTCGGGTGTGTTTCTGTGAGGGAGCAGTGGCACTGTCACTTGGGAACACTGCGTTTGCTACCAACCATGTTGAGAAGGGCAGCTGAGAAAGTACATGACAGTAGAAAACAAAGCAGCCCCTCACCTGAACACCAGGTATGCCTCCTCCCAGTGCTTTAAGGACTGAAATAAACTCTGACTTAAAAGTCAAGTCCCACAGGGCATAGTCCCATATAATGCTCCGGATACTTCACGCTTTGTACTGCTACATCGTGACCTAGAGCGTCAGCGGTACTGGCTAAAAACTTGCACTGCAAATCACTGCCCCTGCCCAGAAACTCGCCTGTCACCCTGTCTGAGTACTAGAATAAAATTAGAACCATGAAGGCTGCTGAAAAGTAGTAGCCAGTAGTAGAAAGCTGTAACTTCTCAGTCTTTACTCTGCCTAATTTTAGAGCCTAACAATGGAAGTTGAGACGGATATTAAGCTGTTGCCCTTCTATTAATGCCAGTTTTCCACTGGCTGTTTTCCTTTGGGTATTATTCTACAGCTATCAATACCACTGCTTCCAACAGCCTCAGCCTTGATAACTATGGGGATACTTTTGCTAATACAACAACACAATATAACAATTTTGCTAAAATAACAATATAATAGTTGTGAAACAGTTGACTCCCAGGACACATATTTAAGAAGCCTCTAATACCGAGGGTGATGAGGGGAAGGGCTGCAACGTGGATCTGATGAGCAAAGGCCATGCCAGCTTCTGTCGGGTTTTACCACGGCAGCTCTCACACAGGACGGTTCAGGGCTCGCAAAGCAGCAGCTTTGTAACATCACCCACACCCCGCTGCAAGACTTGGCCATCGCTAGCAAGAAAAAAAAAGAGTATTTACCAAGAAATTAAATCACCTGAGAAGGCGTTCTATTGGCGTTTTACCCAGAGAACAACCTACAGAAGGCAAAAGGTACTCGGGGTTTCAGGCCTGACACTTCCAAATGAAACACAGCGCAGCATTATATACCCTAAATTAATCTTTAAAATACATTGAAACACGTTTCTGTAGGAACAGGAGGCAATGACTTTGAGAACTTGTAGCATTTCAGCTTCCTTAAAGGACGGGCAGTTACCTCTGCTTTACCTCTGCATCCTCTTCAGAAATGGTGTAACAATTTTTACACACTTGAGGAGGAGAAAAAGAAACTGGACTTCTCTTTTTCCGAGTTGTGAAGACTCATTTTGACAGACTAAGATCCCTCTCTAATGACAGTTACTGTCCCAGTAAGTAGTACAGATGGTGAATATCAGGGTTTTTTTTTTTCTCTTCATCATCATTCCTGCTAAAATCACTCTTTAGTAGCAAGTTGGAAAATCTAAGCACTGCCAGTTGAGAGCCAATGACCAGTGAAAGAAAACGAATAGCACTTAACAGCTGATTGCTTTTATAAGCAGAATGTCCCACCTTCATCTTCAAATGCCCTTAAATTTGTCCTGCCATTCTGATACAGAACTCACTGGATGAATTTTTGGCGTCAGATTGCTAATTTATCAATATAGCAGATTACATGACACCTCCCCCCCCCACCCCCCCAAAAGCAAAACACAACTAATAACCAAAACCGTACCGACTGCCAAAAAAGTAGTAACTCTGCAGGTACGAGGGTTCTGATGGAGAACAGATGTCACAGAACAAACGTACCCATCCATAGTAGCTCCAATAAGACTCTGCTACATCTCTGACTGTCATCTGCTTCTCAGCCCTGCATCTCAAACACCTCAGACCAGCTCCTGCGACTGTCAGGAAATGAGATTGACTGCTAACGCAGGAGGGACTGGTAACTCCAGCTCCAGAGAAGCGCGGCACACGCGTGAGGTGAAGAAGAAGGGACAGACCTGTTTGCGACACACCAATGTCTAAGCAGCCAAGCAATCGGTCCTGGCACCACAGGGTACAGCCAGGTTTGAATCTGAACAAAAACTCCTGCGGCTGGTTTGACGTGCCCAAATGCCAGCATCTGTCTTCCCGATTTTAAGATTGATAGGAAGAAACAAATAAAGAAATAAAAAAGCTCTATGCCTGCTTCCCTTAAGCTGAGGGCAGATCTACGTATCTGGAGTGTCTGTATTTGATATAAGCCAGAGGTCTAGGGAAATAACTGAAGTGTTAGCAAAGTGACCAAGTGTGAGCAGCTTTGCTTTTTCTTCCTTAGAAGGTACCATCCCTTCATGTCACTGAGCCAATTCTCATACATTTGTCTGGGGCTCCGAGTGGAAAAAACACCTTATCCTTCAAGCCCAGCTAACACAGGATTTGTGTTGTATTTACATCTGCAACACAGCAGGAGAGTAAGGTCTTTTATTTAAGTTATAGCCAGGGTGGATGCACATTTAATTGCCTTCATAGCTCTTCCTCTTTCAAAATCACTGCGGTTTCTGAACTCTTTCATTTGATTTAAGTGACCTGGTTTCCTCAGACTTGAAGAGCTTAACGTGACAAAGAGAGTGGGTTCCCTTTCTCTATTCCTCCAAGCCAAGAGTGGTTCGTACATATTTATATCAGCAGCTAAATGTCACCTTGAAACCTGAATTCTAAAGGAGTTCAAAGAGCTTAGAAAACCCAACAGCAGGATGAAGCCACATTCTGACCACTGTTAGAAACAGAACTAGCATGTCCTGGAGTAGTCTGTGCAGTGAAAGTTTCTGTACCAGTACAGGATGGGCATAGTTCACCCTAAGGCTCTATACAAAAACCTGATGAGCAAAATGGCTACATCCAAAAGAATAAGTGAAGTGTGAGGACTTTGTTCAGTCTGATATTCTGGTGCAGGTCTAATACTCCAAACAGTAGATAGCTACTTTTTAGTAAGCTGTCATAAAAGTAAGCTTTTCATCAAAGGTGCCAAATATATGTGCATGCACATAAACATTTGGGAGTACAGCGTGTATGGTTTGGGTCTGAAACTTGCACAACTTCACCTGGCACTTCTAACAAAAATATAGTAATGCCTTAAAGATGTGGAGTTTGGAATAGAAGTTGCAGCAGGGAAGGTTAAGATCAGGTCCAAGGAAGAATGACTTTACTGAGAGGGCAGTCAGACACTGGAAGAGCCTGCCCAGGGAGGTCTGTGGAGTCACCATCCCTGGAGGTATTTAAGACACATTGTAGATGTGGCATTTCAGGGCATGCTCTAGCGCCTGAGACTGTTGGGTGTGGGGGTTGTTGCTGTGGTGGGGTTGTGTTGGGTCTGGTGGTGAGTTGGTGGGGTTTTTTTGTGGGTTGGACTCGATCTCAAAGGTCCCCTCCAACCACGAAGATTCTGTGATTTTGTGATTCATGTTATAATGCCATACCAGAAGACACATCTTAATTCAAAAGATTAAATACATTCAACTCCACTTGCCCAGCTGTTGTCAACCCCTGTCTCTTTTCCAGGCTGAAGTCTCCTGTGGATACGCAATGGTTCAATACCTGTGATCAACTCGCAGCCTTTCTTGGGGGTGAACCATAGACTTTAATTTTAAAGCCTTCCTCTGTGTATTTAAGAAAGCTGTTGATTTTTTTTTTGGAACTACTTTTAGAAACATAGCAAAGGCAACATGGCCTAGGAGAGGCACCACTGCTAACACGGCATCACTGCCACTGATGATCACTGCTGCCTAAAAATGCCTTTGCTCTCAAGGGAGTAACACCCAGTGACTGTACCCTTTCCTTGGGCTACAGCTGTTGCCAAACCCACCACAAACAGAAGTTAAGTTGAGGTTTTCTCTACTCTGAAAAAAAGTATTACAGATTCCCATTACCAGCTTGGAGGATGGGATTTTTTTTCCCCTAATAATTAATATGAAAAAAGTGTATCCAATTATGTAATCTCATTCTAGGAGAATGGCTAATTAGATGCTTACAGCTTTCTTCACTTCTGTTTTCATACAGAGCAGGAACTCTACCACTTTCAATTCCTCTGTATAATTCTTTCCTTGAAAATAGGACTGGAACTCAACCAGATGTGGAATAAATCAGAAATTACAAAACAGCATGAAATCCTGTTACGACGGTCCTTCTGCTGTGGTGCTACTGTTATCAAGGGGGGGCTGTTAAGTGAAGAAAGGTACATGCTGAAATACACAAGACATGATTTATTGAGAAAGATTATTTTATTGGTTTTACAGGTCACCTCTTCATTAAAAAAAGCTCTTTATTAACTTAAATAACCAAAGTATATATATATATATATATATATATATATTTGGAAACTTCTCAACTGATCCCTACGTATCAGTCTCTCTTACTCCCCCTCTCCTATTTGAACATCTCTTTTTTGCTGATTATCAGACAAAAGTGCAAATATAATACTATATACCTGCTGCACTGAGATTTTTCAACATCAACACAAGGCTTTTCCATGCTCCAGCAAAGCAAGGATTCGGTGAGATTTTTAGTGGGTTTGAAAAAGGAAAATACCATGAGGTTTCACATGAGAGTTTTTGAGGGAGAAAAAGAGAAATATTATTAAAATGAAGTTGTAGATTAGCATTTTGCTAATATATTTGACCAGAAATTGACCTTCATTCAGTACTTCTTTCCAGGTACACTGATACTGATTTATCAGTAGTAGCAGTAGTATGACAAGTAAGTGCAGCTCTTTTCAAAGATAAATTTATTACCAACAGAATAATGGTACAGCTCAAGTCTTTTCTGTTCAAGTTACCACTGAATTGTATCTGAGAGATTTTTACTCACCCTTTAATACACACCTATAGCCCATTTGCACGCAGCAGATGTCTAGAACTGACAGTGACTCAATTGCAGCAGATCAAGTTTTGAACACACAGCAATGTAAGCAAGACAACTGATAATCTAGGTAACGGCATCCTGCTCTGCTGAGTAAATCCATATTATGATACATTCTCATTTAAATATAGACACTGCAAGATATTACAGCTCTTTGTAAGTGAGGAGCACTTGTTCTTAGTCTTTGTAGTATTTAATTAAAGCTTGCTATTTTGTTGGAACTGCGACACCAAGGAAAGAACCTGCTCCGAGGCTTTGATTTGTTTAGTCCCCAGGTACGCTGCGCTATTGCTGGCCGTGTCCTCTAAGAAATACCGGTAGTTTACCATCATGCCACAAGAAGCAGCGATGCCCCGAGGGCTCGTGTCCGCCATCCAGTTTATCCGCCACATCACAGAGCCGTTCTGCAGATGAAAGTTTGCTACTGGATTAAGAGCGTAGCCACGATGTTTCTCTCCGTACAAATACCAGGCACAGAGTCTCATAAGTGGCGAATGGAGCACTTGCACTAATTTTTCTGATCTCACCCACTCGTTGTTATTTAAGAGTTTCTTAAGTGTTTCAGTAGTAGAGTCTCCTGTGATCTCGGAGATCTCTTGCCACTCCGATTCTGTAAAGAGTTCATTTCTTTCCGGTTCTTTAGTCTGTGAGGTGAGGAGACCAACAAGCCATTTTGTGAATCCTGGTATGGGCGAAAGAGTAGAAAAAGCTTTTATCTGAGGAAGTTCTTTCTGCAGACAAAAGGAAAGGAAGAAAAAAAAAAGATAATCACAAATTTTGTCATGACTAACAATGAGAAGTTTGAGTGAAAGAAGAGCTGATCGACTTCATGTCAAGCAAAGACTAAGGATTAATTAACTGATCCACACAGACACCCAGAACCCCTAAAATCACCCTGCCAGTAAGCGGTTAGTGACTAGAAAGCACCTGGAGAATGAAGAAAATTTTAGCGCTGCCTGAATTACAATCCACACACACACAATGTGTATAAAAGTATTTACACAGTGCTTACCAAAGCTACATTCTCCTCTACCATTTTATAGGCAGAAATAAACAAATGCAATCACATGCTGTAAAGAACTTAGAGGAATTATTTCTTTTTTAAAAAAAAAGATACAAGTTTTCAAAACCTTTAAAACATGATTTATTTTTCGAAGGTAATTATCTTTTTGTTTTTTAAAATCAAAGGGCAGTTTATTATTTCAGTCTATTGTAGAAGCAGGAGAGGTACAATTTCTAGATTTTAACTGAAAGAAATATTTGCTGAAGTTTTGAAAGAGGTTCTTTATACAGGCCAGTTACTTTTCATGCTCTTCGCCAACTACAAACTACGTTCGTAAAATATAAGAAATATACATTTGCAATAGAAGTTCTTCTACTCATTTATGAGCAAAACCTGTTAACTATGTAATCACATAAAGCAAAACACACATAAATGAAAACTGTGTGTTACTTTTGGTGCACACCAAGGTGAAGAACAAAGAAGGTTGTTTAACTGTCACCTGGCATTCACAAAAATTCCATCAGTCACCCCTGCTGAAGGAGACATGGGGACAGGGAACAGAGGGAAGACGGAGCTGAACTGAAACAGCCAGAGTGTTCTTTTAATTACTGCTCATATAGGAAGAAGTGGTGAGAACTAAGACATTTATCAACATTACAGAAGCATCTTAATGTCAACAGAAAATTGTCTTTAAATGACTACAAAATGCGTTCTTTTACTTTGAGTATTACGGAGATAACCATTAAAAAGCCATCACGGCTCAGGTGCTCCCTTACCCCAGCAAATGTTAATGGAGGGCAGGCTGTGGCATCTCCAGGTACCACTGTGCCCCACACAAAGCTGCCATCTGTGTTCTGCTTCAGGAGGCTGCCGAAGCCAGGGACCACAGGCCTGCCAGAATCCCCATTACAGACAGGAGCCAAGCACTATTTCTCATAACTTCGTTAACTGGAATAGTATTCAGCTGGTTATTTATAACATTATTTTTTCCCCCTTCCCACACAGAGCTTTCCAAAGAGATTACTGCTGTTCCTCTGGCTCCCAGCACTACCATACACCAGCCAGCTTAGATCTACCTCCTCTTCCCTTCTGTAACTTACAATTGCCCGAGCTGGATAACCTCACTCACTCCCTAAAGATATCTGTAATAGTCAAATAACTAAGTCAAAGAATTCTTCCTTTGGGATCACACAGGAACAAGAAAGGCAGACCAAGTTACAAAGAAACACACCATTTCATCTCCTTAGAGAACTGGATAAAGCAAAAAGCAAATTATTTCATAGAACTTCTCATTTCTCTAGCTTACTGAGCAAAACAACCATTTATGTCATCAGAGAGACCAGGAGATCCTGACTGTGTCAGGTTCTCACCTGCTATAGCCACCATGCTCAGCTAATGCAATACTAGTAAAGTGTTGATCCCCTGTGACTTTCTCAAATCACCACTAACGGAGATTATGGTATTTTATTTTTAAGAGAAATTCTGAAGAATAAAACTCTAACAAGATCTAGGAAATACAACTATCAGGATTCATTAGATATGCATTTCATAAAGGAAAAAATATTACTTGGAAATTGATGCAAAGACATGTCTGTGGAAGGCAATTTCTGCTGGTATCCTACCACCTCTTTGTACGTTTTTTGAGGATACAGCATTTACAAAACAGAATAGTTTATTAGGGTGGTGCTCTTACTGCAAACCATGGTGACAAGAGGCATGGATATAGAAAATATGTTTTAATTAAAAGAATGTTTCTTGGAGTAGGCAGTTCAGCCTTTTCAGAAAAGTTTTACCACTGCTTTTGAAAAAGAGAGCAATGACCACAGTAAATTAAATATATATATATATATATACTGGGAAGCACAAAAAGGGCGAAAATGAGAACAGAACAAAGCAATTCCATGCACTTCCGAAGTCTTCCCTTTCCCAACCCCACACTTAATAGTTTCCCATGGACATAAAGACTTTTTACCAACAAATCAATTAAAAATAACTTACAAAATTTGAATACCGAATCAAACACACTCACTAAATCTTCTTTTGATCACTTGACATCCACCTCCTTGTAGGGTTTCTGAATCAAGGAGTACAATCACAACATCACATTTGGAAACTACTTTTTTTTGGAAGCAGCAGGACCTTAATTAGTAGGGTAGAGGAGAGCCATGCTCAGATGCCCACTTGTCAGCTAAACTTTCCTTGATTGAGCATTAGCTCTCACTAAAGTCAACCCTACTGACACAGAAGTACAGCTCTCCTTGTGAAAAAGGAGGAAGAAAGATGGCACCAAAGTGATTTTAAGTCTACTGCAAAAATAGCTTCCAAGATATGTCTTCCTGGAGGAACAGCTGATAGCTATCAGTTTTGTCAAGACGGTAACAAGCAGCATCACTTGCTACCTTCCTTCCTCCATCACCACACTGAAAGCTGACCGGTGGTGACTCCACTGTGACCAGCCCTAGCTGAGCTGCTGGGACAGTTTGCTCTCAAGTAATTTGACCTTTTGCACGTCAGCACTTGATTCAGCTCGATGAGTTTCTGCCCAGAAGGGAGGGCCACAACTCCCTTTTGAAGATTCAATGACCCTGCACCCTTCTGCCTGTCCACACAATAATGATGGATGGCAACTCAGCAACCGTGTAGGATGTGACAGACCTGCAAATGAACCTTAAGGTATAGAAATATAAACCTGGAAGCTCTAATGAGAGGTACCCTTTTCACGTCAGCATCCTCAAGCGGTCCACCCCCAAAAGACAGTGGATTTCAAAATGGGGTTTCATTCTTCTATGTCTTCATTCCCTGTTGTACTTTAAAGTTCACTTTAAGTCCATAACACACAGAACACAAGAGAGGGATAAATAGTTAAAAGTTTTCAAATTAATGAGCTATCAATGAGAAGTCCTAGATGTGCTGCTAGAGGGGAGTACAGATGTTACTACTGTGCAATGAGGGTGAATAAGAAGAAAAAAAATGAAGAGAAAAAGAAGAAGGCTGTTAGAAGCTATTTTCCTCTAGCTAGGAATTCAAGGAATACAGGATGTATTTCTTTTTGACCCAAAGATGGGATTACATTCCTTAAAGGTGTTCCTTTTTTCTAACTGTATTACTCATCCTATAGAAGATAGTGCCTTAGAAAATATATTGCTTAGGTTTTTTTTTTCATGAATTCTTCACAGATGTTTAGGGTTAAAACCCGAGAAGGGAAGAAGGAAAGTAATGTTGAAGTCTGAGAAGCAGAAACTCTTCTTCCAGGTAAAAGGGAAAAATGATTGGACCAAGAGAAAAGGCTGCTTACCACAAAGTCCAGTCTGGAATTCTTCTGTACCATCACTGCTAAGAAGGCAGATTGTTTGAAAATGCGATTTAGCTACTGAACTGAGCTAACAAACAGGGTTTTTCACACAGGAGCTCAGCCAATGCCCATTGCTTCCATAGGGTGATAATTCTGATCATCTCTCACAGCTCGCAGAGCCAAGAGTAACAAGGTACGGTCCCAGTCAGGTTCTCACCTCCAGTTTCTCATATACGATGCACGACCCACAACGTCAGGAGAATGTGAGAAAAGTGAGAATGAGCAATTTCTTCCCACATTGGAGGATTGCTAATAAGTACTGCAAAGACCCTAATTAAGTAAACTGACATTTTGCTTCCTTGTGATGTTGACTGCTCTTTCTTTCTTTCACTTTCAGGAGTAACCTCTTCACCAAGCCCAACCCAAAATATTTATCGGGAAGTCAGGAGCTCCCACTCTATTAATAAATACGAAATGGGAAACCATGTATATTTTTTATTTAGGAAAGATAAGACAGGAAAGTGACCCCAATTTTGAAGCTATAGTACAGGCTACTAAGTATCTGATAAATGCTTGAGTTTAGGAGCTTATCTGAAGCAGCCGTTTCTTGTAGAAAAAATAAATAGATGCAGCAAAGTGTGCACATTTATGTTGTTGTTAAATTGATGCACTAGTTTCCAAGGCTATTGGTGGAGATCCATTAATGTTTATTTTCTTGTCAGAAACCCACACGCCATTAAGAAACAGCTGCTCATTTTGTTTTGGGGTAGATTTCTGGTTTTGTTGGTCTTTTAGTTTATTTTTTTTCGTTGCAGAAGAGCACAGATTTCCCCCATTATCCATATCTCATCTGAAACTCTCTTGCACTCTGAAAGCTGTAGTCCAAGGTCACATTTTTCATCAATGAAAGCAAAGCTTGTTTTGGAAATTATCATCTCCCCAGGTCACCTAGATCAAATTAAGGTAGCAATTATCAACAGTCCAACCAGAAAGTTAAAATCTGCCACCAATTGTTAAGCATTCTATGGAGTCACACAGCAGCTATCAGTTTTCTCCTCGAAATGCCACAGGCTATAAAATTCTAAGCAGTTTTCTCAAAGGCTTCGCCACAGTTATCTGTGTCTGTCATCTGCAGACTGAATTGCTATGATGTACCTTCTGCGGAGCTACAGACCATTTAGAGTGGCTATAAACACATTCTGAATTAAATGTCTGTCTAATGAGAAATCTATCGGACTACACGTTCACCAGCCCCTATCAGCTTGCTAGAAATGCATCTGCCCACTTGTTTTTCAGCGCCCAATTTGGAGTTAGTTTGTTTTCTTACCAGTTTGGTTTCAAAATCCAATTCGTTTCTGGGAACAATACAAGCTTAAAGTTAACAATACAAGAGATTTCTGTTGCCTGCTCCTTGCTTTATATACATTAATATAACCAAGAGACTACAGAGAATGCACAGGTGGCCTATGCTCAGATTTCTATGGGGAGAACTGGAACCAAAGCGGTATCAGTGGACTAATGACTTCATCCCACTGCTTACCCAAAATAATCCAAACAGGAGATGTGCAGGTAACAACAGAAGCCCATTTACAAAACCTTTCTGTATTATTCGACTAGCAAACTTCTGTCAAGCAACCACCAAAAAATATCAAGATCTCTGAAGATGAGCAGCACACTTTCTCTCAGGATGCCCTTTGTATGCGACACACTCCATCCCTAAGGTCCCTTCTGATCACCATTATATCCCTCCCCTTTTGCCCCATTACATGACAATACCTTTGGCAAATGCCAAGTCATAATGTCTAGGTAGAGGTTAAGGATTCAAACTTCCTACCGTGCACGTATAAGAGATGAAACTGAGGACCCATTTCTCTGACTCAACTTCATACGTCCTCCATCTGCTTAAATTAGGGAAAAGACTCAAAAGCAGGGGCCATTAACTTCTGTGCAGCACCTCTAACTAGCAGTGCTTAACACTGAGGGCTGTCATCTGAACTTGACATTCTCTGGAGACGAGAAGTGCTGCCCTACACATGGTCATGATGAGCTGCATATGGGACCAGCTTGAGCAAATGAGCAAGATTTCTATAAAATTAAGCTCTATCTTAATTATCCATTAATGAGATTTTACATAATCTGGTACTAACTGAAAGTATAGACATAACTATATAGTGTAGATACCTGCCGGATCAATGTTTCAGTACAGTTGTTTTTTTTAAATCTTGGCAAATAAAGGCTTCAATGGTGAAAAAAGAAAACGAGTTGCTATTAGCATATTTCTAACTTAGTGCATGTCTCCTTATCTAATGATACAGTCATGACAGGTCCAATTTGGAGTTTTCCTGATGAAGAATGACAGCTGAGAAGTCAGTTCTGAGGTTACAATGGCACTTACAAGTAGAAGTGTCAGAGAAGGTTAAGTTAAGGCAAAGGCAGATAAATGATTTTTACTAGAGGATAAAAAAAAAGTTTTAAGAGTTTGCAGCGCCTTGGGAAAATGTGAATCAAGTACCATTCTACAGATCAGATGTCCACAAAAGTTAACTCAAATGGCAAATTATAAAAGCATATT
Organism: Nycticryphes semicollaris; assembly: GCA_013400055.1. NCBI lineage: Eukaryota > Metazoa > Chordata > Aves > Charadriiformes > Rostratulidae > Nycticryphes > Nycticryphes semicollaris. Next base: position 878,721 of record VXBJ01006537.1, on the reverse strand, counting down.
AAACATCGATGATTCAACTATAATTAAAACCAAAATCCTGAACCCCTTCAAATGGTCTCCTCTTCCCAAAGCACTTTATTACCAGCTAAATTAAAGAGAGTCTCAGCTTATGTAACCTGGAACACCCGGTGATTTAGCAGCACTTTAAATAAAGATTTGTTTATTGCAAAGCCATGCAAAGGTTATATATAAAAAAACCCTCTTCCTATCAGGACCTCAACTATCTATTTTTACAAAGGCTGCAGGAAGCTTGCTTAATGAGATGTAATTTTTGACCCAAGACTTTTTTTGCTGAGTCTATGTTGTTTCAGCTGCTGTTATCAACTCAGCACTACTGCTATACCATTTGTTCCTTTTAAAGTAAGTGGCTATAATGCTGCTCCAAAGAATTACGTCCAACCTGAACACAGTCAACCTTGAAAAGTCCTTTGCTTACACCTGGGCAGAGAGAAGAGAACACACATGTGAAATTAATGCACTTATGTAGGACTTCTGGAATTTTGGGAGATAGGTAAAATAGGCTGCCAAGAGTATTACTCATCGTATGCCCAGCCTTTGCCCTGAACAATATAACTCCGTAGAGATGTCATAGTGTAAGTACTTGGAAGTTGAAATACACAGGGCTCCTTTCCACTGAAAGGTGAAGTCCACTGAGATGGGAGTCACAACATCTACAACACAAGCTAAAGGAGGAGGCATTATAGAACTGCATAAAATAATTCTAATAACAGCAAAATATATCATAGGAGACAGCTCTTGCAGAATTCCAGACAACAAATCTATAACCAATACTTTAGAATGAAGAGGAAGAAAGTATGAAGGAGTGGGAAGATAGGGGGAAGAAGGGAAAAGAAAAAAATACTAACAACATCAAAGTGTGGAAGAAAAACTACTAGAAAACCACATCCATCAGGGATAAACACTCCTGGAATATCCTTCATAACTTTTTTTAGCCCTCAGCTGTACCCCATGAAGGTTTATCAAGAAAAGGAATGGTGTAGAGGTGACACGTGGAAGTTGTTGTAGACATATATGTCTATGTCTAATATATAGACACAGAGTAAGCATAAACAGGCAGTTCAAGTTTTGCTACAGCCTCGCAGTCAACTAAGTACATGTCCAATCTGCCACATAAAACCTTCCCAATAACAGCACATAACATCTTGAAGCGGTGTGTGAAATTTAAGTTGGGGGAAAAGCCTCCATCTTTGGCATTGTATGGAAAGCACTTAGTTAGCTTCAACATTAACTAAGTTATTATTTAAGCTTGAGGCAATAGTTTTAGGATTAGAATGTATTTAAAGGCATCTCAGCCAAAGTGTTTCCTATTTACCATGTTTTGATAAACACTGAAGAAGGGCTGGGTTTTACAACACTGAAATGTAGAAAGATTGTCATAAGAAGAAATAAGGAACATGTTCTTCTGTTAAACACATCAAATTTTAGAACTTGCACATGGGTTATCTAAGTACAGTATGTCTATTTGCCTTTATAACTCACTCATAACTTTTCTGGTGTTGTAAGCAATTAGTGATGGACAAATATGTTGTCAATAGGGTCATTTTACGAGAGCAAATCAATTATCCAGAAATTATTTTTTAGCTGTGAAAGCAGGTAACTGCATTAATTTATTCCAATTTCCCCTCAGTCAAGATCAGACAGATGGCACGGCCTAATTATACCTGGACTACTGCTCTTGTAGACAATTAATCTAAAAGCCATTCCAAAAGCAAGAAGCAACAAAATTCAGCCAACACATCCATTAAAATTACAATACAATACTATACTTCAGGGCAGCCAGCTATGATTTGGTAGTTGACTAATCAATCATTTTCTAGTAGTAGAAATTCAGTGCATCCAATTTAAAGTTATTTTTGTAAGTAGAACTGACGTTCTAAATCACAGGCTATTTTCCAGCCATCATCCCCAATCCAGCTGTTGGAACAATGAACATAACACAAGCAGTGATCATTACTTTTAAGTGGTAGCTTTGTTAATAATTTAAGTAGCAGATACTATCAAATAAAATAGCGTACTCAACACAGAAATATAACCGTCTCTTTCACACCACTCTGTATATAAACTAATCAATTTTCATTCCTTTCAAGAAGGTTCTGTGAGAAGTCCTAAAACTAATAACAACAATCTCATAGCATCCAATAGTATTATAGAAATTCATAGAACTGACTTGCATAAATTGATTCCTGTGACCGATGTCCTGTTAAAGACACCAACTTCACCATATTGCAAGAAATGCCTGAGTGAAGAAATCTCTATTGTTTGGGGTTTGTTTTTTTTTTAAATACCTATATTCAAAGCAAGCATGTGAATTGCTTACATAACCAGCTGCAATTCAATAGAACAAACAAGAAAACAAATTATTTATGTGCAGGAAGTATTTTTGTTACTGGAGCAGCCATAAGATTTTGAACAAGGAATGGTCAGGTACATTAGAGAAAAAATGTGGAGCAGGGGCCTGGTAGGGAGCCACCCACTCAACTGAGTGACAGGAGTGAATCATAATATGAAACGTTGCAAAATACAGCTAGATTAAAGCTACCTTCAATAGAAAAGCAGTGATCTGACTTTCAAGCAATCTCTGCACATGATTAGGCAAACCCAAGTAATTCACACAGTACAGGTCAACTACGTAACACTACATACAGCTGGCAGACATTAACCAACAGCAGAAAACGTTCCTTCCAACTCTTCACACATCTTCAAAGGGTAGGGGATCTGGTTGGGGAAGGGTTGTAGGGAAAGACCTAGCAGCTTCTTGCCTTCAGCCATGACACAAAATGGGAACTAGAACACCAATGGAACGGGTGCCTGTTGGCCGAGCAGCATCTTTGGTAGGCTCTGCCACACATACCTGCAGCTCTTTCACAACCCGTTTGATGAGGTAAGTCCCCAGTTCCACACCTTGCAGTCCCTGCTGAGTCAAACTGATCGAGTAGAAAATTGCTGTTGTAATTGTGTCTGTATCTTCTGTTTCTAAAGGCGGCACTTCTTTCACTATGGCCTGGGAAAATAAGAATTAAAAAAACAAAGGTAGCAGTAGTTACTATAAACATTATGGAGAAAGGGCCTTTCTCTTTAACTGTCAAATATGTTAACACTTTCCCCCACTGTTTTATTCACTACCCTCTGTGAGAAACAACAAAAGTCTAACCAAGAAGTAGAAAGATGAGCTGTTCATACATTAGCAAGTGCAGGAAATAATTTTATTATTTCAGGCTTAAAATTGTCAGAAATAATCAGAACCACTTTGAAGTTTTAATCCTATTTGCTATTTTTTCTTAAATATCTTTTATCTTTTCTTATTCTTGCACTTAAGCAAACCCCCAAAATGCCAATTTACATAGTACAGGCAATAGACTGTCTCTAATTTTTCAGCACCAATTCTCTCTTCTCTTATAAAAAGGAATCAAACCCAAATATTCCCAAATTTTAAGGAATTACAGATAATAAAGGAGGTACACTGTGCTGTGTACTAAATGCATCAGTGACTGTACCTGGATGCTGCTGGAGATATCACTGGTCAGTGCAACATGCAAGACTATCAATGGTTCTCCTGGGATTGCACAGTGAGAAAAAAAGTAGCATCTTCTATATGACCCAACTCGACGCTTCATATCAACCCAGTTTCTAACAGGATGCACAGCTTCAGAACTCAATGAGAAAATAAAAGAAGTAGAATTATAGGTTTTTTTTTTCCCCTCCAATTACAAATAGAGGTCAACTGCCAACCCTACAAGCTCAGAGTTTTTCCCATTGATGTCAGTGACAAAAGTCTCCAGTCAAAAAGGAGAATAAGCAAGAAGAGGTAAAATACATCAGCAAACTGTGACAAAATAGACTGTGAAGGCATATTGCATACCCAGTCTCTCCAGTCTTCTTTGGGACATGCTTCTTACGTATCTGAGACTTCCCTCACGCTTTCTGTTCAGTACAGGAGATCTGACTGAGATGAGTAAGTCATTGAATGAGTCTGAACCCAGCTCTAAGGAATTAAGGTTTGCCAAGCTACAGAGTACTCTACTATTTCCACAGCCATGCCTTCAACCAATCATTCAAATTATTTTTGCCAAAATACCTTGAAGATTTTTACATCAAATATTACTAATTATTTTTACTTTGAAAATGTAGCTTGTATAACATTTCTTTCCTTTGCCTGATCAACATTTAAGACATGTACTTTCAGAACTCTTCAGAGATTCATTCTCCTTCAAGCTTTTTATCTGACAAAATGCCACAAAACATAACTTTGATTCAGTCACCTTCAACTTCATTGCTCCAACTTTGAATATTTGATAAAAACTCAGAAACTAGTGGTGGAAATTTTAAAGAGTATTTATAAAAAAAACAAGGTGCTCTCTTTACATACAGTTTACAAGTGATACAAGCTCAATGTGACCCAGCAATGTGCATTTGCAGTCCAGAAAGCCAACTGTAACTTGGGCTGCATCAAAAGCAGTGTGGCCAGCAGGTCAATGGAGAGTGACTCTCACTCTGCTCTGGTGAGACCCTGCCTAGAGCACTGCATCCAGCTCTGGGGCCCCCCAACATAAGAAGGACATGGACCTGTTGGAGCAGGTCTAGAGACCATGAAGATGATCAGAAGGCTGGAGCACCTCTGCTATGAGGACAGGCTGAGGGAGCTGGGGTTGTTCAGCCTGAAGAAGAGAGACTCCAAGACCTTATAGCTCCTCCAGTACTTAAAGGGGAGCTATGAGAAAGGTGGGGAGGGACTCTTTTTCAGGGAGTGCACGATAGGGTGAGGGGTAATGGCTTTAAGTTGAAAGGGGGCAGATTTAGATCAGATATTAAGTAGTTCTTTACTGTGAGGACACTGGCACAGGTTGCCCAGAGAAGCTGTGGATATCCCATTCCTGGAGGTGTTCAAGTACAGGCTGGATGGGGCTTTGAACAACCTGGTCTAGTGAGAGGTATCCCCACCCAGGGCAGGGGGTTGGAACTAGATAATCTTTAAGGTCCCTTCTAACCCAAACCTTTCTGTGATTCTGTGCATCTCAATGGTTCCAGACAGGACAAGGAGCCTCTCTGCATTAGCAGTAAAATGTGCACTTGAGTGCTGGGCACAGCATGCTGCAGACTTAATTTGCCACCAACACTGCTGGTTACAGACTGAGGAGAAAGGTGGCAGTGGTGATGGAGGCAGCATCAGTACCTATGGAAAGGAAGGGAGTGGGACAAGGCAGCGCTGTGAGAATCTGGATTTGCAGGAAAAGTAACAGCAGCACCTCTGACCAGAAGACAGCAGCCTAAGAGTGCAGACTGTGAGCTAAAGGATCAAATCATGGGACAAACGGTCCCCTTTACCATTTACTTAATTCAATTTTTAAAGCGTTCTCTTTAGTGTGTTAATTCCTTAATTATACTTTGCCTGAGGTCCAGTATTGAAAAGCAGTCTCTTGAATACAGCAGACCTGTGCAGTGGCAGGGATTTCATCACCTTTTCATCAACAAGCATTAGCAACTTATAGCACTTACTCACTAATTTTCTGGAGTACTTCACAAGGTGATTGCCAAGTGACTCGTTCCAAGTTTAAAAATCCTGTCGAGAACCACTCTGAAAGCATGTTCCTTAGAACTCCATTCATTTCCTGCAAACAGAAAGATAGATTTATCTGCTAAATCAAGTAGGTAGGACATACAAACACAAGTAAAAATTACCGTGATTATTTCAAACTACAACACTAGGAAGTTCAAAGAACCTAATGCACCTGTATGAGAAAATTAACCAAGTAGTAAGACACATCTTGACCCAAACCTAGAATTCATTTAATTGCTCCCATAAATACTTCTAGAGTAAAGTTGATGGTAAGAACCACCGTCAGAGTTTGCAAGGTAAATTCATAACAAAGGNCCGCTTGCTTTTTCTACACTTACTAAATTGTGTTAGTGAAATATACAGGCTTTTGTTTGGTATCTACCTTTGTTTATGCAGAAATGGATACTCTACAAACCATCTAGAAGAAAACAGCCATTCATCTACATAGAACAATCCTTTCTGTATTTTTCCGGTAGTATCCTCCAATATATAAGAAAAAAGAAGAGCTTTCTTATTGAAGCATAAACTGACAAATACTTCAAATAAAAATGTCAGTTGTATTGTTCCAAATACAAGGGAATATCCATGAACTCTTCCATGAGGTCAACTCTCCCAAGATTTGTAAATTAGTTTTTTGTTGGTCTTTCTCAGTAGAGCTCTCTTTCAGTTATAAAATGAACTGTGCTGAGAGTCTTCTGCCAAATTGTATTTCTGCCTGCACTTGCACTACAAGGCTGAACAAAGCCTGTATATGCTAGTAAAAAACCAAAAGAAGTTGTTCAATGAATACAAAACTATGAAAGCAATAATAAAAAAATCACCTTAAGTACATTTATAGGGTAAGCTATCTCCACTGGGAAACAATGGAAGCTACAACATGAACAGCACCAGCATAAAAAGAAACCTCTGAAAAAAAAAAAATAGACCTATGCAAGAAGTGCCACCTAAGAATTGAGAGAAATGAAGGATCACACTAAATTAAATCCACTCTAGAAATGGACAGTCCTCACAAATTTTCGCCAAAGTTTGATTAAAGTGTTTCTGCCTTCACTGTCTCAAGGTAACATCATCCTACCCAACAGCAGCTGGAGATGTAACACAATAAGATGACATTAGAGAGGACTGGGTTAGTTACATCAAAACTTTGCAACTAGAATAGTTAAGAGGGACACGTGCAATATATCCTCTCTTGCCTAAGACATGGATCTACTGCACATTTCTAGCAAGTCTGATGATTTGGGGGCCTTATCAGGCATCTATGTTAAGCCTGTGCTGCCTTACTACCTCAAAAGAGGAGGCTATTTCTATAATATGTCATTCCTGCAAAAAAATGCATAATTACTGTCAGCCTAGAGCCCTTCAAGACTTGCCATGCTCTGACAATCCATCACTCAACTGCATTTAGAGCAGCTGTAATCGATGCTGGCAAAATTGTTTTTGCTGATGCTTCTGGGCTGGTGGATTGAAGAGAAAGCAGCAGGTAAAACAAGCTCAGAAAGAAAAGAACCCGGAATTGTCTGCGTTAATTGCATCTACCGAAAAGTGCTCTTTCTGGCATCAGTAAGACAGGCAGGAATCACAGCTCCTGGGTGGCACAACTGAGCAGGTACCGGCTGCAACATCAACAAGGATTCCCACAGCAACAGGTTTATTAGGAAAAGCTGAATTTTAGTCCAAGTACTCTCTAATACACAGATTTGTCTTGTCTTTTTTTTTTTTATAAATACACTTTTTCTCTTGTACCAGAGAGAGGTCCTGAACAGGTATATTCTTATTGTTTTGCTTATTCTGGCTTTGAGGTATTTCCCTTCCAAATCCCTGTTTTTTCACAGCTCTGAAGTTTTTACAAAAGAACCATAAATCATTTTGGTCAAACATCCTTTGGTGTAGTGAAAGTCTCCAGATACTTCAGGATCGTTTGTTTTGCTCTCATTTTGAACAGAGAAAGGCAGAAAAAGAAGCTAGAGTTGTCAGATCTGGGGTCAAACGAACAGGTTCCTGTGGCTCCCTTGTCATCCATCTGCTTTTCGGCAGAGCATCTCAAGCCGCAGGCCAGCAGGCAGGAGGGAAAACTGCTGACGGCTGCATTCCTGCCAGTCAATATTTTCAACACACCACTCTGCATCTCCTGGCAGAACCATGGCTCAGATGGCAACAAAGGACCTGGGAGAAAGCCAGTTATATGACACAGATACTGCTAAAAGTGAGAAACAACAGAATCAGATGAGTTTCGCTTCTCTGAAGCACTTAGACATTCAGCAAGGACACTCCATGCGATGGGACAGTGATTCCCACCTGAACTAAAGACTACTTTTCAAGATGCAGAACACATTCAAGAGCTCAAGTCCAGGATGCAGCTGTATAAAAGCAACACAATTGTAACCAAAGAACAAAGTGAATCAGATGCACTTTCAGTAACGGTTTTGGAAGACAGGAGTATTGTTTATGGCGAATTACAACTCAAATAATCTGCCACTTGTAAATCATAATGCTTTATAAATTCCCAGGGCAGCAGGCCCTGTTGGACGGGACCTACAACGAGCATCTAGTCCAGCCACAACTCTGTTGACAAAAATTCTTAGTGCAGAAAGACATGAAATGCTTTATACCACCCAAAACTGTGTTTAAGTCAAGTCATCTGAGCAAAATTCTGAGATGTGTTTAAAATCATGGTATACACTAAGTTTCTGAAAGGCTTGATTCCAACAATGGCAGTCTCAAATTAGGTTCTCTTATTTTGCAAATTTAGAAGTAAATTCTTATTTTCATTTCAGAGGCATTTCTAGTCATGGAATTACAATTCCAACATTTCACTAAAAAGAGATAAAAGCACACATTCATTATTCACCATCTTAATTTTAAATCTGAACAACAAGATATACTCAGATTAATATCTATAATGACTATCTACACTTCAGTTTCTATTAGCTGAGTGAAAGAAATCATGATTTATTTTTTTTTCATTCTGTGTTCTTGCAGCAAGAAAACAAATTCCAGTCTTGTTGGCCCTCACATCAGGTCCCTCATTATTGGGCAACAATTGGGAAAACTCTTCTGAAAAACTTGTATTATTTTTTTATTACAAAAAACCCCACCTCTCTGATGAAAGAACTACTTCCATTTCCCTCTTAAGTTACTAAAAATAAGATACCCCTTACAATGAAAATTCACAGGCAGCTTTTTCCAGATCAGCATAGTATGAAACAGCAGTAACTAACGCTCCACACACATCACACAGGTGGCTCAGTTACTGGTAGTTGCTGGTTAGATCTCTGATGGGGCTACAAGAGAACTACTTTGCCAGCCTCACAGGAGTCAAGTTTTTCCATGGCTTTGAAAGGTTTGAAATGTGTCAAATGTTTAAGAGTGCCTTTGGATTTGTTCGTTGCTTTTGTAGAGTTTTTTCTTTTTAAATTAGCTTCAAAATATGGATAGAGTATATCTTTGGTGAGATACTGAAAAATATACTTATCAGCAAAATGAGATTCAATATTGTGACAAATAAAGGACTGGTTTTCTGCTTTTTTATTGCTAATAGTAATTACTGCAGTGGCAATGGCAGTATTGAAAACTTCCTTGGCTTTTGTGCTTTATGTTGTTTGATGTCTTATTCTTAAGAAAAAGTATTTTTTATTTTACTTCCCCTGCCTTTTAGTACATCTAAGCAATGAGTAAAGTGCACACAAGCATTTTCAAGTGACTTAATCACCTGCATACGTTACGTACTGTAATCTATTGAATAAACACAAAATAGAAATGCTTTATCAACCAATATCTAACAGTTTAAGCTGCTTCTGGGTTGGTATGTTTTGAGAAAATAGAGAAATATTTTATATTTACAATACAGCAGTGGGTACTCCTCATTTATAAGTGGAAAGTAAAAATTAAGGACTCTAAGAAATATTTTAGACAGTTTGGGCAAAACCAAAATCCCAGTAGGCCATATAATGCATTCTGTAATTCTCCTCCAGCATCAAGAAGATCCATTTAATTTTATTTCCACATTTCCTTGGCAGTACAGATACAAATACAGAGAAGTTATAAAATTCTTGCTGCACGTTTGCCTTTATGTTAGAATTTAATCAAATCTGCAATAATGAAATGGCTATACAGAAAGCCATTTTGGCTATACCAAAGACTTTTTTTTTTTTAATAGAAAAACCTTTAACTTTCAGTTGTTTCTCAAGTTAAAGGCTTCTTAGGTCTTTAAAGCAAACTGATTCAATATTCAGATTCTCAACAGAGCCACTGTTTCACCTGAGTGAACAGATAATCTAATCCACTAATGAATTCTCAATGATACGCGCACAGGTAAGACATCTAGCACCACAAGTATTTCCCCTCCCCAAAAAGCCATGTACACCCTACCCACAAAATACCTGCTCTACCAATTCCCCCACTAAAATTTAAACTAGTTTTCCCTGATTATATGAAGGTCAGCATCCAAATTTGTGAGAAAGTTTTAAGTAAAAAAAATAATTCAAGGAAAACTGCAACTTTAGGTCCCTGCTATGCTTAGAAGTGGTTGCTGTGAGGGGAAAAAATACCCAGAACAATCATGGGATTTCTTTTCTAGTAGACCAATACAAGAACAAGATTACAGAAGCACTCCAACAACTGCTTAATTATGGAGGCAGGTTTATTTATAAATCAATTTGACAAAACTGCTCTCTTTTTCATTATTTTTTGCCAGCAGCTTCAACCTTCCACTGACTTTTTCTAAATAATATGGAAAGATCAAGAATATTTTAAGAGGAATAGTTGAATAATTTGCTACCTGAAATAATGTTGTGAATTTTTCAACAGTTCAGCATTTGAAATATGGACTCCAAGTAAGCAAAAAACATTAAAAAAAATCACAAGAGGAAAATGCTGGCACAGAAAAAGAGGTACTGCAGATGAGAGGGTTCTGAGCAGTAAGAACAACTATGTTCAGGGAACACATTTTCTGCAAATTTCACTCTGTGCAATACAAGGGCTTAACAGAAAATCAACTTTTTTTTTTTATAAAGATACTGGAAAATGTGTATGCTTTGGTGGAAGGAACAGAACATATCACAACAATGTAACAGAAAAAAAAAAAAGAATTCAGATGGCATCATGAAAAAACTTAGGCCTTGCTTTACTGCAATTTCACTTTTCAAACAATGTAGCATATGCCAGTACTGTTTTGGTTTCTTTCAAATGGTTGCCTTAGCATTATCCCTGAGGCTTACAGTAGTAATAAATGATTCATATATTTAATAGAAAACTAACCTCTGGAACAGATTGTTACAAAGTTTCTCTTCACTATGTCCTGTATGTATTTTTTTGAAAGACTTCAGGAAAAAAAAGGCTGTATACCTTCAAAAATAGTTTACCACCAGTTTTGCCATCTGATTATCAAGAAACTTGTGTCGAGTATTCATCGCCTTTTACTCATCCACAGAAAGCCATTTACTATGTCATAACTTGTCACCAAGGATAGCTATAATTTTTCTGTCTCGCTCTAGGCGACGAATCATCCTTCTACTAACTAACTTAAATATCAAAGTAAACCTTATTCACAGCATGTTACTTGTCTTTGCACAAACCGTCATTTTAAGTATTTCCAACACACTGTTCAGGGTTTATGTTCAATACATATGGAATTCTTCCAGTAAGGCAGTCACCATTCTTTGCAATTTCTTAAGTCAGCTTTTTCAACCCAACATGCCTTACACTGGATCCTGACAGCAAGGGCACTATGACTTCAGATTTAATGGACACTGCTAAGATAGTTCTGTGATTTGGCACTCAGAATCTTTCACAAGTCTAATAACAAGACACATTTTGGGCTGCCGTGAAGGTAGGCACGTATCACTCTGCAAAATCAAGCCAGGCATCCACATTTCTTCATTTACTTCAAACACCAAGTCAACTTAAGAGGTGATTTATGAAAGACGACCAAGGACATTATGAAGATGTGTACACTTGGGAGTAATTGAACACAATACAGCACCCGTTTGCAGTGTATCATCTGTTTTGTTAATGATTCAGGAACAATGAAACCAATGGAGAAACAATCATCTGGTAATTTGCATCCTCTCATTTTAATAAAATATTTTATTAAAAATCCAGCATACAAGAATCCATCACATGTAATACTGAGTCCTGCCACATTAACATCCATCCCAAGTTCCAGAGCTTTTCTATCCCTTTTTTTTTTTTTTAATCTTTTTGCAGTTAGGGAAACCAGCAAAGAATCATTCTGAAATTGCCTACTACAAGTTCCCCAAATATACGCTGTATCATGAGAACAGTTCTCTGTCAAGACTCAAATTCTTTATTAAAAAGAACAAAAAAACTATCATTAAAACCTCCTGTCCCCAAACCTATAGTCTTGGGGACTATAGGTCTGAATATTCTGCCATGTAGTTTTCTTGGCATTTGGTCTTAGAACAGGTTATACAGTATCCAACACCTTCGGCTTAAGGTTATTAAAGTAAATTAAATACACATGTCCTCACACCACTTCCTCACAAACTATTTGCACCAGCAAGTAACTGGTTCCATTGCAGAGACTGTCAAAACTTTCTGTGGGATGGGTACTCATAGTTATTCTGATGCTCTACTCGCAATAGGAACAAATAGATTTTAAAGGCCGAACAAAACAGTACACCTTTCCCGGACACACCAGCATAACATGTAATTCAAGGTCTCGATTGCTGTGGAAAACAGATGAGAATAACCTAAAGAACTTCAAACTGAAAAGAAGCAGTACCCAGGGTAAATTCTTACAGTCAACAGTCACAAACAAAACCCAATGCAAACCAGTTATAGCTTAATCTTTCCTGGCTTACGTGCTATTTATCACTAACTCTCATTTTTATAATATATCATATTTTAAAAACAAAAATTATCGGCAAACACAAAAAAGATTATAAGAACAGATACGCACAACTAAGCCCAGACACACAATGAACTCAAACATGAAAAAAAATATATTATGAGAAGGCATAACAAAATGGTTATGACAGCCCTTTTATTGAAGCTCTAGTTTTGTAGACAGTATTTTCCTACTTTCAAATGGGTTTAGTATGTTTCTGAACATACTATATTATTTGACACATGTACATTCGTCTGTTTTACACATTTCTAACCTGGTAATTCTGCAAATTCAGTCTGCATTTACTTAAGATGATCCAATTGGATGCGGAATCTTAGCAATGCTGTTGCTACTTCGGTTACACAACGATCGTCAATAACTAACAGCACTGACATCAAAAACACCCTTTTCTTGTCAAACTTAATTCGGATCTGAATACTGAGAAACAAGTTGTGGGCAGTGTATCTGACCAACTCGCTGTCTTTCTTCATTGCCTTCTCGGAAGTTCTGTCACCTCCTGCCACTGTCATCTGCTACGTTATTCCTTCCTCCACACCCACATCAACCTTGCTGCACTATGCAACCATGGGGGATGTTCCACCTCACCTATTCTCTACACACCACTGAGCTTCATCATGACAAATCCTTTCTCCTGTTGATCATCTTCATCATTACTGCGACATGGCTGACACATCACTTCTGGCCCTATACTGAACTCAAAGAGCCATGCCACTACACATCACTCTGGCAGTGAGTTCCTGGCACAGCTTGGCAGCCCCAACATCAGCTGCACTATGTCAGTGTGACACTGCAGCCACCATCCTAAAGGCCAGACCTTCAGAGCCCAGCCTCCTGCTGCCACACCACCATGGAAAGGCCACTGCTTCACACCAGAGACCGCTCCCTTCCCACACTGTGCCAGCAAAGTCATCTCCCGCTGCCGCCACGGCCTGCCTTCCTGCAGGCCTTCACTCATGTCACACCACGGGAGACCCCAAGACTGAATTCAGCCCAAGGTGGAGGCTCCACGGGCAGCACCATGAGTAGAAAGTCTCAAACTCCATCCCCTCCAGCCTCCCTCGGACTCCCTTTCAGAGCCACCCACCCCCAGCCCAGCTCTCACCTTGACATGAGGCCCATCCACCGCCTTGGTCGCCAGCCCCTCCACCAGGTCGCCCCTCAGCTCCACCAGGAAACGCAGCCCGCCCTCCAGGCGGCCCAGGTGCTGGAAGAGACCCCGGTACCGGGGGTTGAGATAGTAGCGGAGCCGGTCCTCGGCCTGCAGCAGGGCCCCCAGCTCCCTCTGCTGCTCCCGGGCCTGCAGCACCTTGGCGCTGAACTCCGCCACCCGTCCGTGGTCCACGCCGAAGTCGCGGGCCAAGCGGGTGAGGAGCTCAGCCCTGGGCGGCCCGGCCTCTAGGGCGCGGTAGTACCGCACGAACTCCGCGCTAAGCCGCTCCGCCGGCGGCGGCGCCTTCTCCTTGGTCTCGTAGGGGGGCAGCGGCGGTACTGAGCGACTCAGCAACTCCTCCATGCCGGTCACCGAGGCGGTGCCGGAGCCCGCCGGGCCCCGGCGCAAACCGGCAGCAACCGAGACGCGGCGCGGGCCCCACGGCGCCGCCCAGGACCCAGGCAGGAAAAACCGCTGGCGCAGACACGGGCTCAGGCGGCTCATGGCGCGCCTCGCCTCTTGTAGGGGATACACTCCAGCTGGGCCAGGCCGCAGCACCGCCTTCGGAGCCGTAGCTGGCTGTCTGATTGGCTGACATGCCAGACTGCCAACTCTTCTGGCCAATCAAAAGCTAGGAGAGTGTGGTGAGGTTTGGATGGGGTCGGCCGCCATCTTGAGCGTGGCGCGTAGGCGGAAGGGTCAACGCGCTGCCCCACGACGGTCGCGCCTCTTGCTGGGGCGTTACTGGCACTTCCTCAGCGCTCAGAGCTTTTTTCTCTCTAAGTGCACTTTCACTGTACCACCTGTTGCTCTTAATTTCCTCCTCCCCACCACTGTTTCCCTCAAAGCCCACCTGTTCCCGAGTGAGAGGTGAACATGCGCTAGGCCAGGTGTCACGATGGCCTTGACAGAGTTTGGATGGCATCAAGGATAGCGCTTTTTTAACACCAGAGGTTTGTCCCTGTGGTCTTTGAAGGTGAACAGGTTTGGGCTCAAGGAAGCCTGCTAGCTGGCAGTTCCAGCAGCAGAGCAGTGAGGGGACAGGCCACATCTCCTGGTATCTGCTCTGAAATAAGTGCAGGAAACCACACAAATTCAATTGTGTAATCAGACAATACAGTCTTGAAATTAGCGTGCCCTGAGACCTGTAGCAAAAATCTCCTGTCATGAGCCCAAAGTCCTTTAAAGTGCATCAGGACTATTTATGAACAATGTTAAACATAAACATACTGGTCCCATTTCCCTCATTTTGATATCCCACATGCTCTGTCCTTACTACTGTTATTTGCCCGTTATTGTTATTTGCCCATTAGAGCAAGCAAAACACGTAGGTCAGACTGATGTCAGTGAGGTTAGAACTGAGCACAAATTATCCTGACTTTCAGAAGCACTGGGCATTCTTGATTCAGCATTTGAAGTAGGAATTGAGGAAAGAATCAAGCCCTCTCAACCAGCGAAGAGACAAACAAAAACAGAGCACTACCTAATTACCCCATGTTAGAGCTTCCCAACGAAAGAGGAAGAAAAATAAAAAGGTGCAGTATGATGTGAGCAGTATAGCCCCCAGGAACTGAGGGTCATAAAATAAGCTAAACTACCCTTAAGAGACAGAAAGCATACTCAGAAGCATTGCAATAAATGAAACATATTTTTTAGAAAACATTTGAATCCCACAGGCAATTAATCTTAACAACTTTATAACTCCATTTTCAGCAAAAGGGAAAGCCCTCAAAAGTTAGCTGGTTAGTCCTGCTTCACCTCTGCCTGAAACGGGCTGTCAAAGAAAACTTCTGCCCAAATCAGATTCCCAAGCTAACAGAGACAGAGGAACGAGTAAGTAAGAACTTCTACCAAATAACATGATAATATTTGTATGTGCATTGTTTATAGACAGCAATGCTGTGGTTTTCAATGAGTATCCATTAGCCAAGTACAACTTTGTCCATTTGAGAACCAAAATCAAACATTTTTTAGCAATGCTTCATAACAAGAGATGGACAGAGTTGACATTTTTCTATAAAGGTTAGCTAGAAATTGAACTTTTTCATCTATATGTTTAATAATGAACTTTAACCTGCTGCATTTTTTTATCATATATATGATTGTATAATAAACACCTTTGTAACTCATGAAGCAGATTTAGTTAACATAAAAACTGTGCTAAAAGTCTCCATGAGCCTGGTTAGTCTTTGTGGCAGCTTTTGTTAGTGCACATCAGCTTCTGAAACCATTAGGACAAAACATCTGCTTTCAATGCGTGGGCCAGAAAACCTACATAACCTCATGCACATACACAGCCACAGGAAGACACATCAAGCCCCTTTAGTGTCTTAAGACACACCTGTAGCTCTGTGTAAATGAATAAAATCAAAATATTAAGGCATTTAGAAAGATATTAGTAGAAAGCCTTATGCACTTCCTCAGTTTCTGTACAATTCAGAGATTCCTGGAAAATTCAAGAAGCTCAAGACAGATGCTAGTTCGGGAAAGTGGTGATAGAAGTTGAAGGCTTACAACCTCCCAGGAAATAATCAGCATTTCTCAGGATAAAATCCAATGTTTCCAACTTTTAAAAATCCTGCATAGGGATCACTTCTATTCTTTTCATTTTGACAACTCTCTCACATTGGCCTTGGTTACAATTCTTACAATAACATAGTTCTCTTGTGTAACCCACAGGCCATAAAAACTAGCTACCTATATTGTTCATTGACAAAACAACATTGTGGTGTAAGTTATAAGGCTTTGTAAAGTAAGACATTCCTTTTGAAATCTTCTACTGCTGCTTTTTTTTTCCCCTAGGGAAAAGTACTATCTGCTTCAGCTGCTGCTTGAAAAATGAAAACACATCTCTTTCTGCCAAGACCCAAGGGCACTAATAGACTTTAATAGCCTTCACCAGCTTCACCTGATGCCTTCTCTCACACCCTCCTGTGGGCCTAGGAGCCCCATTTCACCTCAGCCTGGGGGGTTGTAGTCTCTTCTTGAGCTGTGCTGTAGGAGGGTAGGTCTGTAGGTCAGCCATGGTTGTGCTTGGTTGTGGATGTCTCTGACCATAAACTCACTTTCTGGCTTGACTTTGGATTTTCCTTGCTACTGTGGATATGGCTAGTAATTGCTGGGCTGTGTCTGACTCTGGTTTCTATTATAGAACCTGGTCCTGGCTCATTTTCCTGGCTTGACTTTACACCAGAGTTGCTTCTTGATCTGGACTTGTGTTTGAACCTGGCTGTTGCCTGGCTCTGCCCTGCTCGCTTTGCTCAGGTATGGGGGAACTATGTTATTATTCTCAGCTCTTGGTCCTGTAGGAAAGGGCCAACCCTTGCTGCTCCCTGGCAATTCCATTGCAAATGAGACCACTGATCCAAAAGTAGTTAAGTAAGCAGTTCAGGTCCAAGAAATTATTTTACTTGCACTAAGGAAAACCTTGCTAAATTTTGGAAACAAATTTATTATATTCTTCTAAAGTAACTTTTTTTTTTTTACTTTGCTGAAAATGAAATGTAATTATCAGAGAACTGGAGATTGAAAGAGACTAATTACACTTCAGTAATTATAACTTTTGTCTCCAAGCAAAAAAGAAAAGCATCTAAGTATAAAAGATGGAAAGTAAATCTGATTTTTTTTTTTTACTTTTTTCCTCTCTTTAGTCTGTTCAAATGTAAAGTAACAATAAAATACGTGTCCTTGACTCTGCTCAATAATTCCACTGAAATGAAGATAAGTTGATTTATGCTAGATGTGGATATAGCCCTGTTGCTTCTGGTTTTGGGGTTGGGTTTTTTTAGTATTTGCATTTATGTGCAAAGCGCTGTGTAAGTGTATGTAGGAGAGTCTTATATGAGGAAAGGACTGTGCTACTATTAAAAAGAAGAGTAGAGCTTCAATTAACTTCAAAGGAAAGAAGATGGAGCTGTGCATTTCAAGTGAAGTGCTTGCATAGTGCTCATCCTGGAGAGATTTATAAGGAAACAGTACTACCCATCTATCTTTAAGATATCATGACTAAAATTTTATTCTTGTGTGTAATAATGGGGTGTATACACAAATTTTCTAAGTATAATTCTCAAACTAAAGATTTTCATATATGTAAATATTTAGTATCTGCTAGAAAATACTAAAAAACCCCTATTTGTTTAGCTGAAAACCAGCTCCTTTCAGGTTGCTATTAGGAAAAAGGCTGAGAGAGAATAAAAAGCCTCTTCCCCTGTTTTTTCTTTCAAGGTTGGTGAGTTAGCAGTGTTTACAGTGTCCCAGCACAGTGGTAAGCTGTGTTGCAAGCTCTAAGTGCATTTTGTAATAATTTAGAAAAGAGTTTGGAAAATGGCTTTAAATGAGAAAGTATCCCATTTTGAAGATTTCATAAATCTTATAAGGTATTGGAAAAAGAAAATCTACTGTAGTTACTTAGTAAAAGCAGGTTCTTTTCAGCTTTTGCACTAGCTCTTCAATTATTTAGGCCCTCTGGATAAGCAATTCTATCTTGCAATTCTGAGGCTTGTTTTGTTACAACTCCCAAAGCTGTCTGTTTAAAATTAGATAGCAACATTCGATTCAGAGCTGTAGTCAGTGTTTAGCTTTAATCTTAATTTTGGATAAATAAGATAGCGCTTTGTAGAATCATCTGGCTTTAAGCACGTGGGTTTGTACACAGAGGCTATAGAATAAGCTTATGCTCTTGCCAAAGTATTTTATTGGAGTTCTGTTATAAGGCTGGACGAGGGCAGCGTTTCAGTCCTGATTCTTCAGATCTTCAAGTGCCTGCTTTATTTGCCTGCAGCGAGTTGCTTGCTAGCCAATTAAATGAAGTACTGGACAGGATGGGTGTCTGTCTTGGAGATCAGATCATCAAGATATAGAAAGATTAATCACTTCAAACAAATATTGAGTAGTTCTCTGAAATAATGGTTATAAAGCTTAGGATTTTTGTTTAGATGCTGCAGAATCAGAACTTGATAACTGTAGTGTTTATGTTTTTTTTTAACTGTAAGAATATTTATAACTGACAGTGAACTGAGTGTATTTCTCACTCAAATGCTTTATCCTTTTTTAAAAAAGGAAAATTAGTGCTCTTGGAGATATTAAGGAATATTTTTAATATTTTAGTCCATAGGTAAAATGAATATGATACTTTTTTATTTTTCAGTGGTGGATCCTCAGTTCAACATTGGAAGGTGCTTCTGTTCTTATGAACATTGATTTGATTTGTGTTATTGTCTGATGCTTTATTTTGGTCTTACAGGATTTGTTAGCAAATAAAGTAGAATATAGTACATAAATGTGTATGTAAATGTACTTCACCCTTGTTAGCACATAATCCTTATAAACGGCTTGGAGATTGGCAGCAAACAGGTTTCAAGCTGCTCTTTTCCCTTCTATTTATGTTGAGCTTGTGAGAAACAGCAACAAAACTTTAGCTTCTGCTTTAGTATGAAAAGTAAGAGGTGAATGTTACCCAAAGTTGTTCATTCATTGCCCTTTTATAAATAGCCCTTTCTTTTTCTCCTTATTTTGTCTTTTCCTTGCTTTGATAAACCTTAGTTGATGATGCAGTCCTTAGATAATACTCCTACTAGTATTTATTCGGTTTCTTGATATTAATTCTTGCTAAAGCTCAGATGGCACATCAGAGGGAAATGAGGCCAAAGATTTAATACAAGATACTTTTAATTATGGCTGGCTTTAATGTAAGGTGGACAGGATCCTAGAGGACAGCATATGAAGCTAGTATTTTCTGCACATACACGCTTCTAGCACAAATCATACAGTGTAGTAGTAAATTCTTCTTTGTAATAGTTATTCCTAAACTGAGGTTTGTAATTTTTCTCCTTGATTGCTGAGCTTGGTTTTTACACTTGCATCAATTTGGATGTCAAAGCTGTAAGCTCTTAATTAAATTACCTCTTAGTGTGCAGAAATAAGGCTGGATATAGGAGTAAGAAGCTATCTCCCTGTTTTCCTCCTCCCAGTAAAAGTTATTAGATTTCTAAACATAATGGAACGGAGCAAAAAGGAAGAACAGAAGTTGTCAGGAAGGGAAGTTGCATAACTCAAATACGGAGGAAAAATGAGAAGTAATTTGTATTTTATTTATGTGTTTAGTCACAAAAATTGAATGAGAAATTTCAGGAAATATTTGTGATTTTTCAGGGGAGGACATATAACTTTTCATCTGTTATGATAGTTACAGATGTTGGGCTGAACTCACCTGTACTCAGATGTAGATTGTGAATGGTATAGAATGCTATGTGAACTTTCTAGTTTTTATTGCTTTCTCTTTTTTTTTTTTCCTTCATAAAAGATTAGATGAATAGCTCAATATTGCCCAATGAGTTTGAGCTCTGCAGTGCTTAGGGGAATAAACGACCTGAAGCACCAACAATCCAAGTTTTTATTGAAGTAGAGACGTGATTTCTTTTAACTGGTGGATTATGTGTAAAGTATTATGTTGTCCACGAGTGACCTTGGCATGGCCCTGGATGGCCAGTCTCTCTCTCTCTCTCTCTCTCTTTAGAGTGCTTTTTCCAGCACCCTCCAACTCTGCTTCAGGCATTTGCTGAATGAAAGAAGGTACCAGATCACATGAGGAGCAGTTCAGGATGCAATAGAGTTATTGACAGTGTAAATTTTACTTCTTTTACAGTTAGTATTTAAGTCTATACTGAAGAAAGTAGCTGGCTGTTATAATCCTATGCAAATTTAGGCTTTTATATGCTAAAAATATTAATTAGTTTTAATAAAGTAATGCAATGATTGGGAAATTGAGAGGTGTGGTAATTACTTCACACAGCATGGAACTTAATATTTTGGAAACAAAATATTTTAAAATATTTTGCTTTTATACAAGTGGCAATGAAGATAATGGGTTTATATTGCCTTCAACAGCCCTGATTTCTAATGTTGCTGGAGTTTCCTTCAGGAAATTATTTTTTAAAATTATCTGTTGGAATAGTCGCGGTGCTTGGACTTGGTTTTCTTGTTGCAAGCTGACTTGCTCTGTGACATGGAAATACACACGTGGTTTTATTTCTTGAGGTTACCAGTGGTCTAATCGTGTGTGTAATGCTACAGCTGATGCACTGAAGTGTTTACAGTACTTTGTGTAGAAAACCAAGAATACCAAAATTGCAAGGATGTCAAAACTTACGATACCAACCTATTAATCTGTCACCACCTCTAAAGGTCTCTAAAAGCTCAATTACTATTGAGGTGTCTCCACGTTATTCCCACATGAATCGCCAATGAGGCAAAGGTGATGCTTATTTTGGTAATTTCTATTGTTTCTGTGCATTTACTACATACTATTTGTTTAGTTTCTTAAAGTTGCAATGACTGTGGGGGGAAAAAAAAATCAGTCCTTTGTCAGCCAGTTAATCTAGCTTTTTAAATGTTTGCAAAGGAACTATTACTTCTGAGTGGAAATACATATAGATTAGCTTCTGTTCTTCTGCTGATCTCACTAGATTTATTCCTATAGTCAATGGGAGGAGAGAGGTTTTCCGGAAGATAACTAAGTGTGTTTATCTCTCTTTATTGATTGGTGAGAGATCCTGGAGTTGGTAATCAATGTTACCTCAGCAAGCTAGCTAGCGTTTATTCCCCATATGCCTTCAGATTCACAGGACGGAGACTTCATATAGCACTCATAATTGTTATGATCAGGCCCCAGTCAGGCCCCATGGACAGTAGGCAGAGGTTTCTCAAAACTGCAGAGGAGTCTGTGTCAGGAAGCCAGTGAAAGCTGCTGAACTTGAGCAACATTGGAGGTATAGATCCATCAGCCAGGGCCCAGCAGGCACTGAAGTAATTGTTACTAAACTTTTAAATCTTTCAAGTTTAGTAGATTTGTTTTCCCTGCCAAAAAATGGATCTTTGTGTAGTTTATGTACTAATAAAATGCATCTTGGAGATTAAAAGTGCTTTAGTGTGCTTACTTCCAAGAGTTGCAAATAATTTATCAGGCTTGAGCCTGTTTTTCCCCATCACAGAAGCTCAGTAAAGTAGTTCAGAATGGCAGATGTCAGTGGCTTATCCCTGCTACCCTTTTTGCTGCATGGCTGCCAGAACAATTTTTACCTGAAGGTCTGCACTCTCTGCTTTATGTTGGCCAGTATTTAGGAGGAACATACATGATAAAGAACACATTCAATAATGAGGTAATAGCATATCTATAAGCCTTAGCAGCTTATATCAGCCAATACTTGAATTTCAAATGAAACTGCTCATTATGTTGTCATTAAAATAATGGTGGAAACCACATGCTTCTGTGTCAATTGGTCCAAGGGCCAAGGCTCAAATGTAATACATCCTCTCAATGTAGGGAGCTTCTTCAGAAGTAAATTTGGGCTTTGATGTAGTCCTTATTCCCAAACCTGAATTTTTAAGCCTCATTGCACACAGCCAATGCAGTTAATGTTAGCAGAAATTGAAATGTAAATGTCTGTGTCCAGTTTTAGAAGAGGAGGGGTGGGAATATTTTCCAAATTTTATACTAACATACATGAAAGTTCTGTTATCTATCCTAATACTTAGAGAGACACGTGCAGCTGGCATACAGCTCATAGTTTAAATGAAAACTTTTCTTGATTACTGACCCCAAAGATATTACCCACAAACTGGAACATGAAAACCTCTACTGCACAGGGGTGTATTTCATTTAATGTGAGAGTAAATATAGTCATACAAGAGGGAGAAGATTCTTAGGGAGACTTGTCTGATGCTGCAGATGGCTTTTTGCAAACACTGTACTAGTGGCTGGTGAAATCTCCAAAGGATAGAAAAAATAAGTTAAGGCCACAACCTCAATTTACAGTATAACAAAATTAGAAATTGACAGGACTTTCAGGGAATGCACCTCTTAGGAAGAAACTCTGATTTTATGTCTTTTCGTGTGCTGCTGTATCTCTGCCCTTGGAATTGAGTGCAGTACGAAGGATGTACAGTGTTTCTGGTCTTCCTTTTTGTAATGGTTAGAGCCTGGGGCTTATGACTTTGAGTTTTACACTGCAGTTATGGTGCAGGATTTTAAATTTAGACGTGCGCAATCATGAGCTTACCACTGATCCTAAGGTAATATGGAACAGGTACTTAATGAATTCATGGTAATACAGTGTGTTGAAAGGACTTGCCTATGTTCTAGGTATTTGCATTGATAACGGAGTGATCTTCACTCCTGCATATGTGGTATTTACATCTACCTGGATTCACTTGGCTTTGCTGTGTGTGGATCAATGTGCTCCTAAGCTCTGGTTATGTGTGCTGAATAATACAGGAGCTAGAGACCGAACCAGTGAAATAATCTTACTAATTGCTGTACTAATTGATGTTTTCTTCAACGCAGAAATTTCTACTACCAGTTTAAGTTGAATTTGTATGGATTAACAGAGAGTAGTATAGGAGTTTAAAAAACAACAAAACCAAAGAAACCCCGTAACTGTAATACTTTGTATAATATTCATTCAGGACAAGAAAGATTAAGTTGCAGAGTAACAATTAACCGTATGATATTTTATAAGTAATAGAATTGTACTTTTTGTCTTCATAATCAGAAAATGTCTACGTTGTGGGTGGGTTGTAGGAAGAAGAGCTGAATCTGATACCTACATTATATTCTGGCTGGAATCAGCACATGGGAACAAGATCTTTGTTAGGAAGCAGTGTATGGCTGGAATTGTTGAAGATCTTTGGAAACGGCATTGAAGGTGTGTAATTGTTTGTGTGAAAGAAAAGAAGGGTGGCTCAGTGTTGTGATTCTTTCATGGATGTTTTGTTACTGATTATTGGCAGGGTTTGTTAACATTCTTTTCCCGTTTTCCTTTCTTTGACTGTGAGTTCATCACCTGCATCTTGAAGTGTAATTTCTTTCATGGTTACAGTATTTTCTCATAGATACTAAGGAACAGATGTGTAGGAGCAGACGTTCACTTAATGTTGGCTGCTTGGGTCATATGTGTCACTGAACAAAGACAATATAGGTACTAACGTCTCTTTTTCTAACTCTAGGCCTTGTTCTGTAAACAAACTTCCTACCCTGTCTACTATTGTGCTTCCCTCAATGAAGTATTTATTTGAAACCCTATCCCATTTGATTTCTTTACTTGCATCCTAACAAGATGTGACTGGGGTAGCAGACTAGTAAAGCACTAAGACCTGTAAATAAGAGTTGTTCCATTTTATTAAATTTGGTGGGCGGGGGGGAGGAAGTGAATGGTTTCATACGCTGTTAGATTACTTCTCAGTTGCAGGTATTTTGATGACAGTGTTTCAGATTTAGTGTTTTTTAATGTATCAAACATAATTCTCTTCCTATAGCTTTCTAAGTTACTCTTTTTAAATCAACTAAAGGTTTCTTCTTTGCTTTTTAATTATTCCATAGATTAATATATTGTAAACTGGCTTAAATTAATCTAGTTCTGTTTCGGCTTTTTCTCAATTACTCCTGTAATTAAGACCCATAAACCCCTATCAGAGAGTAAAATAAGAAAGGGAAAAAAAAAAAATAAAATATTTTAAAGGTAGGGGAGCAGCTCTTTGGATAAACTAATAAATTGTTTTAAACTCTTTCTGAAACAGCCACTACAAAGGAAATGATGAAGGAAATTGACAACCTATATCTAGTTTTGAAATGAACTTAAAGTTTTCAGACATTACTCTCATCAGGGATCCCTGTTGTAAACAGTCTGGAGTGTACCCACTTAATTATACGAAAACCTGGCATGGTGCTCTGGGGAAGAATTAGCAAATGCTAAACCTGCATCCCACGCTGAAGTGGAATATTTAATCAAGTCAAAAGCTTCATTGCACCCTATAGCAAGCCAAGCTAAATCTAGACTGTTAAATATTTTATTAGTGTTGATGTTCATTCTAGCCATATATCAGATCGTGGTAACAACAACAGAAGTATTTCTTTTCACTTAGAGAGTGTGGGACTATGATACGTAATTTTCCTTGACGCTCATGATGGTTACTATGGTAAGTGGCCTGAAGGAGAGCTGTGCTTGAGATATGAAGTGGCCCAGGCTGAAATGTGTTAAGATGGTCTGGATGGCATATAGGAAAGAACAATTCATAAATGTGTACCATTCTTTTTACACTGCTAGGCACTGTTAAATACATTAATATAAAAAAAAAAAGAGGATATTTTAGTAACTCACTGACTTAGGCATCTGAATATTTAACCAGGAGCCGCAGAATGGTTTAGGATTTTGTGGCCTTCGAAAGTCTTTCTATTTCAATGAACTATTGTTCACAGTAAACTTGTAACCTCAGTTCAGTTGCACCCAGAAGAGAAATCCTAATGATGGCTTCATTCTTTTCCCTTGAGACACTATTCCTTGAGATATTAGGATGCTTTCAAGAAGTATAGGAAGCTGCATGAGATTTCAGTGTTATGTTCAGTTAGTCTCAAGGACTTGTACAGAAAGGATCACATTAAGCCACTTATAAATAAGCAATATATTAACTTAGGGACTGAGGAGATCTTGCTAACTGATCTGGGAACATCACTGCGTTAGTCGTAAGATCTTTCCATGCAGTGGTTACAATGCCTCATTATTGAGGTCCTTCATCTTACAGATATTTTCTTTCATTTCCTTCAGTAAACTCTCACAGGTGTAGTCCCTGACTGTCTCTGACAATGAGAATGAAGTCTTGCTTGGATTTGTAATGAAATGACAGGTCCTTCATTATTGGCATTGGAATCTCTAGCACGTGAGCAGTTCTGCGTGCTGAGATGTGAGAAGATAAACTCTTTGTTTCAATCTATATAAACCACGTGTGTAGGGAATTGGGGGTTGGTTTTCTGGTATGCATTGCAACTGCTTTCTTAATTGGAAACAAACAAATAGCTAAGCCAGAAGATGATTACCTTAAAGTTATGAAAAGCTCTATTCCTGCAAACATCTATGTGGGCTTCATTACCCATTCATAAGTACTTGAAGGATAAGGTCCTGTAATCCTTTGGAACAGTTTTTCTCTGCTGGAGCAAACGATTGACACTTAATAATTTCACTGCTGTAGGTCATTGTGATTCTTGTGTGTTCATTTGTGCAGGGGAAATAAGTTCCTGATAAGCAGGTTTGTATCTTTTATGAGCGAACACAATGTTGGCTGAATTGGAAGTTTCCTGCAAAAGTGTCATTTTGATCTATGAATCTTCACTGTAATGAGAGCAGAGAATAAAGCCACCACAAGAAAGAAACTAATGAAAACAAAATCCAGCTGTAATAAGAGACCAGGAAGAAGAACAGTCTTTAGATAACTCTGGCTTCAAAAAGCTGACAGTTTAATTAAAATACTTATTGGGAACCCTAGGTAATATAGCTTTGCATTAATAGGAATATTTTGCAAAACAAGCATGTGGCTATATTTCAAAATATAAATTAATTGGTTGCTGGCTAGAAAAATGACTGAGATTAGTAGGTATTTGTGCCATCATCCTGCACTGTTTTCTGTCTTGCCATGTTACGGGTGCAGTGAGATGGTGCTTTGATTTTGCACGACCAGTCTTGTAAAATGGAGCTATTCCAATGTTTTGTTAAGATTTTTGGATGCTACTGAAACAAGGCTGAAGCAATTCATACTTTTATCTAAGTCTAAAGCCTTATGTCATGAAAGGAATCAAAAATAACTAAGGAAAAAGAGGGAACTGTGTTGGTTTTGGTTTTTACTCCTATGACACAAATCAAAGACATGGATATTGTCTTGAATGCTTTTCGTAAAAAATGGGCTGAGTTTCAGGTAGGATTCATCTGGAATGTAAAATTAAAACTTTTTTGAATGGAATATGGATAGTTTCCCTTCAAACCTCATCGACAGTTGTTTCTAAGCTTATCTCTGCAAAGTTCCTGCAAAGCCTGGTGTATGTCTCGCTTATTATCTGCATGTTGTAGTGCTTCAGAATACTGCACGACAATCATTTATTTTACACCACTATGAGTGGGTAAGAATTAATCCAGCTTAAACAGCTAGGCTAAAAGAACAGAGGCGAAGCAATTTGCTCAAGGTCATCCAGAAGATTATTGGCAGAGCCAGGATTAAAATTTACTTTTTAAATCCTGAAAGATGAGAATTTGTAACAGGGCCTGAAAGGCTGGTGGGGGAGGGAGTCTTTTATGAATTTTAGCAAATTGAAACCCTTTCTTGCAAGCTTGCTTCTGTTCACAGTAAACCACATAGGCATACAATAAAAGAATTGTAATGTTTCTTCTCTTTTGACTTTCCTGTTTAATTTATGGTATTTAAGATTAACAGTTAGGGCCAAATACTTCAAAGCTTCATTTCTTATAGCCCTGGTAGGTAGGTCCCCTTGGAATTCACGTTTGCATAAATGGGGAATGCAAAAACTTGAGTCTGACTCAGAAGACCTATTTATGTGTGCTTTATTTTTAACCTTCATATAAAGTGCTACTGTAAGAAGATTAGAGTCAATGTGGATGTTTGAGGCTTTTAAGAAATATTGGCCTATACCTCTGTTTTGATAATTTTAGTTGGCTCTGTCAAATATAATTTGATTTTTGTAGTGAGCTGCTTCTGAACAAAATCTGACTGGCCCTAAAAAAATCCCCAAACCCCAAGAGATACATGTCAGCAGTAAGATGACTGTTGTTGTGCTGCAGGGGTTAAATGTCAGTGATTGTTTGGGCTATTACTGCAGTATGCTCTGTAAAGCATGTTCAGGGATGAGGAAGCTAAATGAGAGTCTTAATTAGCACTCTTTCCCCCTGTTTTGCTGTGCAGGCACAAAACAATATATTGGCTGGTTCAGAGTTCAAGGAGAAGCTCTAATAAAAAAAAGAAACAGAAAAGCTAAAAGCATGTTGAGATGATTGTTCTGCAGTTGAACATGCCAAATATCATGCTGTCTGTATTTGTGAAAGCACTGACAAAGCAACAGTACTTGGGCTATTTTTTTTAAAATTGTGTTGCACTCATTTCATGCTAAAAACACATTTAAGGTTCCAGCTTTAAAACTTTTCGTAGTAAATACTTCCTGAGCAAACCCTTAGAACAGACTTGTTGATATGTCCGTATAAAAGCTTTTGAAAACAGACTCCTTTTCAAACCCCAGTGTTTATTCTAGTTAACTGCTTCATTTTGTTCCTGTCTTACAAAGTGAGCCATGGAGCACACATCCTTCACTGTGATCCTGAAATTAAAGTTCCAGGCTTGGTATGTCGTGCTACTAAGGGAATTCCTTGGTTATTTTCCTGCTGTGTCATGCCATTGAATTTCCCCCTGTTAGGTAAACCAGAGATTACATGAATAGTTCTAAATATCACCTAGAAATCAACTGACCAGTTGATAACTCTTGCTCTTCAGAAACACCAGCACAGTGAACTTTTTGACAATATGTGGCTGTTCCTAGTAATAGCTCTCTGATGAAGTAGCTTGGGATTATTATTGCGTGTTGGAGCCAGAGTTCAACCTAGACATCAAAACATTGATCTATTCATGGAACTTGTAGGTCACAGTTGCCTTAAGGTTATGCAATAATACAGGAACCAGTCCTGAAAGAATAAATATTTTTGTGCAAGTAAAGAGTGAATTGCATGGAATGTTAGTCAATTGCTTGAATTTACTATCATCAAATACTTAAGACTTTTGATAAAGTGAACCCCAGGAGAAACTATTCATCTTCAGACTGATCTTTTGGTTATAATTGTGTGCATAGAAACTCTATTAGTTCACAAATATAATAAGATCAGCTAAGCTTGATGATGCCAATAACTTCCCAGGGATTCCATGACAACAATCTAATTTAAGGGGAGGTGATTTGAGAATTTGGCATGAAAATACTGGAAAGCAGAGTGAGCCAAATCTGTAAATTTCTGCACAATGTGTTGTTGCAAGTTGCTAGACTTGAGCAAACTGCTCATCACAACACATCTAGCATTGCACGGTCCTTCAGGTGCGATGTTATCATCTTCCTGATAACTTATTAAAATGGCAGTTTGAGGCATAGCCATGTGGTTGAATTGGGTAGGGATGATGACAAAAGAGTGTCAGAACTGTAATTTTGGGTAGGACATTCTGGCTCTGTTCTTAAAGTACTTTGTGAACCACAATAAATTCTCAAGTCTTTCAAAAATATTTATAGCATTTGTGACATTTAACCATGGGTGATAATGAGTACGTGTTTGTTGACCTTTGAAAGTTCAAGCCCTGGCAAAATCAATCTGGATCACACTTTGTTGTGCCGAAGCTGATGCCTCCTGCTGAGACTTGCTTGCACTTAAGATGGCAGAACTTGGCAACTATAGAGCTTGAATGAACTGTGCTGTAATTTTTCATCTGCCTGTGATCTGTCAAAATGGTTTCATAGCAGAGGGTTTGTTTCCTGAGGTCAAAATCAAATTGAGGAGCCAACAATAAAGCTTAAATCTCAACAATTCTTTCAATGTGTCAGTTGCCTGATTACTACTTGGACCAGAAACACTGGTTAGGCTTCAAAAAAATTTTGAGAAGTAAGAAAATAATTCTAATCCAACATGGAGCTGCATTGAGAGCTGCCATTATTGGCCAGTTTGCTTATGTAATATTTCCTTAATTTATGTATTCATTTACAAGCCACCTTTTCCCTACCTTGAGAGAAACATAGGACCTCTCTGTCCTTGTAAATCTGTGACAGTTTTGCAGCTTTTACTGGGTTCTTCCAAAAAGTTATGGAGAACTTGGCAAAAAAGGAAAGAAGAAAAAGTGGGAAAAAAAAACAACTAAAAAGAAAAAACGGTTCTTAAATCAGGGACCTGTCAATAGCATCATGCAAACTAAATTTAACAGCTAATTTACTGGTGACAGAAAATATAATCCATATAATTTATGCATCTAATATAATCTGTCATTTGTGTTTAAGGAGGAGGGCAAGACAGCGTCTTACAAAATGTAGAAGAAAAATTAGTTTGTAGGGTGAGTGACAGAAATGTTCATTACTTCAATTCTTTCCAGTGTTGTTCCTCCCTTTTTCAGGCAGGAATCTTAGGAGTTTGATCCTCATGAAGTACAGAATTATTACTTTAAAGGACTTTTTTTTTTGTCTCCCCCCTTTCTTGTCGAAACTTGAAATTGTTCCAGTTCAAAACCAATCAAACAAGAAACAGATTCTGACTTCACTTCTGTCCACAGAGACCAAAGACAAAAGAGGCCAAGAGCTGTTTCAGAGATGAAAGATATGTAAGTTAATTTGAAATCACTATCAATCCTTCCAGATCATGTCCAGACTACATATTAAATACACGTAGGTGAGTAAAAGAGGTTACTAGGTTCTGCAGGCTGCACCAGATGAGAGGAAATCCAAATGCTATGAAAGGCAACTGCAAATATGTGGTACTATATTATCCTAGATTTCATTTATTTCAGAGTAGCAGTTGGAAATGCAAAACAGGAGTGAGGAAACTGTGGGACACTGAAAAATACTTGAAGCAAAACCTAAGAGAGACTCTGGACTGAAGTTCCTCATGTATTTTTCTCTTGCTTTTGTAAATGACATACGGTGATTAGTGATGCCAAAGTCCTAAAGAAGCCCTGGTACAGAGCAACATCCCATCTGTTGTAGCAGCACAAGCTGTGACAGACTTACCATGCTAATCCCAGTGTAGGTCAGAGGTCTTGATAATCAAGGCATTGACTGTAGCCAGGAAGTAGGATGGCTGTAACAGTATCTGCTGGAACTCTTGTTGTGACTAACACGTTTCCTGTTGCACTACGATTTGTAGGTTTTGCTCTCTGTAGGCTTTTGGAAGAGAGGGAGAAGGTAGTGTGCAACAGCCTTACAAAGCTGGCTTCTGTAGTTAGAGAAGACATTTGAGACTGTAAATATGGCTGAGGAAAGACACGACTCCTTTAGCTAAGAGCATCTTAATAAAAATATAAAATAAGAAGCTTCTCTACAGAATTGCATGAAAGAAATGTTCTGAAAAAATACAAATCTTGTGTAAAATCCTTCTTGCTGTGACAGGCGTTAGTTCCTGTAAAAAATGTTTTCTATTTATTACATGTTGGCATTTGGGAGTTCAGAGATACTGTAGTACATTGCAGACAATGTGATATTTATGTGAAGTGATAAACGCATTTATCCACAGGCATTTTTCTATTAGATTAAGAGGTACTGTTGATTCAAAAATGGAAAAGTGTTTTGTTTGCAGAATAGAGAGT
This sequence comes from Nycticryphes semicollaris, assembly GCA_013400055.1. NCBI lineage: Eukaryota > Metazoa > Chordata > Aves > Charadriiformes > Rostratulidae > Nycticryphes > Nycticryphes semicollaris. The sequence goes on along the minus strand of VXBJ01006537.1, from coordinate 847,977 downwards.
GGAGCAAACAACCTATTACCTCTGGCTTTGTGTTTATTTATATTGTGATCCTATGATATTCTTTGAAAGCAAAAAGCTAACTCCCTTGCTAATTGTAACTATGGTATTTATCCACAGTTTATAATGGAGACAACATTGTAGGCTCTTTTAATACACGTTCCTGTAAAAGTGGTGACTCCTGAATTGGTATCATACTCATCTCATTGGTCATTTATTTATAAGCATGGCATTTAGGATCCTCGGTGAGGTTTGGGTATATTCAGTCAAAAAAGCAAGCAACTGCTGCTTCAGAGCTGGGAATCCAAATGGGCAGCTTGAGGAGCAAAGGAAAATGACACATAGAGTGCAATTACCACTACTTGAAATCTTTCCAACAGAATGTTTTCTCACAAGAAACTGTTTTGCCAGTATGGAAGCTTTCCACAAGTCTGTATTAATTTCAGTAAAATGCAGTTGCAAAAGAGAAGTCAAAATGAGTCATTTCAGTCGATGTCAAAACATTTCAGAAAGAACTTTTAGGGTGTTTCCAAGTGTTTTAATTTTTATACCATGGGTTTTAGAATAATCCTGAAATCAAATGTTTCTCTTGACTCTAAAGCCAACGTATTAGGCATTTTTAGGAAACTGAGTGGCAAATTTAGAGAACTGGGATGAAAATTGATTTCACAATGGAAGTTTTTGTTGGCTTTGACCATGGCTAAAAACCAGAGTATCTTACACTCTTATACAGGTTCCTCAGGTGGAGGTGCTATTTTGGGGTGAAATTTGTGTCTTGAGAGTATGCAAGGGCAAAGGTATTAAAAAAAAAAAAAAAAAAAACCCTCAAGCAGGAAGAGTGACATATTACTAAACAAAATAAGGTTGAAAGGATAAAGCAAAGCATGCAGAAAAACTAGAATAAAGCTAGAGTGAAAAGATGGTGGCTGGAGCAACCAGTGATGGGAGATAAAAAAACTCCGTAGCAAATCCGTCTGACAACAGTGTCAGAAAGCCATCGCTTTTTCTGTCTTCTGTCTTTTATCTCCATTTTGGAGGCTTTCTCACTTCTAAACCTTCAAGTCTGAACATTTTATCGTGGTGCTTAATACCATGTACTTAAGTACTTAATATTTTAAAATCACTGAATTCAAAACTAATACTAAACCGTGTATTTTGATTTCTAAAGTCTCTGCAAATTGTCTTGCTCTTGACCTAATAAAAAGGATGAGCTCATATCTTGCTGTGTCATCAGGTTAAACCTTTAAACATAGATTGCCAGGTTTGTCACAATTGTTGCCAGGGAACATTTAGGATGTCTGGAATGAATTAATCGTATGCAACAATAAGATATTAAGCATTGTGAAGCAAAGCCAGGCTAGGTGAAGTCAGAGCTCCCCTGTGCCCTTTTCTCGTGTGACTGCCAAAGCTTCTCTGTCTGTACTTGCTGTAATCCTTGCCTTTAATGCAGTGCTAATCGTACCAGCAAGGGAACAGCTCTTACATGGCCAGGTGTGTTAGGCACCAAAAAGGCTCTAACGCTTCCAGGCTTACTTTAAATCTGAATTTGGTTAGAGCTTGTAGAGAAGAACGTGCGTTGATACTGTTTCATCAAGATGACTTCTTCAGATTAGGCTTCCTCAGATTTGAGGAAGCTAAATATAGCACAGTAAAAAAAATGGGGTTTATTTCACAGATTATATAATATTTTCTGTGAAGCTCTTTGTTTTGCAAATTATTTTCCATATAACAATTAAGAAAACCAACCAAACAGGGAAAATTGGGTAAAAATGCTACTGTGAAGTTAGTAACTACTGTATGCATCAGTTGAATTTCCAATTCTTTTAGTTTCTAAAGTGTACTTCGGATTAAAAAATAATATGTATGTGAGATCACACTCAAGCAGAATTGCTGCTGACTGGGAAAAGTATGCTCAGCTAATGGAAGTGATGGGGAAATACGAACTGCTGTATACAGTTTTATCATCTTAAATACAGCTCCACAAAAAGAACAATTTCAGTTCAAGCCTTTCAGGAGAAAGACATAGCTGAGTGAACCTCTTTAAACAAAATCATCACCAAGGAGAAAAACAAGGATTATTTTTTTTTTCCCCATTCTTTTTCCTTTCAAATAACCAATACTGAAGTTAACTGATCCTTTGACTCAAAACCAAATCATGGTCATATATCCCGAACTGTCATTTGAATCTGTGTAAACTATTACAGCTGTTTGTTCTTGAGTTCTTAGGTTTAGTTCCTTATACTTGTCTATACCCTATACATCATCAGGGAATGATGAAGTGGCAGTAAATGATGGTTGGTCTGCTACGATTCAGGTCAGGAACTGCTTTTGAATGGGGCAGGAAGTAAAAATAATGTGGAAAGTCCATGTCAGTAAATGATAATATTTTTCAGGTGCAGTTTATCTGACCTCTCCTAGGAAAAGTAACATTTCCTTAAAACAGATCTGATTCAGTCATAAAATTTTGTTTCCGTTGTCACCTTAAGTCCCATTAGGCTTTACGAATTCAAAAGGAACAAGTATTGGAAATGTAGATACAGGTAAGGTTGTTTGAGTTTTATTTTTTTAATAGATGATTGGAATTGGAGAGAATAAACTATCCCTTGATTTAGCATAACTTGCAATGTTCATGAGACCTTTCTCCAAAAGGGCTTGTTACTAAGAGCTTTGGAGAGCAGTTACCTCCATGATCACAATATTCAGAAGATTAAAAAACAAATAAAAATAATAGTATCCCTGAAAGCTCTAGGGAAGTGAAAGTCAAATGAGTTATAAAAGGCTCGCCTCATGATTGCTCTAATTTTGTAGAAAGTGCTATACCTAATACAAAAGCTGTCTTGTATTCAATTTACATAAAGTGTTTTAGTACCAGACCAAGAGAGTTATAATTTCTCCCTCCAGAGGATAGTAATCTTGCAACAAAAGAAGATATAATGGGTAGAAATAGTGGTACTCAGCTAGGGAAAAAAAAAAAAACCAAACCCAAAACCAACTAAATAAGCCACTCTTGTCACCTAAGCATAAAAAGGGGAGAAATGATTGTTATAGGAATAGTATTCAATGAAAAACATAGCTACCAGTCTAGATTTCCCTGCTTTCTAACCAGTGGGAAGTCTAAGAGCCACATTGCAAGGGATAAAGTTTTGTTTTTGGTTTTTTTTTTTTTTTTTTTTTTTTTTTCTGCTGAACAAATATTCAGAACTCTTCAAAAAAAGTTATTCCTTTTACTCAAAAGTTGAAAGAGATGCTCTACATAATGGCCCACTCTTATTCTTTGCAGTCAGCCTCTATGAATATTATTAAAGAGATTATACCCTTTCTTTCTTATTATTTTCTCTAAAAAGCCACAGTGATTGTGCACTTGTTCTTGCAAACACATCGCAGCCATCTGACTTACTAGCATGGGTATTCCAAGCCAAGAATGTGTTTGTTGTCTGTAGAATTTAAACTGTACATCAGTGCCAGCCTGGGAAAGCCTATAACTGACCCCAGGTGAGATTTGGAGGCTACACAATTTCTTAATTTCTGATAGCCTTGGAACCAATGGCATCTGCATTTAATCATCAGAAAGGCAGTCATTCATTAGCTTGTAATACCCTGCCAATTTATCACTGTTGTTTAACTGAGTTTCTCTTGAGAAACTGTAGGACTACTAAGCAAAACCACATGATCATAGATTAATTCTCAAGAAGTGGTGGTGTTTACTGACTTTTCTGAATTCTAAAACAAAAGAGAAACGTTAAAGCTGAATTAAAATGGAAGTTTCTGTTCCTAGTCTAATTTAATTGGGTAAATGTGTTGGTTAATCTTTATCTTGTACTTTTAATTGTACCATTTGATGGTTTGTAATTGTGGTGTTATGCTACCCATCAGTAGATTAAGACACTCTCTCATTATTTATTATACTCATAGTTATAAACTGTGCTTTGATTTGATTTAAGTTCATAGTATACATTTGAGAAAGACATTTAACTGACTTCAACGTAACTTATGCTTTCTGAGTAAGAGACAATTCCTGACAATTCTCAGAGCAGGCAGGAATACTTTTACTCAGTAGGAAAATGCATATGCAATCAAGTCAGTGAGTTATTTGCCATAGAAGCTTCATGTCCTTCCAGAGGTAGGGACAGGCAAACCTTTGTTCCTAACAAAACAGCCAGAAAGAGGAAGAAACTGTTTTAAACTTCTTCTTGGCTTTTTTGGGAATTTTTATGCTTTCCTTAATCTGACTGAAAAGCAGCCTATTTCCGATCAGCTTCTTAAGGAGATACAGGAGCAGTTCCTAAAGGCAGACTTCCTGACGTTGGCTGAATAGGCTGCTGCCTCCAAACCTCCCTCCTTCCTGAAGCAGCCATTCCTCTTAAGTTGGTGGTAAAAAGTGCTCCTGCTGGTCTGGCCATATTATGACGTTTGGATAGTTGTCCAAGGAGTGGTAGCTGGGTGCAATAACATCAGTGCAGTGTCTGGAACCCAAAATCCCAGTGTGTGAGTTGAGAAACTCAGAGTTGCAGTGCAGCAGCACAGTGTGTGAGCATTTTAACTTCTGCGTTAGCAGAGGCCCAGACTCTATTGTTTTGGAAAGATTTTTGTGTCTCAGTGCAGAGAGAATGTGGCAATTCTTGGTTTTGATTTGCTCTTCTACTTTCCAGGAAGTTAAGGCCCTTTCCCTGTTTTACAGACCAAACATTTCACGTTTGAGAATTTGGTAATAAAGCAGTATCTTTAAAATTGTCTTAATCTATCAAAGCTGCGAAGAGAATGAGGTAGCAAAAGATCCCACTTGTTTTTATAGCTCCTGGTTCTTCACTGTTGTTTTCTAAAGCAAAGCTGCATTTATTACCTTTAAGAGTAATACATTTATGTGATGTATTGTGCCACCTGAAGTCATCTATTTTCCTCTCCTGAGGTTTTCTTATGTGTGTGTATGTACGTCTGTACTTTAAGGGAGAGTGGAATTATCTAAAGAAGTAAAAAAGGAAGCTAAGGGATGAGTAGAGAAGGGTTCTGTCTTGAAATTGAAGTGAGAGAAAGAGCAATGAAAGAAATGGTAAACACATATTAGAATTTACATTCTGGCTTAACAGTAAAGCACCCAAATGAGGAAAGTCTAGTCTCAGACTCCTCAGCACTGTAGGTAAACATATGCAAACTGCCATTTAAAAGACTCAGTTGTCTTTCGTTGACAATGTAATGTCTTCTTTAATTGACATTCACAGTTACGCTTAAGAAAACCCGTTTGAGTACACTTACCTCTCCAAATTTGTCACTCTGATAAAACCTATCAAAACAACAGCAGAAATAGTTACATTTTGCACTTAATGTCTAATTATTGCTACAGATTTAAAATATTTTGTTTAGCTGGAAGGAGCAGTGTTTTCTGGCTTTGCATGTTTGTTTTGTTTGTGGTTTTTTGGTGGTGTTTTTTTTTTCCTAACAGTTCCTAATGTCCCTGTAACAGCAGATTTATACCACTTTGCTTTGTAAGCAGAATCGAAACATAGTAACCCAGAAAGCATCCTGAAAGTTGTGTAGCAAAGCGAGATGTGTTTTTCTTTTGATGCTCTCTCTTTTCACATATTTATCTTTTCTTGCAAGGAGACTATTCCAGTACAATTTTTTTTTCTATGCTGTGTGGATTAATGTTTTCTATCAAGGAAAACATAAAAAGAAGCATCAAAACCCTAGACCAGACTGATCTTGGGCCTGAAGAATACCAGTATTATTACAGATATAATTTATAATGTTGTATGGGTTTTTAGATGCCACTTTTCAGCTCTGCTTGTAACTACCCAACTAGAGCTAAAGGCTTAACTATGTAGTAGAGAACACTGGATTTTTAGTGTGAGAGGAAGGTTCAAAAGTAATCCTGACTCAAAATTAAATTTGATGGTCTTTAAAGGATTTAAAGGATAGGCAAATGGAACTGTTGTATTCAAATCGGTGTGAGTATTGATCCAAATGCATAATGACATCTAAATGATCACTTGTGTAAAAAAAAAAAAAAATGTGGCTTTATTTTTTTGTAATTCACACATTATTACTTTGTTATTTCTACATTCTTGAAAAACCTATCCCGGCAATGACAGGTGATGTTTGACAATACTGAAGAAGGTAGTAACTGTTCACTTTAAAAAATGCTGTGCTGCCTTTGTATTAATTTTGCAGTTTAGATTAGTGATTGCTTGTTTCCACTGCCCTGATTATTTACAGGTAAAAGGTTCAGTTCCTATATCCGCTCCCAGTTGGTAAGTCAAGGCTGAAAGGGTAATAACAGTAAGAAAATTACCAAGTAGCTTTAAGGGCTAATGTATAGGAACAAATTTTTTGTGACTCTCATAAAAATCAAAAGATTGAGACAAATGAATTCTTTTACTTCTGAATTTGTAGTTGCACATTCACTGCTTACTGCATAGAGGGAGATGATAGTCTTTTACATGTAATGGTGTTTCATTAGCTTCCCTATTTACTGAAATTATGCTTTTACTGCTCTAGAACTGTTATGTTTATATTTACATTTTATGGTCTTATATTTACTTAAGAGAATAACTTGAAAACATTCCACAGATGTGGCAGCACTGAAAACCTGCCACAATCCAGTGAGAAAGTGCTTAGTTAGATGTCATTTAATCAAAACCATTCAGACTGCTGAGGGGCAGGGGGGGGGAACATCTTTTATGGTAATTGCATCGGAGTAAAGGATACACTGCCACTTCTGGACTGGTATGAAACTGGAGAGTCAGTATTCACGCTTTTAGTAGCCTTAATGGGAGTCAGTGTCTGCAAATGGCTAAGGCCTCTGAAAAAATGTGTGGAATGGTACTTAGTACTCAATATTCTTTTTTTCTTGTCTAGCATTCCAAGACTTACATGTGCTGTTGTAGTCATTTTTCTAAAGAAGCTCATGAGACACCACACAGATTTGTCTGTCTTTAGCCTGAAGAGTCAGTTCAAACTCTGCACACTAATGGAAGTGTTAGAGGATGCTGAGGTTGCTGTGTTAAGATTACTCAAGTTATGCCAGTTTGAAACCAGACAGCATAACCTTAATGCATAGGCACAAGGTCAAATGATTGTATTTCTTTTTGCCAACATGAGAAAGTCTGTTCACTGCTGAAATCCTACTGGGTTTCAGGATTTGGATATAAAGCAGAAGCTTGAACACAGTACACTTAGACCCTGTACTTGACTCAAAGCGGGCAAACTCTTTCTATCCAGGACACTAAAATCTCCCATTTTCTTACTAGAAGAGCTTCTGAGGTCTGGTGTCTGAATCTAGCTGCAGGAGGGGTTTGATGGAGATTTTAATGCTCGTTTATGCAGGAGGGAAATGAGCTTTGGGAACATTATTACCTGGCTTTAGAATGATGTTTCCAGTTCCTGGGAGCAATGTGTCCATGGCATTTCAGGTCAAGCTGCTGTAATTCTGTAAATTGCCTCCTCGGCTCTGTTCCTGCTGCTCAAAGGTGTCTCCTCTCAATCAGTGAGAGGGTTAGAGCAATGTATGTTCTATAAGTACATGAAAGATTTTACCTGTGTTGGAGCAAGATGAGTAAAGATTGTGCTGCATAATAAAATAATTATTAATTTAGCCATTTATCTTGTAAGTCTTCCATGTTCTCATTCATAAAGAGGGGGAAATCTGGAAGTATTAACTGATATTTCTAATTAAGTAACAATATGTGCAGATAAATTCCAAACTATGAATTTTGGCCAAACTACCTGCTTGGAATGTCAGACTTTTCTGTGTGATTTGTTACCGAGTTCAGAAGGTCTTTACATTTTGGCTTGATGAGTATTTTTAAAGAAAAGTGAAAGTCAAAAAGTGCATTTCTAAAACATATTTCCAAATGAAGTATCATTCTTGCAACTTCGGGGTTCATAAATGTTTTCACACAAACCAATATCTATTACAAAATATTTAAACAGACATGATAATTACAAGTATGGAAAGAATTAATTTGCAATACTTTATCATAAAGGCATTTGCAATATGCTTCCTGCATTACTCCACTGCTTGTAGTTATTTGTTCTTTTTCCACTGGAGCAGACTAAATTTCTTTTCAGTTACTTGCTGCTGTTATCTCTTGAAATCAATTGTGTTCCCCATACAGCACCCATGATCGATGCAAATATACTTTGATTTTTTCACAAAGCAATTACCCATAAATACCAGAGTTCATTGCCAGGTTAGTACATATTGTACTACTGGTTTTAAATTGGAGGACTCACTTGTAAACTCTTTCTTTTTGCATTATCGTTTAGTAGTTGAATGATGTGATGCTCTACTATCAGTTTATTTCCAAACACAGTTAAATGCTTGTCTCTGTCACCTGCATTTTTTTTCATGTATACAGTACTTTTGAGTTTTGAGGTCTTTAAAAAGAATGGAGAGGTTTCCCATGTTTTGATGAACTTGACTTAAATTTGGAAGTGCTGGTAGAAATGTTAGACTAAAATACATTGAATTTTATTTCTAGACATTGGGCTGAACTTTAAAGTCACCAAAAAAGGTGAATTTTAGAAGACCTAAGTGTGATTCAACTGCAATATGTCTAATTTGTGTTTGAGACAAACTCTTTGTCCTTTTGGAGGTACAGCTTTTTAAAAAAAAAAAAAAAAAAAACCAAAACAAAACACACAAACATCCTCCCACCCTCCCCCCCAAAAAAGGTGTGCATAGTGAAAACAAGGCCTTGCTTGTCACCCTACTGGTCTTCCACCAAGGATACAAATATGTATTTCAAAGTACAAGTGCTTGCTCTTTCCCAATTTTCCAAGCAACTTTTGAGACCGTTTTTAAAAGAAATTTGTGCAGTGTCAGTATTTGAGGAGATAAACTGCAGCTCACTGAACTCCAAGTGCTACACTTCAGAGGCATCATTCAATGTATAGTAAGGGGAATAAGAAAACCATTTTTCTTATCTCATTAGATGATCTTGAGGTTTTTTAGAGTGAAAAGTTGCCTGTTTCCCAAAGAGGACTTGTTTCTATCAGCCTCCGGCTTCACTGAGACATAATAAGCTACTTTAAAGGTTGCTCTTCCTCACTCGCTACTCACATGTGTGCATGTTTCATAATGTTCCTTCTCCTGATCTGCTGTATTTCCAATTAATATCTGGGCTGATCCCCAGACTTAAGAATTAGTTGAAATTCTCACACTTGTAGTTAATATTCCCCCTATATTGATTTGTTTTGGATCTCTTCCCTAGAGCAAGTTCATAGGTATCCAATCCCAAGTTATTTTCACAGATGAGAAGCAAAACAGACTTTTTCCTCTGTGATATCTTTTATTCATTGTTTCAGAATTGTAAAGGGACTGATTCTTCCACTTTTTGAATGAAATACAGGTTATTCTGCAAATCTATATCAAATCTGTTACATGTGAGGCAAATGAATTCCTGGAAGCTCAATATAGACAAAGTTTTAACTTTGAACTTTTCACTTTTGAATTATAATGAGGAAGACAAAGTTATGTTTATATTCCTGGATCAGCTTCATATTAATAACTTTTTAAAGCTGTTTACTTACAGCAAACACTGACTCTTATGACAACAGTAAAAAAAGTATGGTTATTAATGCTTTATTCTGGATTCCAGCACAGTCAGTACGTGGTGTGTAACCTTTTTGTATTTATTTGGAGAGACGTTGAAATGTGAAATACTACATCATTCCTATGGATCCAGTGAGGCCAGGAATTGGCCATTTACTCACTTTTATTTGCCCCTAAACTTGCCTGTTTGGTGTTGGAGGCCTGGCAGTGAACACAGCTAAAAGCTCTATGGCCCAGATAACAACTAGGTTCGGTTTAATATTTACCCTCAACCCCACTGCTGCAAGTAATTCCTCCAATTTTAAGGAAAAGAGTTTCTCCCCTTGATTTAGCTGCAGGTACACTTTGGAAAATTTTTCTGAAGGATGGGTCTCCCAAGATGTAGATGTGACTTAGGTTCTGATGAAAGCTTTTTCTGTGATTCAGATTTATATGAAACCTTGCAATTGAGGATTGGTCCCAAATCTTTTAGCATTCCTAATGCTCGATAGTGGAAGTAGTTTGGCTTTCTCTTCCCAATTTAGACATGCCATTTCCTTCATATATATACAGACTTTCTTTCACTCCTCCCTTCCAAATTCTGGGGCCTTGTTGAGAGGAGGTTTGATTATAAAGAACCAGAGAGCCAAGTACTCTGTGACTTCCATGAATGATGGAAGAAACGAGAGGAGAGAGAGCTGACCAAACAAATCTAAGCCTTCTAGTTCTGTGGTGGTTTCCCCACCTATCTGTAGAAGTAAGGCATCTCTTTAAAAAATAGCTGGCCTAGGAGAGCTCTGAATGAGTGAATAAAAATGAGTTTTCATATTTAAGCTGCGGGGTTTTTTTCCAGTCTAGCTGTTAAACTCTTTCAGCTTTAAGATGGAAGCAGTTTTCTTTGTTTTATCCCACCTCCCCTCAAACATAATGGAATTTTCCATCTGCCCTCACCTCAATGCACCAATGTCTTATTTATGCTAACAATTTTTGAACTGTACTGAAGTACCACTTTACACTTATTGCCTCAAGAAATGAGAAAACCTTTCAAATTACTGAGTCCCTGGGAATTACCAAGCCTTATTGTATTCATATTCCTACTGTCTGATACTAAGGACCATCATATGCTGTACAGATGTTTAGAGCCTCACATCTTAGTAATGATGAGATTTTTGGTTTGGCTGCATAGTACTACTTTGCCAGCTTAAATCTGCTTTTTTTGTGCACATTTTGGATCTGTGTATTGCAGTCTTCTGCGTATGGGGGAAAATGAAGAAATTAAACTTTTGTATCTGTAAACTTCTTCCATGATTCCACCTTCTCTTCTGATTCAAAGGTCTCAAATCATGTTTTAGTTGAACTGTGGCATGCAAGGGGTAATGTAAAGGGTAGCCATAAATCTATGGCTACTTTGTTGTCTTTTAGCAAGAAAACAAAAAGCAGCTGAGCTTTCTGCAGTTAGCTTATGGATGGCAGTCCTATAAATGAATTGTATCTTCCAAACTCAATTCCATATTATTTTTTTTTAAATTAGGTTATTATTACTTGAAATGTTAGGTTATTGTTAGAATTAGATTTGGTTGGTACAGATGGCTGAATCTAATAGCTGTTTATAAACCTGTATCAGCACTCTGCATCCATGAGAGCTTGGGCAGAACGGCCAGTCGAGCCTAAGGGCTTTGCCTCTCCTTACCACAGTAGATCATCCCTGCAGGATGATTGAAATATTTTACCCTGAATAAGTTGAGGATAAAAGCACTGCCTCCTCTGTACTTCCACCACTTCCTACTACTTTGGATAATCAGAGTAATGGGTTATTTAAAGGCAGATCAGTTTCCCAACGTGGCCCTGAGTCAGTGGCACAGTCAGGCTGAAGGAGCTATACTTGTGATATAATGCTGAAATTTGGATGAATTCTTTCTGAACAAAAAATTCCATGCTAATAGCACAACCTGTGTCTACAGCATTTTTCTTCCCTGTTTGTGTGATTATGAAAAGTTCAAAGGTAATTTCACATACTTGCATTGAAATGACTCAACGTTGTTACATGTTCAACCACCCACTGTGATTTAGCATAATAATCAGTTTAAGAGTATTCTGTATTGAAAAATGATTAAACATTTCCTGTATTCAGCTCCCTAGGGTTTTCCAGGGCTTTTACACTTATGCAAAAATAAAACTTTAATAAATTTAAAAAACAACAACAAACCTCCACAACCTACAAATTCATGCTATTGTCCTAATAATTGCTTTAAGTAGGTGTTTTTCTTTAGCTAACCTTCTGCTATACACATTAAAATAAATTTCAGAGCAAAAGTTCTTTAGTGATGGTGGCATCATAGTGCTCTGAGCATTAATTTGCTGCTGCATTACCTGAAGGAGAAATAGTTATTTACAAGATATATTTCTCATGGAATGGTTTTCTAAGTAATACTGCAACAGCTGCAAAAGTCAGACCAGTGCCAAATCTCAGACAAGTTGTTATTGATTGCTGAATTAATGACATTAATTCCAGATTTTTTCATTAAAAGACACTGTTTGGTGGTCTAAGCATAATCCTGGAAGTCATGATTTTTTGCTATACTCAAACAGCTATTGTCAACAGCACTTTGGAGAATTGATTCTTTGTATTATCGTAGCAACTAGTAAATGTTCTCTCTTCTGTGAAACTTTCTCAATACCTGCTTTACTGAGAAGTAGTATTTGGGGCTTTTAGAAGTGAAAAAATTATCAAGTTTTTGACCTGGTGTTGCATACAAGACTTTGAGAGCTGAGTTTGAAAGAGTGGGTAGTAAAGTGTGGTGTGTGCTAGAAGGGATTGCTTTTATTTTAGCGTAGAGATTAGACAGTTCTGAACTCAGTCAGCAGAAACAAAACCTGTGATGACCTTACGCTTCATTTCAATAATAATACAGTCTAGGATAATTAATTATTTCATAATTGCCTTTGATATTAAAGTTAGCCAGAGTAATAGGTTAATGTGACAAATGTCTCTAGCTTTTTCCTTATCTGTAGTGTAAATAAAAGAATACTCGGAAACAGCCAGTGCTTGGCTTTTCCTATTATGAGGATTTGCCTTTCTGGGAGTTAGGATCCCATCACATCCTTGCCAGTGGTAATAACTTGAAAAGACCGTCTTTTATTTAGTCCCTAGAGGTATATCTGTCTCATTAACAGCTCCCAGTAGGTGTCTGTAGAAAGTTTACCTTTTCTATTATGAATTGTAGGTGGAAGGAGAAGAAATATGAAAATGTTATCAAATAGAAGTTTCTGGAAAACCAAGGTCTGTTGTTCACCACAGACTGTCTGGCTGCCTGGAGGTACAAAACTTTTTTTATGATGGTAATCACCTACTCGAAGAGATTATTAATAATGACCCTTATTGTCTTGTGTAATGAGCTTGCGAGCATTAATTGTTTGAGTATGGGTTTTCATTTGGCATCAGGGTAGCCACTGAAACAAGTTTAGTAGTTCATATAATTATCTTTTCCAAGAGATCCTACTGCTAAATTGACTAACGATAGTGTATTTTAAAAAATAATATAGTACCTTAACTCTGCCAAACAAGTTGTTTTCTGCTATAGAGTAATCATTAATAAAAGAACTGTGAGTGAGATCAATAGTAGGAAAATACCTTTTTTTTAAAGATTCTTGAAACCATCTTTTGACTGCCTTCCCTTAATACCTCATGCCTTCCTCTAAAAATAGAATAGTACTCATTCATAAATCCTGTAATAAAAGGGTTTTCTGGCATGAATGTGTGTACACAATTCTGATCTAAAACCTATCAAAATAATTGAAATATATCTACTGTCTTAGCTGGCTCTAGATTGGACCTGTGTAATAGCAGTGGTTGCTTGCATGGAAGGAATTGGAATCCCTGAGCTTTTCATTAGGGTCACCCCAGCGTATAATGATGTGGCAGATGCATCTTCATACAAATAGGCAAATAAATGAATGCACGAGGTTTGATCTGAAGTGTCAGAGCTTTGTCAAAATAAGCTCTGAACATGTGCTCGAGCATTTGTACTTGCCGTTTGATATGTAAAATATAAATGGGTTGTTTCTGGGGGTATTGTTATACAGAATGGTTTCCGATTTGCTGATTATCCCACATAAAATAAGCTTTGAGCATTTTTCAGATCAGGTAATGTAATTGCATATCCGTTGAGTTTTACATGAACTTGGCAATTGATTCAAAGTTAAACAAAAGGTAATGCATGTGGAAAGAAGAAATTAAAATTTTATTAGTTTCGGCAGCATCAATTCTGATGCATTTTCCACTTTATCTTTCTTTCAACCTGAATGGAAAAAATGCTGCTGTTTTTCACTAATTTTACTATTTTATAACTCACTTCAAAAATTTATATAAACCTCAGATGCTCATGATTTTTTGCAAAAGTTGACCCGTGACTGGTTAATTTGAATTGCAACAAGGTCAGATCTACCACCCATAATTCATATAAAGAAATGCCTCATAAAATCTGAAAAATAATACACTAGAAAGGTCCTGTTTCCTCTGCACTTTCAGCTGTCGAAAAAGCAATAAAATCCTACACTATTTCTTTGCATAGGAGCGATAACAAAAACCTTTCCAGCCAATAATCTGACTTGATTTTAAAGAATTTTCTGATTGCTTTATAGTGAAGACATCTTTTGAATGTATTATATCCACAACGCAGAACTGGATGCCAACCTGGATAAGTAATGTGGTGCCTGTTCTGATTTTTCTGTAAAATAGTCTGTTAGGCTTTTATTTCCATATTTGAGCGCCAATGACAGCAAATAGCAATTGGGAG
>VXBJ01006537.1:574312-833458 GCA_013400055.1 Nycticryphes semicollaris | reverse complement strand
AAATATTTATATATATTGTCAACTACTGACCATATGCTTTCGTGTGTGTATTGGAATTACAGCTTTATTTATTTTTTAATGTGAAGCATAGAGAGGTACCAGTAACTTTTTTTTTGTATTTCAATAGATCTTGATCTGACAAAGCACATAAGTCCTATATTGATCAGCAGGATTTAAATGTGTTATCCATTCTCCTGAGCTGCAGCCAGAATTTTTAGTTTAGTGGCAGTGGGACAAAACTCTTTTGTAAGCTATTAAATGGGAAATTTCTTTCACATTTCTCCAACACTTAGAATTATTTACATTTCAAAGTTTTTCTGGGCTAAGTGAAATGGGATTATTTTGCTTTGCTCTAAGATGGAACAGGCTATCATGTAGCTTTGGAGTCTTGGACAAAGGCTGAAACTCAAGTGGGAAGAGTATAAATGACACATTAAAGTGGTGTGTCAGAAGACCTATGATAGGTTTAAAAATGGGTCCATGTTAAGAAGAAAGAGCTGAAAGGGCAATTGACAAAATGGCAGTGCTGTAATAGTCACTGTATCGCTGAATAAGGAAAGCTTGTGGAATCGTTCCATAGTTTCAGCAGCAAATACTCCCCAACTTAACATGCTCATTAAAATTTATATACTTTTTTTATAGTTTCAAAGTTTTAGGACTAAGAAAAATCCATTGCTGCTGGTCCAGAACCCAACTTCCAAACAGAAGGTCTGGTATCACCTTGATGGGAAAGTCCTTTTATAAATACCGTAGTTGCACTGATGCACTAACCTCTATAGGAGTGTGATGTACTGTTCTAGGATTAGCCTCACATGTTGCTCTTGCACGTTGCCTCACAAACTTTGTTACAGGATGTGTACCAGTGAAATGTCATTGTCCTTTGCATGTGTAAACCCCGTCCAGAGGTGGAAGAACAGCAGATATAATTGGAATCCTTGATCCTTGAAATCACTAATTTATAGCCGCACATGAAAGCGTTGCAACTGCTGTGAAGTTGCCATTAATCTCTGATCAGACCACGTGAAATGAGTTTGTTGGTCTTGGTTTAGTTGCCTGAGGCTTGTGGCCACCCATCACCACATTTGGTCCTAGCTGATGTGCTCTGCACCCAACCTAGTTATACACAGGCCAGTTAACTGTAAATATCTGCATGAATGCTAGCCTCTGGCAGCTGCTTGTCCTCCTGGGTAGGAAATGGCTTTCTTCTCTTGCAACTCCCCCTCGCCCCCCGCCCCATTTTTTAAAAACAAATAAAGAAAAAATTGTTCTGCTCTGATTAAAATGAGGTACAATATGGTCCAACAAGTTGAATTTGTCTCCTTAACTATGGTGTTACTGGATATTTTGCCCAGATTTCGGTGTTGAAGTACTCAAACTGATACAAATTTTTAAAAGAGAAGTTGATGATCTTCGGGTATTTAAGTTGTAATGGAAGAAAATGGAAAAAATGGAAAGCTTTGTCAGTGTTGGTCCTAAACCTCTGTTTAAGGTGGAGTGAGAAGGGACAGGCAATCTATGAGAAATAGGAGCTAATTCCAGTATTGTGTGTGGTAGAATAAACAGAGAAAACAGGGTTTCTGCAGTTGGCAGAGCAGCACCTTTTCATGCCCTGAGTTCATGTGAGTTTAAAAAATGGTCATTTCATTTATAGTGATGTATAAACAATGTCACATTAAACCCCAGAGCTGGAAAACACAAATTACCATAAATCTGCTATACTCTGTGCATTTAATGGTTACAGTAGTATAAGAATCGGCTTTGAGGACTTGAACACATTTTGAATTCACCTTTGTTTTCCAATAAATAATCCCTCAGATTGTAGTTGTTTACTGTTGGAAACTTAATTTAAATATCACATTAGTTCCTGCAGTTAGAAGAGTAAAACAGAGCAAGCTTGAATCCTGTCCAGGTATTTCTCACTAGCAGCCTCCATCTTTGTTCATCAAACCTTTTACGGGATAGTTTGAAGACACAAAGTGAACCACTCACCCAGCTATCCTTATATAGATACTAACTTCCTAAGGATTTGTTCCAAATTTGTCTTCTAAAGTAATATGGCTGTTAGTGCTATTTGCCAAGTAAGTAAACTCTTCCCATGTGTGAAATAATTGCAGGGGATAATGCATGATTCACGTGTAACTGGATCAGTGTCTGAAGCCAAGGGCAAGGCAATGTGTTAGTATCTCAAAAGTCTGAGGAAGATTTCAGCAATTTAAAGCTTTTGACATAAATAGCTTCTTCTGTCACTTTGACTTTTAGATCCATTGGAAAGTTACAGTCCATTGTAAATATGGTAGATACATAATGTTAGTTTCATTATTATGGAAGTATATAAGTAATAAGAGAAAGAGGAAAGAAAATGTTGGCCTGCTACTGAAAAAGGTGGGCTTATAAATGGAAACAACTAAATTTTCTTGTTTCTGGATTTTTATATTGCATTGTCCTTCACAAAGAAAGTGACTTACAATGAGATTGTTCATCTAGTTAATGCCAGAACTCCTCTACCTCTGAAGCAGACAAAGAACAGGCAATGGAATATTTACATAATTTAGAAATCCTGAAGACAGGCATGACAGGACTCTTATTTGAGATGGCTTTAGTCAGTGCTAGTGGTTGTCTGAGAGGCTTGTTGGAATGGATGAGGTGCTAGAAATACTAGAAAAGGGGATGTTACTCACAGGGCTTGGGGAGATAAAGGGGAACTCAGCCTTGCTTCAGTTCCCAGAAAAATACTGAAAAAGTTACTAAACAATGGCAAAAGCAGAAAAGAAACAAGATGAGTAAGAACCAACGTTGTTTTGAAATTTATTCTTGACAAATCTATTTAAGCTCTTTGACAGAGAAAGCACTTGTTGCTACAGGAAAACCAGTAGATATCCTGTCTTGACTTCAGCAGGATTTTTGAAGCTCTCCTAAGTGACGTTTTCAAACAAAGTGGAAGAAGTATGTCTGCTTTTGATTCAAGGATGTTGATCCTCTCCTGCAGCCTTTTTTCCCTTCCCCAGTAGTCTTGCTGGTAGGAATCGGTTTTCTAATCCACATCAGCACTGAAACACTTTTTTCGTGTGATGCATAATGTCTACTATTTTTCCAGGGGTTTCACAAGTTCTCTGTTATCGTGGCAGCAAAATCGTGGGAATATTTAGACACAAATCTGGCCATGACGGGGATATCCATCTTGGAAAAATGCAAACGTGAGCAATGAAAGAGTTAGTGGAAGAGGTAGAAACATGTCTGACAGGCTGTGACTGAGCTGAAAATTCAAGAACATAATCCGAGCTCTCGCTACAAGAACACTTTAAAGGTACCTTTTACCATTCTAGTAGTTTTAAAAAGGTTTGGGTTTTTTAGTTTTATAATGTGCTGTAAGAATAAAATGAGGTAAATTTTTTCTTAGTTAAATCCGTGGACTTGCTCACTGATTTATTTTATTTAAACTGTGTAACCTGCAGCACCTGGGTCCAATTGAAGAAGATTGTGTTTTGTAAGATATTTCTGATGTTGAACTGTGACTTTAAAGCTGGGTGGTACGAGTGTGGTTAATAGCTCTATATGTACGAATACTGTGCATTTGAGGACTCTTACCCATCTAAAGACTTGTCATCTTGTTGTAGCGTTAGAGTTACCATGCAGGAATAGGGGGGCTGGAGGCTGAATGTAAATGAATTGGTTCACGTACTGGTAATAGAGCCTGGAGAGCAGCAGTGTTTCTGCAGGACAGGACACCAAAGTTGGCCATCTTGTGGATCTTTTGGTGCTTAACCGACATGGCAGACAGGTTTTGCAGTCTGTGTTGACTCCAAAGTTTGTCATGGCCCTGCTGTTGTCAATCCATGCAGCCTAGTTGTAGCTTAATGCATTTAAGAGTTACGAGCGAAATAATACAGTGATCAGTGGACTCATTCCCTGTCAAATTTCTTCTCTCTGTCAGATGTCTCCATCCTCTGTCTTTCATCTAAGTCTCTCTTCTCAAGCACATGCAGCAGCAGCGGGCACTAATAGCAGGACTAGACTAAAACAGAGGGCCTCTTCAAAGCTATATTTAGCTTGGCAGCTTTATTATTTCAGCCAATCTGTCTATTCCACTCGGGCTGAAATGCCACCCCACTTCTCAGCTTTTCTTCCAGCCATCATCTGCTGTGCCAACAACCAAACATTTGGTGCAATTCACAGGAGAGGGAGAGGGCATCACTGGTGAGAGAAGCTAAGATTTTGTTACTGCTAGAGCCTTAAAATTTTAATGCAGATGTCAAGAACCTGAAGATAAATTCAATTCCTCTTATTGTCTGTATTTAAAAATAGATCTAACTACCTGATCGTGAGAACCAGGAATGGTTTCCTGGGCTTTTTGTGTAGACTTGAGTGCAAAGTAATTGTTTTTTGATGGACATAATTTTCATCAATAAATCATTGAATTTCTTTGACCCAGGTCTGATGTATTTTATAGGTATTATAATTTCTCAGGCAAAACACTTACTTCAAGCTTGTGAAATCTACAATTTTCATAAATTGCAATGAAGTCTTTATACTGAGGTTAAATGCTTGTGGGGATTTTTCTGGTATATCAGTTTTCAACTAGATTCACATATGAAGAATGATTTTGTAATAAAGACATAAGCATTGGTGGTTCTTCCCAAACGGACTTCTTTGCTCGTAACATTCACTGGTTGTGTTTCAAACAATTTATTGCCCTTAGTCTTCACTACTTGCCAGGAACCAGGTCTCCGATATTTGGTCAAAGCGCTGTCTGAATAGTTTGATCTTTGGCTTGTTCTTTTACTACTTAGTGCCTTGATTCACCTTTCTGAGAAATAAGCATTAAAAGAGATACTGTCTTCAGAATAGAAGAGGAACTGCCTTACGTTGAACAATTACAGAGCTTGTTGAAGGTGCTTAGATGAAATCAATCAAATGCTATAATGCCTCTTGGTTGAAATGTCATTCTTTTTGTTGTCTGTTTTCATTTCAAGGTAAAAAGGTTTTAGTAGATGTAGAAAAGTAGTGTGCTGTAACTCTTAAAAATACAGATAGTCTGTATACATCTTCCTCTTACCATCTGAAGGATATTGTTCACAATGGGATTTCGATTCATGATGATGTTTTGGGGCTTTTAAATGAGGCTTATCAGCTGCTGATATCATCTGTCCTGAGGCCTCTCTGAAGAAGACAGGGTGCCTCATGGAACAGGCCATACACCTGTTGCATCTGGTATATGCTTGGAATTAATCGTAAAAGGGAGTCAAGGGGACTGGGCGAGCAGAGCAAGAAGAGGGAAGCTGGAGGACTATCATGTCACCATGTAATGGCCAGCTCTAAGCTGCACAACCACCAGACTTGCAGCTGCTGTGTGTTACTCATCCTCACTTCCTTGCACACTTTCTATATCTGCTTCCCCTCTTCACAAGGGATTTCTTGTCAATGTCCTCTTCTCTCTCACTCAGCGTGCTAGGGAGCAGCTCACCTGCTTGGTTGAATTTCACACTGGATTGTTACAGCCCTTTGCTGCAGGGACAGCCTCAGATTTGATGCAGCGAGTTCTGCTGTGTTATAATTGAGGTGATTGTAGAATCACAGAATCATAGAATGGTTCAAGTTGGAAGGGACCTTAAAGATCATCCAGTCCCAATGCCCTAGCTATGGGCAAGGACACCTCCCACCAGACCAGGTTGTTCAAATCCTCATCCAGCCTGGCCTTGAACACCTCCAGGGATGTAGCATCCACAACTTCTCTGGGCAACCTGTTCCAGTGCCTCACCACCCTTGCAGTAAAGAATTTCTTCCTAATATCTCATAATCTACCCTCTTTCAGTTTAAAACCATTACTCCTCATCCTACATCTCCACTCCCTGATAAAGACTCCTTAACGATCTTTTCTGTAGGTTCTCTTTAGGTACTGGAAGTGCCTGTAAGATCTCCCCGGAGCCTTCTCGTCTCCAGGCTGAACAACCCAAACTCTCTGATGCTGTTCTCTGTATGCTATTTGGTCCTGTCAGCCCACAAAACCTACAGTTATCTATCTTCCTCTAGCTTGTCATGTCTGCTGCTTAGAAGCCTGTACTTATGCTAGCCTTGTTTTGAATAACTGTCTGTAGCAACTGGACATCCTTTCTAGGAAGCTGCTACTACAGGACTTTGGCATCGCCGTACAAAGTGACTGCTCGCTCCCGAGCTGCTTTCTCATCAACCAGCTCATCCTGCAGATGGCAATAACTCTAAGTCTGCCAGGAATTCACAGCTCTTGGGCTAATCCTTATGACAGTACAGTTCTCCTCAACCAAGAATGCTTCTGTAGAACTTGAGGTTGCTGCCTTCCAGCCCTGTGAAGTGCTTTTATAGTGATGTGATGGCTCATTGCAGCGCACATACAACCATTCAAATACTCAGCCCAGCCTCAGCTCTCTTCTACCCCCAGTCATAGGTGACAATGTAATGCTACATTTTTGTGACATTTTATAAAAAGATAAAGATACAGCATTATCTATTGATAGCAGCGGTCTCTATGCTGCTCATGTCAGTGTCCTCTGTGAGAACGTGGAAAGCTGTGTGTGACAGGGATTTGGTTACCTAGAAACAGAATTGTAAGGGAAAACTGGTCTTTCAAGAGAGCTTGAGCTGAAATGTAACATCTGACAATATCTTGCTTCAGATTTGTGTTTGGTGTGTGCCGATGTTACTGGCCTGAGTTGCACAGATTCCTTCTTCCTCTTCCCAAATATTCTTGTTTGCTCAGCTATTTACATTTTTTTATGATCCTTAAAGGTTGAATTTCCTTGAAATTTCCAACACAGATTTTTTTTTCCATTAAATAGCACTGCAGTAATACAATGATGGTGAGGGAAAAGCCTGTAATTTTTTTTTTTTTGTAATTGAAGTAGGATTGTCTAGTTCTGTTAGTTTGTTAGGACCTCAGTTCAAGAATTTATTTCCTATTTTTCTTAAATGCTAATTTTATTTAAGAAATAATTGTATTTCCTTTCAAGCCCTAGTTATATCAGTACAAATTAAAAAACTGGAATTATGGTACATGCAATTTTTTAGACTGAAATCTGTGCTCCTTCTAAGTGAGTGCATGCATTTTCCTTCTAGTTTTCTCCCACCTGAGAGTTATGTTTTCTTTTCAGGCCATTAAAGGTTACAAGAGAGAGCAAGACTACTTATTCTGCCAAAGGTGTCAGACAGACTGGCACCTACTTCTTGGTTGAATAGCACTTACTTTTAGAAAAGAAAAGGAAAAAAAAAAAAAAAAGCATCAGCTGCTGTGTGAAATCAATCTTCCAATCTGTTGTAGCACAGAGTTTGCTTTGTAAAGAGGAAGGAAAAAAAGCACTCATAAAAGATTCATGCTTCATTTGTGTGTTTGCTCATTGGCTTCACTGTCCTTCTTCTCACTTTTCTTTCAACACTGCATCACACACTTAATAGACTACAAAATATTAGATGTAATTAGGACCTGCAGCTACCAGGGTACTAATGATGGAGTTATTGCTAAGTTAGTCATTCCCATTTTGAGGACTGATTCCAGTTTGATACTTCTCTAATTATCTGCAGGGACTGTTTCCTGACAATTGTAGGCTCATACTCATTTTGAGAGAATGATACTTGAGAGGTGGAAGGTGTGTTTCTAGCTTGCTAGAACACAAGAAATCCTCTGCAGGATGTCCATTTCCATTTATTACCCTTATTAAGCTCTGTTGAAGAATATAGTTTCTTCTTCTCTTCATCAATAACATAAGGAATCTGAAGTAACAAAGCTAATCTATTTTCAGCACTTTTAGCTAGGTTCTTAATGTGAGTGAACTGAAGTCCTCCCAGGTTAGCTTGAGCTTCAGAAGTCTGCCTGTATCCTGGAGCGTAGTCCTTTTAATACAGCTGCTTAAAATAATTAAGCGTTTCTTTTTCTGTCAGTTATGCTTGGGAACTTTTCACTAGGATGAGATCCTCTTTCTTGTCTGTAATCCATGAGGTTTAAGTAATGTGAGACTTTAGCAGGGAAAAGTTGGGAGAATGGGGGAGGGCAGAGAGATTAGTACTGCCTAATTTTAGTAATATGTATTAGAAGCTTAGAGAAACTAATCTCCTAATATGATAAATAGAAGCAGGACTCTGAACCTAAGCTTATACTCTGAAATGCCTAATATAGGAACCTAGCCCTCTTCCAGAGAACTGGTATCTAGACTTGGGTACCTGGGGTAGATGGTTTGGGTGTCTCCCTCTTTTGCCCCCTGTAAAAGAGCGACTTGTTTATTTGCTCAGGATTTTAAAGAGAAAAGCAATAACGTTGAACTGCCTGTTAAACAAGGGAAAACCTACTACATAGGTTTGACTGTCGTGGAATGGATGCTCAACTATTTCTCCCCTGTAGATCACACCTGAGAGCTGTGTCTGCCTTCTGCTGCGACTGATCTTCACCTCCCAAAAGGCATTCCTCCGCGTCCTAGTATTGCTTCGCCAATGTCAGGAAGAGGTGGGCTTAGCTGTCCACAAGCAATCAAAAAATCAGTCCAAACTGCCACCCGCAGTTTCGATGGCTGGAAGACACCTGAGTTGAATTCTTATCTGGTATAAGATTCCCCTGGCGCTTTTGGTATCTCTGGATCAAATTATCTTTAGTTTGGATCTCAGCTTTGTTAGAATGCTGGCCACGCTAGTAGATGGGAAAAACAGTGTTAGCAGTATTATTGTCCTTGTAGCTGTTACATACGTAGCAAAGTATAGCCTATCAAACACTGTAACATCTAGAAGAATTGCATTTTCTATTTCAGTATTTATAAAAATAAGATAGCTGGATCACCAGGGATCCCATGGGTGGGATGTTTATGGTTTTATTTAGTTTCCTTCCTGCCATTTTTCTGTTCACCTGTTCTTTTGCTTAAATAGATATGCTTGATTTTGGCTATTCATTTCTGAAATGAAGAAATTCTATAGGGCTTGAAATGGTATGTCTGTGCCTGGACAGTTCTTTTAAAGGAGATGAGAACAAAAGTGCAAACACCTCACCCCTCTCCCACTTCTGCCCAGTGAGCTTTAAATTTTCCCTTTAAATGTAGCATCCATCTTGCAAGCCTCAGTTCAAATTTTTCAAGCTGTTGTAAAATTTCCAGACTTTGAATAATCTTTGTATTAATTTCCTAATACTGAAAATAAGTAATTACTCACATTTTTCAAAATGTGCTCCAAATTAAGAGGCTAGACTGCATTTTCTTTTACTAATTATTTCAGGAGAGCTAATCTACAATGAGTATGACCTTTTCTGAATTTGGACCCATCTGGCATTTTCAAATGGAATTGAGTATTGATCTCCACACTGTTAATTTATTGTTTAATTAAAAAATCATAGTGCTGTGATGTGGTTTGATTGCACATCCTTTTCTACATCAACCAATTAATGTGGAGAGCCATCACAAAACTATCACTTTTTATTATTATTTTTATAATGGAGCTTCCCAGAAATGTAGGTCTCCTCTCATATACTATACTAATGCTTTGGAAGTCGTTTTAGCATAAATGACCTGCAGGAACTGCTGTAGAAAGTAAATTCTCAGTTTATATGGTTTGGGTATGACCAAGGTTCATGGACTTGACTGAATGTTTCTGGAACTTGACTGTGGATCTTAGGTCACCGATATCTAGTATAAAATGTAGAGAAGTGGTTATTAAAGACCCGTCATCTTAGTCAATGGTGGTTTGGCTGTACTGCACTTGCTGATTAGGGAGAAGAAACTATATTTCTTGAGTGAAGCAATGTCATCTAACTTTGTAATGTCAAGTTCCCTTCCTACGGGTGAAAAATGTATAAAGCAAGTTTGCCTTATTGCCAAACTACCCATACTTTGTGTATCTAAAATGTGCCCAGGCAAGACTGAGTATTGCGTACATTCTACAAAACACTTGCTTCCTGCCTGTCTGTCTTAAAAGACCCCTCTTGGAAGTGAAGTCCTTATTATTCCTGCCTTGTACATTTATGACTGAACAGTTGTTTAAACTGAGACTGTATTGAAATGTAATGTCTTCTGCTTGCTCAACCCTTACTTAATGCTTCACCTACAATCTCCTGTGAATGTACATTTCAATCTAGAAATCCTGGTAGGGATCTCAAGTTCCTGTGCAGTCTAACAAGAAGGTAGATAAAATGTGTATATCCAGCCCGGCTTGAGCTGTGGGTGAGAGTGATTTTTTTCTTTATTTTTTTTTTATTTGTTGGTTTGGTTTTTTTCTGTTAAAAGAATCAGTATTTTTCCGATGTAACTCTCTATTTCTCACAATTATGAAAACAGTAACTCTTTTGTAGTCTGCATTTCTCTTTCAATAGTAGTTTTGAGGCAAAAACTCAAAGTCGAGTAATTTCTGACCAGAATGGCAAGTTGCCAATGATAGTTTATTAAAAATAGATATATTTTTCATCACCAAATACTTTTTATAGAAATAATATGATCACATCTAGCACAAAGGCATCCAGAAATAAATCACTGTGGTGTTAAAATTAATTTGGCCTAAGCCTTCAAACAAAAATCATTATCAGATAATAACTTTGGCTTAGTTATTCAAGTCATCTTTGCTTTTCCAAGTCTACTTATAAATAAATTGCATGTCAAAACAACACGTTGCTAACAGATCATCCTTCAAGAAATTACAGGACCCAGAGCTCCCAAATTATGGCAGTTTTGAAATAAAGAGCAAACTACATCATTTCAAGGAACGTTATTAGAAAACCATGTATCACTCTGGTGTAGAAATGAAACCTCAGTGTTCTTTGCAGATAAAAAGTATGTGTAAACTTTAGCACAGGTTTTGTGTTCAACCAATTGGAATCCAATGAAAGCAATTTATCTTTGATCTTCTGAGAAGAGCCTGCAGTTCAATGGTGTTTCATATCTTAAATATAATTGGAAATAAAAAAAAGGAAGAGAATCTGAAATAATCCCTTTCAATGGTATTACTCTTGAAGATTCAACTCTTAAGAAAAAGTCAACAATTTTTTACTTCTGATTTCTGATGTTCTTTCTTCACAGTGCAATTCCTCAGTTATGCAGAACTGTGACAAACGTACACATGGGAAGGATTAAAAACCTGTTGGTAAACCAAAGTTGTGACCTGAAACCCACTGAAATGGACTAATGGAAGTCTTTCTATTGATGCCTCTGGCTCTTAGATCAGGCCCTGCATTTATTATCAGTGCAAAGTTCTTAAAACTCACTTTCAGATGCAGTGTCAAAAGGAGGTTTTCTTTTAATACACCATAAAGGATAAAAAGCTGCTGAATGACCAGCCAGGTAAAGTAGAAAACCAAATGCTTTCTTAGCAGGTCAAAAGAAGGTCACTTGTTTTACAGTTAGAAATAAGCCCTCAATTGAGAGTGACAGTAAGACTTTTACTATTCCAGTTCAAGGAAAGTAATGGGTATCAGTGTAAACTGTATTCTGAAGTGCTTTCTCTACTCTTATGGCTGTGACATAAATTAAAGGGAAGAAGAAAATGGACAGGTAAGAAATAGCAAAAAGAGCTGGTTTTAAGAAAGAAGGCCAGAAGCAGCAGTTGTGGAGGTGCCTGGAAACAGCCAGGCTGTGTGCACGGTTGGTTAGCCGGGTCTTTTAGCAGATGTCAGGAGAAGATTGCAAATCCCCTGCTTCCTCATGCACATGGAGAAAATAATAGAAAATAAACCTGTGGGGGAGAGTTCCTAGTGTCCTTTAGCAAGTGTTCCCTGAACAAGTTGCCTGCTCCCCTAGACATAGTTAGATCTGTTTTGAGCAGGGTCAGCTGAAATAACTGATGTTAGGAGTTGCCAAATGCAGTAGACTAATAAGGGCTCTGTGTCCCCAGGTCCAGACAGGAGTCTATTTTCCTCATGAGACGTGCATGCAAACAACGCCGTGCATGTGGCTGCCTGCCCCTGATCAACACAAGCAGCAGCACTGATGAGGATGAAAGCCTGTTACTGGAAAATATATACCTATGTATGATACAGATCCCTTCAGTAGCTGGTCTTAGCCACTCTATCCCATAGCCTGAAGCCCCCTGTTGTTTTTTTTTTACACGCAACTTTCTCTTACAGTAAATGACATCATTAAGGTGGGCATCTAGTTAAAGTTGTTCCACAAAGGGTAGCATGTAGTTCAGCACAGAGGGTTTCACAGCAGCTTTGTGGTTGTTACACCAGATACTTAGATATTATTGTAAATAGCTAAGATTCGATGTATGTGGACTTGAATTATATAGATGTATCAGCGTGCACTTAGAAAGCATTTGGATCATAAAACCTCACTTTTTGTAACCATCTCATTATGATTAATTGTAACAATACAACTTATTAATTAAACTTGGAAAGCAGCATAATTGGAACTAGCATTCTCAATTCACTTGAATGAATTTCAGCATTTATTCTGCAGCTATTTTAATGAAATGCTGAAATCGCCTGCATATCAATCTATTCATTACCAAATGAGATGAATGCAACAATCCTAAGCATTCATGGAAATATCTTCATTAGAAAAATCATGTAATTAACCTGGAGTGTTCTCTAAACGAAGCACCTAAAATGTTATATCCTTTCTTTCATAATTGCAATTTGAGAATATGAGATTCTCATTCTCTCTGATTATATTTAAAGTAAAAATAGCATTCAGCATGATTCAAGCATTTTTGACAAAATAATAAACTTGAGGAAAATGCTACCAAATGGGGCATTTACCTGTCACCTTGTGTTTGCTTTGTTTGCTGTTAATAGCCATTATCAAAGGTTGCACTTTTGCAAGAATTGTTCTGGTTCTGAGTCTCATCTTTGTGCTGAAGTCTGTCTGCAGCTCTGCTCATGCTGCTGTTACTTGGAAGATTTGTCAGCATTAAGGACACTTCATTGCTTTCCCCCATCCCCAAATACTTCAGCTAAGAGGTAAAAATTATCTCTATTCTCCAATTTGCCAAGAAATGTCACACACGGAACCAAAGCGGGTGTCAGTTTTCTATTTTTAAGAACACATCTTTTCTCTTATTTGAAAAATAAAAACGGTTCACACTAAAACAGAATTGCTACTTTGATAAAGTAGTGGGTTTTGCATAGCACATACTTGCCTCTGCTTTCCTTTTCAGTCGGTAGTGACATGACAGAAAGTCGCTGCAGAGGTAATGGTGTGAAGCTCTTCTGGTGCTTTAAGACTGAAGCAATTCTTACAAGGGGCAATATGGATGCAAACTGTTTGTGAGTTGTCTAATGAAAAAGAATTTCCCAGAAATACTTGCAGGGACCCTAAAGCTCTTGCATCATGTTGTTTTCTCCTACTTCAAGCACGTTATATCATTGTGTAGCATGTCTACTTCCCCGCTTCTCTTCATGTTTTTTCCTCTGATACAGCAGGCTCCTTGGGGCTAAGGATCCTCTCATAAGATTTTGTTAACATGATGTGACTTGATTCTGACCGTGTCTCCTATACGTTAAAATGCGTAGATCAGACAGCTATGGAATTTCAGTTGCATGAAAGATGAACTTTTTTTTTTTTTCCTTAAGGAAAGGAAGGAATCAAATGAAAAAGCGGTGCAGGATTTTTTTCTTGGATCATTATGGAAAAAAGGCTGGTATCTTCAACACAGAATGTTCCTGGTTTACTTTGAGGAAAAGGGGATAACCTTAGATTAGATGATGCTAAAAAAAAAAAAAAAACCCAACCAAACAAAAAAAAACAGCAAAAAGATCACCACAACAAAACCCAGCAAAGGTGATACTTTCATTAGCTACTGTGAGCGAGTGCTAACGTTCCAAGGACACCTGGTCTAACAGAGACGAGAAGGTTATGTGAGCGGTATATGAATTCTGTTTATCTTCACCTCTCAAGGTAAAAATAAAAGGGCATGATATACTTTAAGATACAGAAACATGACAAGCACACAGTACAAAATCGGACAACTTTTAGGTAGTCTGACAGTTAAGCAACACTATCAATGTTCCTGTAAGTTTCATTCATCAAAGGGTGGATGTGGGTTTCACTAGCAAAATTTGTAGTAATGCAGTAGCTCTCCAGATAGAATGATAAGATCTTGGAATACTCTGCAAATGGTAATACTCTGGTTTCCCTCCTCCCTCTCCCCCACCCAGTATAGCATTGACTCCTCAATTAAGTATTAGAGTGAGTAAATGGTATGTTTGTCTCTGGAAGTCTTCAGAATTTTTATAGTTTAAAACATCAATCTGTGCTTATTTATAAGGGTGCACACATAAGGAGTTAAAAGAAGGAAAATTCTCATGTCCTAGAGGGAGCTATGCACCATGACTTTAAACGAATATGTGGCCATCTGTAATGAGTACCTGCGAGATGATTGTGATCTCTGTTTAAACAAAGGATCTTTTCTTTTTGATCCATCTATTTTTCCTCATTTCAATGGAAGAATCTTAGCTCATTAAATTAGAAATTGCTCTCTAAGAGATTATTAGGATACCACAGTTTAATGCTATAACTGTAAGTGATGAGAATCCATCCTTTGGAGGAAACAGACTGAAAGACACTTCTTAAAATAAATGTTATCATCAACAGGTGAAATAGTTTCTACAACAGTATTTTTATTTAACACAGTATATTACCTCTTTTATTTTGGTTTCTTAAAGAAACAAGATTTATAAATTCACAGTCTCCTCTTTGTTCTTCTAATAACTTTTGATCCTATTGGCTATTGTCAATGAAACTTGATAGAGATACAGTGGCATCAATGATACTTTCTGTTAACACTTCTGTGAAAATAGGCAGTTGGGCAGGGAAAAGAAAAACAAGTGGAAAATGTTGCAATAGAAGTACAGCCATGTTATCAGACATCAGTGAATCTACGTAAGGCTGTATAAGTAACTTAGATCTACAGAGTCCCATGAAACAGTTACTGTTGATAACAAGATAAATATTTTTATGCAGGTACAACGCACATACCTGCTACTCCTATTACTTCGATCGACTTTCTAGACTATCTTGCCAAAATAGGTATCTGCTCTTGCACTACATTTTTAATTTCCCTCTGAAGAATTTTAGTTTCTTCAGGTTGGTCATTTTTGTTTTTCTCTGAATTTGAAGATGTCCTTAATATAATTCCTTCATGAAGGCAGGGGAATTTTGCTTCTGGTTTTACTGGGAAAAGAGACATGGTGACACTGAGAATTTATAGAAGTCCACCCTCATCAGGCCTGTGGGGAGCCTCAGCCCACCAAAGGGAATGTAGAAATACAAAGCATGAGTGAGCTGAAAAGCAGGTCTTGCTCAGGTGTTGCAGCTCTATAGGAAAATGGAGATGATCCAGAAGCGGGATTTAAGTTTGAATTTTCTACCAGGCAATTAAATCCAAGCCTTGTGAAATCAAAATATACTTACAGAAAGTTACTGATCATCTTCATACAAAGATTTTGTGGAAATTGCAAAAGCTGAAAATTCCTCTTTAAAGATCTGAAATCTTTGGAGATCCTTGTATGTCAAACCCGAGAGTTCTTGAGCTTTACAGTGTGTAAGCTTTTTGAGCTGAGAAATCCAGGAGCAGTTCAGAAGCTTATTTTACCTTGAGGTGGTGAGGGAAAATTAAGGTTTTAAAGCTGCAATTCACTTTTCTGGGGTAGATCAATTGTTTCCCAGAAACAGAATCTCAGTCAGAGCCACCAAGTTGTCTTTCTCCTCCCCATCTCCAGAGGCTGAAAGTCTGTTGCTGTGTCCATGTGCAGGCAGAGACCACACTGCCCACCCCCTTGACAGAGAAGACAGTGTTTTGTCAACTTGCTGACTCTGAAGGGATTTCTCTGCTGGCCACAGAGAAATGACTTTCCAAACGGTGGTTTTATCTCCACCCTACTGACTCTCGTTTTCTTTGGCTCCAGGATTTCTCCCGCATCGATTCTGCAAGGTTTTTCTGTCCCTCTCATACTATGCTCTGTTGGTTTGGACAGTTTCCCTGATACAAATACTGAGCCTGCGAAAAAGCTGCAAGCTACTGATTTGACATTGTGAAATTTGTTATGTTTAATGGGTTTTCTGCAAGGGGAATTGTTGAAGGCTTTTTGTCTCTTGTTTTTCCTACAACATTGTTGAGTTAAAATGCTGCTGGATTTTCAAGCTTTTTATTTTCAGGGCTATAGATGGAGCATTCCGAGTAGCCTTAATCACATACATAAAGGTTTTAGTATTTCTTTCGTATGGCATTTTATGTTGTCAACTGCTGTAGTCAGAACCGTTTCTGAGACTCGAGATCTATCACATCATTGGGCTGAGATGAGTAACTTAGAAAAGCAAGTCTTTATGGAAGATGTAAAGAGACCTGGAAGATAAGAAAATGGGGCGTTTTATTAAATGATGCATTAATGAGGCTTTACATTTTCAGCATGGCACCTGTTTATGCTATCAGTTAGCATTAAGAGTTCATGGCTGTAACTTTCCATATTATGAATATATGGCTTGTTCTTACCCTTGTTACAGCCTGATTATTCTGGTGTAAATGCATCACTGCAGGTAGATTCTTTTTTATTGTGGAAAAGCCATCTGTGTTTTTAAAAACTTGATGATGCTTTGAAAAGCCAAGCAGCCTCAACTACTTACAATAGCCAATTTTGATAACTTTAGAATCAGAGCATTCAAAAATAATCTTCAGCAATAAGTGAAACTAGATTGTACGGTGCAATGGGAGGTTTATGTAGTGGTTGTCTATGTGTGTTCTCCTTAAGCACCTTTTCCCCCCGCTTGCCAAATTTAGCTATTAGAGAAAAGATTTTTAAATGGTGCCCTAGGCTCCAGTTTGGTGGGCTTAATTATTTACTGCCTCCTTGCATGCAGTCTTGACTACTTAAGTAATTGCACTAACAAATTACAGTATTAAAATGTCTGTCTAAACAATTTGTAGGCACAGTCTGATATTTAGATGCTTAAAGTGCTTCGCTGAAATGCAGTTTATTGTGCATGCAAAATTACACCTGGAAAAGTGTGTTTCTGAAAAATCAGGGTCATTTATGTGAATATATCCAGTGGTTGTAACTGGAGCAATTTACATAATTACAGAAAAGTACTGTGCCAGAATCCACAGTGACTGCATCTGAATCTGTGATACCTGTCAAATGGAATAAGACACATTATAGCCTTTGCCTCTTTGAAAACACCCATGTAAGTGATGCTTTGTCTTGATCTTGCCCCTTTCATGGGAGGATTTAATGTTCTCTGTAGACCTTAATTTTACACTGGGCACTGCTATTGCAAGGCACTCTTAATGCTTTCACTCGTATGAAAAACTAACTTAGCTAAGAGAAATTAAGTGACTTGCCCAGGGTGACACACACAGTCAGTGGCACAGAGCAGGCAAAAGAACACTGATTTTTGTTTTGCCTCATTTAATACCTTGGAAAAACAGATCTTTACACCATGTCAGTATGCAGTATCTTCTGTATTCAGTACTGCAGAAAGGTGTGAACTCTACATAGGATGGTCTATAAAAGTGAAGAGTGGAGTAATTCACATAACTTTAATTGTCCTCATATAGGTGTCTTCTTTAAGCTGGCGCTTTACAGGCAAAGATGAAGATGGACATGCCCAGTAGGTGATTATTCACCTGTTCGTATTCATTCACGTGCTAAGATAGCATAGGACTTGCTTCCCAGAGGGCCCTCTGTATCTTTTGCTGTGAGCAAGATGACAAGGTTAGGCTCAGATGAGTAGAGGAGTTGAACCTCACCCTAGGGAGATACTGAAGGTCATGCTCTTTGGAAAGTCAGTGGTGAAAAAGGGCTCTCAGTAGGTTAATCAAGCCAGCATTTAAAGTAGAATTCAGTTCCATTGAGCTTTCAAATATTTCTGTGTCATGCCTAGTTCTGCCATCCCTTTCTGAGAATGCTTAGAAGTCTCCTTAGAGGTGAACGCTGTAGGAAAAGCATATCTCTTAATACCTCCCTTTTTTGTAAGCAAGAATATATGAATGCAGGCTCACAAGCATGTAGTGACTAAAAGATAGTGCTAGAAGTTGATGCCTTAGATGAAAGTAGGAGGATATATAGGAGCTTTTCTTGTGAGCATGAACAGAGGAGATTGTTTTGACAAGTCTGGGTCCCATGTGACTGAAAACTAGCAGTTTGCAGCTTCACCTCCCTGCAAAGTCTGAGCCCTAACGTCGCTCTGTGAGGAGCATCCATCACTTGCTGGCAGGGGTCAGAAGGTTTGCTTACCGCAGGCCATGGGTTTGGGTTCAAGTATGCAATATGGTACACTTGAAGTTAATTATCTGTCACTAGATGGTATGAGTTACTCAGCAAGGTTGGTAATACTCAGCAGGAAGAAAAAAACTCCTGTATTCCTGTTGAAAAGATATGGCACTTCTGTGAAAAAGGCCTTTTGAGTCTACCTGTCGAGTGACTGCAGATGCGACATAAGGCTGAAATTTAGGTGTCTTTTTGTCCATACTGAAATCAGGCCTGTTTGAAATACCTCAATAGCAGATATTTCTAGCACACTGTAAATGAGCAGCAATATAGCTTGCTAAGCGGGGTGTGTGTGTGTGTGTGTGTAGATAATTATATCAGAAATTGTGGAGGGTTATCTTTAAATATAACTATCTTGCTAAAGAACTGTGAGCAATTGGTGGTGGGAAATAGTATAGAAAAGGGGTGGTAAAAATCTAGCAAGATCTGTTTTTTCATCCAATTTAGTATTCTTAACAGTGACAGCTGATGTTTGAAAGCATTTGTATTAAGTCTATCTCTAATGTTCGTGATGTTACATGAGATAATAGATGCAGAAGGATCTGAGGGAAGTGTATCCATGTGACTCCTGTTCTGAATGCGGCAAAATATTCCAGAAAAAAGTAGTGAAAGTTCAGGCAGATGTATACAAGAAAATCCGCAGTAGATATGCGATGGCTCATAAGAGACTGTGCAGAAATAAGATGAAAGAGTTGAAAATGAGAAGTATGGTTTTCAGCTTTCTAGTCAGGTTTTATGGCAGACACGTTCTATCTCTCCCCTTAGTTAAGTACAAAAGGGTAGTAGCTGTCTATTTCTTTCAGGTGAGAGATGCCCGTAAACAGATCAGCAGGGGGAAAGAAAACGAGGAGATGTTCCTGCGTTTAGAGTAGAATATCCCTAGTAAGGACTGTGTGTATTTACAGTCCTTCAAGGAAGGAAAGATGATGGACAGGTGATAGTGATCTGTGATCCTTTTTCCAGCAAGCTGCTTTTGTACTTCTATACAAATTCTCCAAGGATTTCTGTCTACAGAAATGGAGAAAAGATGAGCTTGGTTTCAAATTCATATGCTAAGAATCTAAATGATATTTCCTATGGATCTGATATTGTTTTATATATGCTGGGGTTTTTTAATACTGGATATTTCATATATGATCTATCTCTTTCAGCAGAAATACCAAGTTACTTAATAAAGCTTGCAGCTGTAGCAGTTTGGTGGTGTGGCATCATGAGTTTGGCAACAACAGATTTAATCTGTTTCACACCACCACTGTGAAGAAAAGAGAAAATCCAAGGAGTAATGGGTTAATCTATGTGATTTAAAATTCCTGAAATCATTTAGGGAGAAAGAAACTAAAAGTTACTACTGAGGCAAGCGTTCTTGTTAAAAAGCAAAAACTTGCTTTGCCCATGAAAGTGACTCATGCTTGTCATTGCTGCAGGAGCTGCAGGGCTAAATGAAAGAAGATGACACCACCCAAGGCACTTAAATGTTGTCTTTCCAGGCTATTGAAGCTAAGGTCTGAGAAAGATAAGAGTGATCCCAAGAATAAAGTATTGAACGAAGAGCCAAGGGGCATCACTTAATTTCCCAGCCCTGATACAGTTTTCCTCAAGAGTCTCAGGCAAATCACTTAATGTCTGTGTCTATTTCCCTCTCTGCAGATTTGCAATAGTTTTTTTCCACCTTATTTTGGTTTGAATTCTGAAGATCTTAACTGTGGCAGGATAAGGCATACAATAGAGGAAAAAATATTTCAATAAATGGCAATTCACCACTAAGGGTCATGATGAAACATTATGGCCTTAAGGGATTGTCTGGAGAAGAGCTATACTTCATCCTTCAAAACTTTAAGAATACGTTGACAAGTTTGAAACTGAAAGGTATAAGTCAACTGAAATCAAGGGAGCTATACTAAGAATTGATTTATTCAAATTGCTTGGAAAAATGAGGTACCTCTGGAGTAGTGACTAAAAGATTAGGAAATACTGCAAAATTCAGAGCCAAGGCAAATGGCACAGGGATTGTGAAGTAATATGTGAGCTCAGTGAAAGTGGGTAGTGGGATCCTCACCTAATTACTAGATAGGTGAAAGACTAAATTCATCAGCTGATGATGATGTGAATTTGTGTTGAAGGGATATACGCCTTGTGGGCTGTGTAGGATTGTCCTGTGGTGAAAAATAGCCTGTTTCAGCTTTCATATGTCTGAAAGTCTGTGGTGTTAAAGTGAACTGCTGAAGCAGAAAACATTATGTACTTGCTTTATTTTTCTACCTTTTGCTTCTGTTTGAAGATTCGCAAATTCACGGCCTTCAAGAACGCCTCTTTGAGGGGCAAGGGAAACAACTTATGTTTCCAAATATGCCACTTCTGTTTCTACCTTTTCTCTTGAAGTTTTGTCAGCACGCTTCCTTTCTCTTCTGTGGTCTCTCTGCTATTGCCACATGGGGAGTTTTGGGCAGAGACTGAAGAGTGTGCCTGTGTTAAGCTGCAGGCAGAATACCTTTTGACAAAACCGCGTCCAGCAAACTTCACAGGCAGTTTTAACAAGGCTTCTGGAACTGATAGGACTGTGAAGTTAGCCACTGTGACAGCAATTTATAAGCTGTGAATAGAACACTGTGCTGATTATATTGATTTTGAAACCTACCACCAAGGCTGCTATTCATTGACATTCTTGTTGGCAGTGTGTCATGGAAGCTCCATCTATGTTAAAAGTGAGATGTATTAATACTAGACTTGTCAGATTTGTCTCACTCAAATCCAGACAGTGCTGGCTTCAAAGGTATCATCAAGAAGATGCCTGGTGTCCTGGGCAGTTTGGACTTTCTGAGGTTTTTTTTTACTGCAATCTGCATGCCTCATTTAAAACATTTTCTCTTTGGGTCTTATCTAGAGTTTTCTCAATGCAGCTAGCAAAGGAGACATAGAGTCTAATTAGTCATTTTGTTAACGGTGAATATCCATTTTTCTCAAGCTGACAGTTGTGTGGACTCTAGGATTGTTCTTTGCCCAGGGAGGGCGTTCTTAAAATGTAATGGGGACAAAACACTTGGGATGAAGTCAGCTGTAAGGAGATGGACATTTATTTAGCACAAATGATGGCAGCTACACTTGGGTTTGCAAAGTAGGGCACTCTGCAAGGCTCTGAGCCCCATGGCCTAAGTACTTCCCACAGCCCTGTCAGAAAAGACACAAAATTAAATGAATTGAAAAGTCTTGATGAAAACCTTTTGGGGAGCTGGCACACTCCCTCATCTCCCTGCAATAAGGAAACTCTTTAACTTTTTTTAATTCCTTCCATTTTTTTTTTTCTCCTTGATGGAGACATTTTTTCCCCAAGTGACTACGATGGTAGTTCATTTATCATTTTTCCTTTCCCAAACCCATGTGACTTTGTTTTCCTTAATTTTATTCATTTGATTATAACTAATTGACTCTCAGTTTAGGGAATAGAGGTTTCTGAGCTTGTTGGTCTGGTCTTAATTTATTTTGGTGAAGTCTTTTTCTTCCAGCCCAGGACTGAGGTACAAGGTTATTCTTTAAATAAAAAAAAAACCCACAACAGAAAAAAGCAAACTGCAAAAAAAAAAAAAACTCAAACACATCATCACAAAATAATAATAATAATGATGATGATTATAACAATTAAAAAAAGACCAGAGTTATTAACTTCTTTTTTGAATAACAGAAAGAGAAACTCTGCTTTCAGCATCTTGCAGGATGGCCTGATTTTAGCAAAGAGGCAGCCTGGGCCTCATCGTGTACCCAAGATAAGATTGGCTGAAGTGGTTGCCTGTTTAGAAACAAGGGGCTTGAAAGAGGCAGAGAGGGCTCAGATAGATGTGAGAGGTGCCCTACCCTTGGCGCTGCCACAGATTCAGTCTCTGGCCTTGGAATTCTCTTGAAGCCACCCGTAATATTAAGTTTTCTGTCCGTTTTGATTTCACTACACCTCAAATGCAAGTGCTACCGGACCTCCTGTGAATCAAGCTTTTAGATCGCTATCTCTATAAACATGTATTTCCTTTTCTTTCTGCAGTGTGCGTATATTGGATTGAAATCCGGGAACAAGGCACAGTAACGTGCTCGAGTGCACCACCTCCACAGTACAATGCTTGTTTTCCTCTTTTAAAAGGGAAGGAAAACAGATTTCCTTGGCAGTGGAAATTGCAGTGGCATTTCAATCTCTAGTATGTAGATAAATATATTTATTTTCTGATGTAAAATACTTGGAGATCCTTGAGAGAAAATCTTGCTTATTTGACAGAAGTGTTTAAAATGAAACACTGGCTAAATAATACTGATTCATGAGGCTTCATAATGCAGCTGCTTCCTTTCCTGGTTCCTTGGGAATAATCCCTCCTCCTCTGTGGGCAATAGTCAGAGGTGGTGCTCTCTGCACACCAGTGAGTGTCCTCCTGAGTGTCCCAGGAAAGATTATGTGATGACTGAGGGAATTGCTAGACACAGTCTTCATGATTTATTTCTTTCCCTTCTCCACCAATTTCTACCATATTTTCTACTCTGGGTTGTAGAGAGAAACTCCAAATAGTCCCTTGATCCTGAGTAGATCTTGATCAAACTGCTGGCAAAATTGTTTATTTTTGCTCTTTTATGGTCTGTGTGTATGTACTCGCAAAGGGTGCGGGGCATTTCTCAATGGCACAGTGCTATTTCCATTAATCTGTCAGACTCCTTTCTGCTGCTTGGTGATTATTAC
Source organism: Nycticryphes semicollaris (assembly GCA_013400055.1). NCBI lineage: Eukaryota > Metazoa > Chordata > Aves > Charadriiformes > Rostratulidae > Nycticryphes > Nycticryphes semicollaris. Next base: position 810,557 of record VXBJ01006537.1, on the reverse strand, counting down.
ACGGGCTTCCTCTGTGAATTAAAAACAAAATGTGCAGGAATCCTTGCTCCACCATGAAAACCAAGGGAATCTTAAACTTTTTTTTGTTGTGTGTGTGTCCAGAAGTTGTGCTTTACCCAAGAGCACCATCTTCTGGATGTCGTGTCTCTCCATTCCTGGGAATACTGCGATTGATTAAATTCTGCTTGAAGGGGAAGATTGCAATGAGAAATGAAAGCTTGTAAACCTATTCCTGGTGGGGGACTCGCTGTCATTTTCTATTTGACAAATACAAAGCTCTCTCTGGACTATTTTCACTTGCTTTTGCAGACGTGGCCTTCTGGCCCGTTCCATTAGTGGCAGAGCTGGGGAGGGTCTTCAGAATCCCTTATGTTTCATGGCTGGCTTTGGGTACTTCTCTGCAAGGTCCTGCTACTTACTGTGTTCTTGCAGTGAGTTCCCTATTCTGGGCACTTAGTTAGCTGTTCTTGCCTTAATTTCATTCTTCCAGGCTGCTTTCTGGCCATCAAAACCAGTGTATCTTGACCAAATAGCAAACCCCTCTAAAACACTCTGAATAACTGAAGAAGAAACTGTCTTATATTGGACCAAAATGAGGTCCTTGAGATTATGTCATTGACTTGAGATTTGTGGATGGAATTGATGCTGGTTCAGGTCGAGGGAAACCTTATGTAAAAGCCTGTTTTTAAAAACTAAGTCCATATAAACATGATTACATTGCCAAAAGAATCTCTTTTAAATAAATTCTCTCTTCTACCTGTGTCACAGCAAAAGCAAGCAGAAACATAGTGAAACATGTGAAAAGTGCACAATGAACAATCGGATTAAGATCAAATTTAAATTAATTTCAGTTCAGATGCACACTTTTTTGCAGTGCAAACATTTGATCTCTTGTTCCCTTACAATCTGAAAGATAAAGTCACAACTGGAAAGAAGTTTGTCACGACAATCCTATCACTTGGCTGGCATCTTGGGCAGACAAGATACAGAGAGCTATCACATACGTTGTTGTCATGTGCTCCGGCTAAAAGAAAATAAAAAAAAAAAGTCTTTGCAAAGAAAAGTGCAAGATGGAGACAAGAAGGTCTTTCTGACCTCATTTTGTGCTGTTTGGCGATTTTATGAGTCACTTAAACCAGGGGGGAGATTTTACTTACTATGATAAACTTTGGAATTGCAAGGGTGGTTAAGCATGGAAGAGATTTCCTTAGGGGTGGTGAAGTCCTTATCCTTAGAGGCTTTCAAGAGCAGAGTAGAGAAACGTCGGTCAAGAACAGTTTGTGTAGCTGAGCCTGCCTTAGGCAGGAAGATAGACTGAATGACCTTTGAGGTTCTCTTCCAGCCCTATTTTGATGATTAATCCTCAGAGGGAGTGCATATACTCTGTGCTATATTTGATCTGAGCTAGGATGTAAGCGTGTTGGTTGTTAGTGCAAAGCAAACACTCTGGCTGAACATCGCTCATCAATTTTGCTTCAAGTGTCTCTATTGCAGAATGGGAAACTGGTTTTATTTGTCTGAATGGAAGAGCCATAAGGGTGAGGTGACTGAACTCCCTGGGATGCTCTCTGTCATAATTGGATGGTGTTAACCTCTACTGAAGGCAGGAGGATGCCCCTTCTTCATTCCCTGATTAATCATGGTAGATTCTGCTAAACTCTCTCAAGCTACATGCTGTTTTATTCAAAAAGATGGTCAACTCATATTCATGCCAGTAAAACCTTCATTCTCCCTGTGTTATGGTTCCTGATACAGATCCTGCATGTTGTATTAGCAAGGCTAAATAAGACTGAGCTCTTCAGGGCATGTGTCTTCCTAGGTAAATCTAGAAAATTTAGCATGGCAGGCCCTCAGGGCAGCTTTTTTGAAGTCTTTGGATGCTATTTCAAGCATGTAATGTCACATGGGAAGTGATAAGATGGAGAATTCCTTTTGGAAACACTTGGAGACCTCTGTTGCTGCAGGTACTGCTCCCTATTGCTGCTGACTGACACAGCTGCAGAGACAGAGTTACAAGTGGTCTCATTGCACGAGAAGTTCACTGAAGTATTTTTCAAAGTGCCTTTTCAAAGCATTCTGCTTTCCACCTCTTATTATAAATGTCTCCACCAAAGTATCTGAATAAAGTTAATGAGAAGGTAATGCATCCATCCCTTTTTGTAGTTTTCCTTGGTAAACCAAGATTTCCGAGAATGAGTCTGGAAGAATAGTGCTCAAATTTAACATGGAAAACATTGTTCAGCAGGACTCACTTGGAGTCTTACACACTGTAAACGAGGTCATATATTCAAAAGGGAACAAAATGCTAAACTTATCAGGTAGGATTTGTATTATGCTCTTGACAGACACCATTTATGCCTCAGTAAAAAAGAGTTTCTTGCCAGTTAAAGTTACAGTAACTGGTACAACCAATCTCTGGGTCTATTTTTAAGCTGCATAAAGTACTATGCAATGTCCTTTGATTATAAGAGAGATTCAGATTTTGAGGAATGTGTCTCTGTGTGAACGTGCTGCAAGGGTTGCAAGTCTATTATTTACACCAAATACATGTCTTTTCTTTCATTGCTTTTTAAACCAATTTGGTCTGGTCCCTGAACTGCAGCTCAGCAAGTGCACGTGAGACCATCTGGTAGCTCTGTGCGGATCCCAGACCTGTGTGAAAGTCATGAGCAGAGGTTTAAAATTGTGATGGTTTGGTTTATTTTAGCAAATGCCCTTTTGAGACATTGAAGCTGCAGAGTAGTTTTCTGAGAAACCTCCTGATACACTTCTGTTCTGTACTTAGCAGCAGCTCTGTAGATCTATCCCCTTCTCAACATTATACGTAAGTGTGGAAAAAAAAAATAAAGATAATTCAAATTTGCAATATTTGGATCTGCAGGTTCATCCCCCACCAGAAGAAGTGTCTGGGCTTAGATCATGGAATAGCAGCATCTCAGTTTCATAATAATTGAAATGTATTTCAGTTTAAAAGGACAGGAGTGACTGTTACTTAAATTCATATTTGTATCCTGAGCTTCTCAGAAGCCCTGGAGATATTTGGAGGTAGATTTGAGCCCACACCAGCCCTCTGAAGTGTTTGAAAATGGAAGTTATTTTAACCTTTTTTTCCCCCCTCATCTAGAAATCTGTTTTCTCTATCCCTCTTCATTTTTCTTCAGGAAGAAAAGGATTTGGAAAAATATGAAGTTACCAGAAGTCAGAGACATAGCAAGGATTTTGTCTGAACATTTTGAAGCCTGGAGGTCAAAGGAAATGTAGTTATGACAGCAGGAAGTTTTCTGCCTTTCACTGAGGAGCTATCTCTTGAGGCAAAATGGCCAAGGACCGTGGGTGAACTTGTACCCTTACAAAACTGCTCTCTGTGGTGGTGTAAGGAAAGGCTGGAAACCTTCTGTGGGGCAAGAGCAGTGAACTGCAGGAACACCAAGTGTGAGGGGCGATGTGCACTGATTTTGTTCCAGTGTGAGCAGAACTGAAGAGAGACAGACCTGCCTTCCTGCTGTGTCTCCTCAGTGAGTCAGCGGAGCAGCTTCATTCCACAGGCTGTCCAGACAGGCCCTTTCATGCCTGCTAAATTTGCATTTCTTTACAAAATGTTCTCTCCATATTACTTTTGAATATGCAATTACATGGCAAGCGTACTTGTATCTGTCTTAATGAGAGTGTTTATAAGACCAGCATTTGTGATGCTTTTATACTGGAGATTATTTTGTCTTCTAATTTTAGAGCTGGTTCTTTCTTCTATGCAAACCCGATACTACCAATTGTAAACTGTCCTCAGCAGCAACTTACAGAATTTAAAACAAATGGTGAGATCAATTTTAGAAGATAAGGAAATATTCTCTTCCCCTATGTTACCTTTCTCATGCATCTATTCTTCACTATGGGCTCCCACTAGTATTAAGCACATGATAGATTAAAGCTACCTTGCAAGGTCCCAGCTTCCCTCTGAAGTATGTTATATGAAGAGATACAAAGGGGGTTCCCTCCAGTGAAGTTTCCAAACAGCAGACCGTAAAATTTTGCCCATAAAAATGGGCAAAATTTTGTGTGACTGATATCCTGTGAGAGCCTTGTAATGAATAACAAGGGCCAGTAGTGTTGAGACCTCAGCTTTTGCTGCTGCCCCTCAACAAGAATGGTTGGCAGCACTGAAGAACGGGGAGCTCTGTGGTCAACAATAAGAAATAACAAGCCTTTGTACTCCTGGGCTGTGTCTGTGTCCGGAGTGTGGTGGCTTCAGGTGAACTTGTGTGTGGAAGCTGCTGTCAGGATTTGCTGTCATCTATGTCCGTACCACCTGATGTGCTGAAGCTGGGGACACAGCGAGAGAGGTTAAAGACCTGATGCAGAATGTCAGACCTTTTCTTTTTGTTTGTCCTTTTGCCAAAACAAATTTAGTGCTGGAGAAACTTGTCAGCTTCCAGTGCTGGAGAAATATGTCTTCTCTAGCTACAGCTGTTATGGGAAGAACCTCTTGCTCTTGTTTTCTTACCAGATAGGTCTTTCTCTCAGATCTTGTTTTTAATGAGGTTTCTGGCTCCGGAGAGATACCATAAAAGGCTATTGGGCTGAACCTCTTCACACCAGATTACACATGTAATTACAATTCAAGCCCGTTAGCGTTCATCCACATCCCCACTAGAGTTGTTGCTCATCTGAACTCATTCCTACCTACCTTTGTTCCCCTGTTCTTGTTCTCTCTTCTCCTCTGCCCCACTCCTTTCTTGAAAAGAGACCTGACTATATCAACTGCCTCTTCAATTGAGTTCCATGGAGAACATTGACTGCTGCTGTGGATGTCTTGTGTGTCTGAACCACTCATGAGAAATACATTACTGCTGAATATGCTAGTTTGAATTCTGCTTTAGGGTTAGAAGTGGTTCTGGCAAGGGGGGTGGATTTCCTAGCAGTATTATTAATGCTTCTTGATCATAAACCTCACAGCAACACGTCAGCACAGACCAACTCTGGGACCTTCCATGCAGAAAGCACTCAGCTCTAAAGTAGAAATATTTCTGGTAAAGGTCTACTGCTTGTGTTATATCTCCTCTGTCCTGGAACAAGAACACATAATATTGTAATCTCTAGCAGAGAAGGTCTGAATTTGAGAGGCTGGTAATGGGAGACATGTCTTTGTTTATGGCCCATTTCTGAAGAGGTAAGTGGCAGATTATCGCTGTGCTTTGCCAGCATTTATTTCTTAGCGGTCTGTAGTGTTAACAATATGGTAGAGCCATTTCCAGGTTTTCTCTGAGGATATTTACATTTGTGACCTGTGACACCTCAATGGAGGAGAATCTTTGGATCTGTTTTTTTGTTTTTTGCTACCCACAATGCACCTCACTCCACAGAAAACCTGTCTGCCCACATGTTGCTTTTTCTCATTTTTGGATCAGATATCAGTATGGTGCATCCTCCTGAACCAAACCTTTCATGATTGTAAAGATGAAATATATATAGGAGCATGAAAAATTGTTTGTATGGGTCAGTTTACCGTGAGAAAATAGAGGCTTCCCATCCCTTCAGCACAGGACTAGTAGTAAAGCTGGCTCTTTTGACTCTGTCAGTGACCTGCTGAGTGACTTTATCCAGTAAGGACACCAATTAGCAGTAGTTTAGTCCGATGGGATTAGCTGGGACTGTTAAATTCATATCATGTATGCCTCTGAAAGGCCAGCACCAGCATGTCCTTACTGAATTGGGTATGAATGGGTATATGCGAGGTGAACTATTCTATATTCTATTACTTATCCCCTTGGGCCACGCAGTCTTCCCCTATAAAGCTGAACTTTAAATATGATAGTTATTAAGGCTTGTCCAGGCTTGAGATTTAGCTCATATAAATTCTGACAGGAACAAATGACTCTAAATTGTGGCCAGACCTTTCTTTCTCCCCATTCCCTTGCCCTTCCAGGTCTGCTATTTGAAGAGGAAACGGAATCAGAATAGCTCAGGAAGATAAACAGCTGCTTTAAAACAGAGTTTTATATTAGGAAGGGAACTGGAAAAATGTACTGCAACATGCTGTGCTACAGCTGAAAGCAACATGGTTGTGACAGATACTTTTCCATTTTAAAATTGGCTTTTAGGGCAGGTAACAAGTGAAGGGGAGTGGAGCATGTCAAGCTGCATGCGGAGCTCGGTAGTGGAAGACAACGTGTTGGAATTCAGTTACCTGGGTAAAAGCTCTATCAGATAATACACAAAATTGTTGATGGAAAAGCAGGTAGACCAAGACAAATCACTAATGCATATTAGGAACCAGCTAGATCTGGGAGTTAGGACACTAGGTACGAGGGACTCTGGGAATTATTTCTCTCTATGCTACTGAAGGACATATAATTTCTTCACTTTGTCCTTACTCTGCTTCACCTTTTTTTTTTTCCTATTTGTGTGGCAAGTATCAAAGAGCAGTGTCTGTGGGTACTGCAAAATTGGATTAATGTACGGTCTGACTTCAGATCAACTGATTGACCCAAACTCAAGTCAGAGACCTGTGACCTGTTCTTTCGGTTTGAGTGAAACCGTATATTCAGAATGGCAAAAGCACAGCCAGGTTTTTGATTTATTTTTTTTATTATTATTATTTTATTTTTGGAGTAAAGGGTCACTAACTAACACCCCAGCCCATCCCAACTCTTATTTTGTTGGGAAGCAGCAATAGCCAGTCGGACGTTTCACGGATCCGGCGTGGGCAAAGTTGGCGGGAAGCCCATGGTCGTTTTGTTACTCCCAGCAGTCGGCTGCTCAAGGCAACTGCCTGCTTTGCCTCTACCTAGAGCTGGCCGTGAAAATACACCGCAGTTAAAGACAGCCTGCATAGCACATTTGTCAGTTCAATTAAATTAGCTTAAAAAGATCTCTTATGTTAAATAGATGTGGCTTTCTCACATATTCAAGGACTGTGTGTACAGCATGTAGCCTGCCAGGGCTCTGATCTCATTGGGGATCTTGAAGCAGTACAAGGAGCTGACTAAATACAATTTTACTTTGGTTGAAACAACATGTCCTTTGACTTAAGGTAATGGTACTCTGCAAAGCCGTGTGAGTCTGCTATTAGTCAATGGTGCCTGTAAAAATACTCAGTGATGTTGCAGAGGGACAGAGGATAAAACCAAACTGTCTTGTGCCAAGTGATAAAACCTTTTGCATATGGTTATACTACTATCCTTTGCCCTTATAATGCCTTTCACAGAAGGATCTTGAGACATTTTCCAGACGTTAGTTAATTAATCTCCATAACATCCCTGTGAATTAGGTGACCTATCTACTATTTTACAGACGGGTGAACTGAGGCGAGTAGAGGTTAAGTGTCTTTCCCGAAGTTAAACAGTGAATTAGAGGGGAAATGCTTGCAGTAAAAGGAAGTGCCACAATTCTGTTTAACAGCCCCGGTCTCTCCCCAACACTGTGGTTACCCGAGAAAGCTACCTCCCTCTCTACGCCATGTCCTGGAAAAGGAAAGTGGTTAAGTTCAAATATTTTTGTGGGTGTTTGCAAAACATTAGCTCATTAGGAAGTATTTTACTTGTAATTTAAATACATGACATGGATTCTTGGGTATTAAGTGAAAGGTTGTACTATGTAAAATAGCGGTTTCTTATTTGAAGCTAATTAAATGCTTCTCATGGGGGAATAAAATTGAGTTTAAAGACACCAACTGCATGTGTATGTTTTGCCAAAAAAAGCACTACCACCTCAAACTGAAATGTATATTTTTGAGTTACTTCCAAGTTTGGCAATATAGGCTGTCTTGTACCCCAGAGAAATTGATTTTCTGCAAATGTTCAGCAGATTATTTTGATTACTTTTTTTTCCCTTCATCAGAAAAAGGAACTACTGAATTGCTTCACATTTAAGCAGATATTCTGGAAGTCTGAGAATACATCTTTTATGTTAGCAAGTTTTGACAACCTGGGAAAAGGAGGTAGGTATTTGATACCTGTCCCACATGGTATAGCCTGTCCAAATCAATATATAAAACAGGAAGGGCAGCAGTCTTGTAGAGCACTGCAGTTACAGTTGCCACCTTTTTTTTTTTTGGCAAGTACCATATTTACTGGCACAAAGCCCATTCATCTTTGAAATGCTCCAGCTGCTGCTGATCTATTCTATTTCAATAAGGTGTTTAAAAATCTCCAGCTGTTTATGAAGAACCAACGCAAAGGAGATGATCTATTTGACAGGCAGAACGTGAGTATGGGCCTCACAAATACTCCATTGTGACTTTGGTGATTAATATTGACATGCTGAATTTGGCAGCTCTTACTGAAGCAATCTAGTGCCAGATGGTGAAAGAATGGAAGGAGGCTGGAAGGAGAGGCAGAGGGACTTTCCACCTGCTGCTACCCAGTCAGTGGTCACAGTGGCTGGCACAGCCAAGGATGAAGAGGAGGCTGGAAGGTAGTACTGCTACATGATGGGCTGGGTGGGATTCATGTTCTGGTCCTGCATCCCGTCTTTTGTTGATGGCGAACCTAGGATAGGTCATCAGTTCTTTTCCCACAAGGGAAGGAAGCATCCATGGCCTCATTCCAACCCGCAACAAATTACCTTTGTTCTTCCAATTAATTTAGCCTTCTGCTTAGTGTGCAGCAAATGTATAATTAGCTCTAGAAAGACAGAAATGTTATTTCAAAAAACTGTTTGAAATATCCCAGAGAGGCATTCCAGCAGCCTTTACCCAGTGTTCTTTTATCTCCATTCCCACTTTAATTACCAGTGAGCCTCCTTGTTTAATACTATTTTATGGAGCTCCTCTTTCCTTCTCTGCTGCTATTGGAAAGTTGCTGATGTGGAAAAAACATGGCAAGTGTCATGAGAAGAATCATGGCAGAATGAGTTCATTTTGAAAAATCACTATGCAAAACTGAAGTGGAAGGTTCTTTGGTGGTTTTTTTTTTTTTTTGGTCTGAAACACTAAAGCACTGAGGGACAGGGATAAACTCTCAGCAGAATAAATGCTGAATCTGCCATTCTTTCCTCTTTTTGCCTGGGGAGATGGGAGTAGCACAATGGGTGGAACATGATCTGTCTTGACCATGCATTCTCTTATGAGAATGCAACTAGCACAGGTATAAAAGTACAACAAACTTGACTTTCACTGTAATCAGAAATTGTCCTTATCCTATGTTTGTCAAGATGGGGTTTGAAATTCAAGCGAATGTAAGAGGAGAGAAGGCTGATATTTTCATCCAAATGTGAGAGAACAGTATGATCTGTGGCTTTCGTCTGTGGGTTCTCTACCTCGTCATCCCTAAAGTTATGGGTCTTTCATATTCTGAACTGTCACCTGGGCTGGGGGTAGGAGGAGGACTCGAGTGATGCTCCCATCCATCCCACCTCGTTCATGTTGCCAGCCCTCAAGAATTAAAAGATTTGTTTCCTCACACCATTCTGTTCACCTCATTGAAGCGAGTTGTTTCTGATTTGTGCTGGGATAAAGAGAGTAAGATTTTTGCAGAGAAGAACAGAGATACTACAGATTCTTGCTTTGCTTGGAAAGAAGTTTGAAATCTTCTGTATCTATTTTTGTAGGAGAAAGTGGGCCAGAAATTCTGTTTCCTATGTGGTCATGAATAGAATCTCATTGCTAAGTTCCTGATCCATTTCATTTTTCAGTCACCAAATCTATGGTAAGTAAAATACTTTCTGATTGTTGTACTGTTTGTGGTCAATTTTGCTGTACCTTCCCACGCCCGTTAAATCCCTGAAATGCTGTACATAAGTGTCCAGATGGCTTTATCCGTAGTTGATATACAACCTATATACTGGGTTGGAATACTGCTATTAGCAGTCAAGTAAAGTATAATCCTCTGTCCAGTTTTAACACCATGGGGAATTTGGTTGCAGTCTGATCCTGTACTGCAACAAGAGGTCACGTTCACAAAGGTGCTTCTATTGAAATGGGTCTGTCTATCTCTTTTAGACTGAGGTCAGAAAATTTCTTCCCTTAGCAAAAAAAACCTGCAAAAAGAGGAAGCACACCATGATGGTGACTGGTTGTGAAAAAACGGATGACTATGTCTGCATTTGTTTAATTATGTAACTTGTAAAGTGCCTCCCCTAAGCCTAAGCAAAATAACTTTGATATCTTTCAAGATGTCTCTTCATCCCCAGTGGATTAAAAAGTGTTATACTTACACATCCAGAAACCTTCCAGCACAGCCTGGAATACAATTCACTGCTGGATTGGGAAGTGGGACTGAAATGACCAAGGAGTTTAGGACAGGAAATGAATGATGCCATTATGCCCAATTTCAACTTCATAGGAATTTTGGGAGGCAGATTTTCAATGCCCAACTACAACTGGGTCATTGGGCTATCAAGCCCAGAGTAGAAAAGCACCCTAGGTCCTGCCATCTGTTAAGGCCGATCAGTGGCACTTACTGCCACGGTATCTGAGCATCTAATGACTACAAGGAATAAGGATCTCAGCTGTACTTCTCCTCCAGAACCTGATTCTTGCCTTAACACTGCGCTGAAGCATGGCTTCATTACAGAGGGTAGGGTGCCATCTACTGAATCAGGCTGACAATGTGGTTTCATACCTTCCTCAAAAACGTGAAATGATCTTGTACGTTTATCGATTTATCCTAGTGCTCTCTGCTGACTATTCGTTTCAGATAGTGCTCTCTGCTCCTTCAGTTTGCTCTGAGTCCTCCTGTATGTTCTGTCTGGAGCCGAATACCCTAAAGATAAATAATGGACAGTAATTTAGCACCAGTAGAACAGAATAGTCACACAAACAATTTTGAAATCACATTATTCCATCGGCTTTCCTGTATGGTTTTGTGTCATTCTGAAGACTATTTGACAGATTTCATAGAAATTGTCTAATCTTTATCCAAATCACATATAATTCTGTCAGCTTTTAGGTTCTTTGGTAGTTGTATAGCTCTTGATCTCTTAGCTGTTTTGGAACGATTATTGTATATGTCCCTCAAAAGCTTCCCAGATAAACTGACAAACATACACAGAACACAGCTGTTTGGCAAGAGGAAGGGAATATGGGATCTATTTGATGGGCTGGAATCCTACAGTAAGTAGAGATTGATTCTTAAACAAACATTGAGGTTTTCTATAGCTAATGAATTAAATAATACTGTCCTGGGTGGTTTTAAAGGCTATACACATCTGTCATCTAAAGGGGGAAATGGATAGGATCTGCTCTTCTCATGTAACCTGGGAGGTTTGCTATCCCACGAGCTCTAGGTTTGACGGTTGTAAATGCTTTAATGCTGCTTCACTCCTTCCCTTCAGGCAACAAATCTGTTCCAGCTCTTTGGAACATGAAAAGTCAAGGGATTGTTCCTGCTGTCATCACGAGGCTCTGACTCCAGTGTAACAACAGCAGACTTGTAGGTTGTTGAACTATCTTGCGAACGGCTGTGGAGACAAGGAAGTTTGGCTCTGAACCTTACCAAATTTCAGGAGCTGGGTTTGGTCTGGTCTATGTGTCTGTTCACTGATGTGATCTCTTCAGAACCTAGTCAGTTCCAACAGCAATACCTGAAAAGTGGTAAAGTCAAAGCAATGGCTGGAATAGAAGGTTTGTGTATTGTCCATGCAAACTAGCTTACGTGGATTCTCAAAAACCTGGACTGCTTTCACACTGAAGCAACACTTCAGCTGTAATAACCTCCTTTAATAGAAATACACCAACAGTCCAAAGACTTAGGAAAAAAAACCATGTTTCTGCTACTGAACCTATAACAGTACTTCCTCTCTTAGCAAGATTTTTGCCACCCAGTTGACGATTCAGCTCTATGCACTAAGGAACAGTGGGAATCTAATTGGTTAATGGTACTGTAAGACTAGGATTTAACAAACGGTCATTGTAACAAGTAATAGGCTGATGTTTAAATAGCAATAGATATTTGGACGAAGATTAGATGATTTTTAGTCATGGATCCAAATTCCTTGGTTAAATATAAATTCCAGTGACATTTGTGCAATAATTCTGAGGAATTATACTGTGTGTATTTAGTTTGTGATAAAGCTTGACTTGCAGGATCTCCTCTTACAGAAGTACAAGAGCATTCTTTATCATAAAACAAAGTTGACCTGCTTGACCTGTTTTCACTGTTTCTGATCTTCCACCTTGGTGTGCATCATCCAAAGCCCAAAGAATTACAAGCTGAGCATCATCCTTAAGACGGGTCCAAGAAGGTTGGCCAAGTGGGAGTGTTCCAGAATCACAAAATACATTAAAATTTCCATCACTGAGCATCTGTAAGAACAGTTAAGCTGAATCTCATGGCATAGTTATGCTTTGGAGCAGACAGAGATAGCTGACTTCTCAAGGTACTTTCTCTGCTTCTAAAGACAGACTTGTAGAAAACAGAGCTAGAAAAACCTTGATATTGTGTAATTGTAGTTTGTTCCAATTTTCCATTTAACAGAAACAGTTTAAGTAGACTTGCGTTCTGCAGCATATAACCTTTCCATCTTTAAAGTAAATTTCCAATAATTGTATATTTATGCTATGCTGAGAGTGTGTGTTCACCCATCACCTTGGAGTTGGAGATACTGTTCGCAGTACCCTGAGGTGAAGCATATATCATCCATGTCCTTACAGTGAGGGCATGCGCCCTTGCCCCTTTCTCCCTCCGAGAGCTGAAACTCCCTGTTTATCTCCAAATAACAATTTTTCTACTCTGACTCAGTTAATACATGCTAACCTTAGTGTAAACATTTTTTTTCATAGATAAATTCCCTCAGGAAAACTTTCTGCATGATTTTTGTGGAGTTACTTAGCTGTAATCATGCAAGAATTCTCTGGGTTTCAAGCCGTGTGCCTCCTGCAGAGGTGTTCTGCCTGCTAATGATAGGCACTCAAGCTGTTCATTTTGGTTAGGCAAGGGCACTTGAAGGACAACTCTCTACTTTTACCATCCCTTCCTATCTTGTACAAGAGAAACTGCAGAACTTTTGCAAAGTGTCACAATCCCTTTGCTTAGTAAACCTAAAATCCATGGGTGTTGCTCTCAAGAACGAGGCACTTGTTTCTGTGGGTTTTAAGAGGTTGCTATAGGGAGAGATTTCCATCCTTCTCTGAGACAAGCTGTGAAACAGTAAGAAAAAGACTAACCGATACCAAAGATGAAAGCTTTCCTCAGAATGAAGATTCATTCCACAAACACCAGACAGATCTTCAATAGTGAATTTAGAGTATGCAGTGAAAATAACTGTTCACTTAGTTCTAGGCAAAGCTGTCTTTTTCATATTATTGGCTCCTTTTTATAGGAATCAGGCTTATTTAGCAGGGTTTTTGACACAGCTCTGTTGCAGACATTGGAAAGGTTGCCACTGTGAAGCCTTGCACTACTCTTCTGCCTTCTCCAAGGCTGGCACCAGCCTGGGATATCCCAGTTCTAGTGCAAGAGCCCTCTGCCACCTGAGATGACAACTGCCCTGTGGCATCTAGATGTTGATTTGAAGGGACAGAGACTTTTATTGATGTCAAGTGGATTTTGGGACATGGATACGTGTGTTCTACACTGCCCCTGTCTCTCTGCCTTCTGTGAAGGGCGCAAGTACGTGTTACACCCTTCTGCTAGACAAATGCTTAGCCTGAGATGCTTGGGAATGTATATGCTGATAGTGAACTATATTTATACACAATATGTCTTGAAGAAGAAAAGGTAATGAATCACTTTACCGGCTGTATGCATGCAATTAATAAAGCATTAATAATACAAGGGATGGCAGCCCCTGTGTTAACATTGCCTGCCAGCTAAATTCCTATAAATAAGTTCCTCCTCAAATTTCACTCATGTCTTTGCCAATTCTCAGAATACAAAAATCACGTACTCTGCAACAGTAACTCTGTGTCCTTGTTTATCTGGCACTTTGTTTCCTTTAGTAGTGAATAAATGGAACTCAAGGCCATGTTAGAGGTCTCAAAACATGCAGCATGCTTCAGTGATCGAAGCCCCCTAATATCTTCTCCTTGCAGGGTTGTGAAACAAAGTCAGCACAAAGAATAGAGGAACATCTGCAACAACTGGAGGGTGCAGGTCATGCAAAGAGCAAAATGAGCAAGAAGCTTCTGGCACCTTCATACTCAGCTTTCTGGATCCTGAGATTTCTGCAGCATGGTACAAGGTAACTGCTTCCTCTCCTCGCCTGGAGCAACATACTGTTTGTCTGTGTAACGGTTCAGTTTGAAGAGATTTAGTTGATGCCTGATAATTTTAGTATTCACGGCAGCAATGATTGCACCTACATACTCCCTGTAGAGCTCTACATCCACCTGTTCTTGATGTTAAATAATCATTCTTTCCAGCTATAAAACATGGGGTTCCAGTGGGGAAAATCTGCAGGAAAAAGCAGGGAGGTGAGTACATTTGGGCATTAAACATGGCTGAGACAGATTTCAAATTCTAATCATGATTTTTCCTGAAGTATTTGTTCTGCCCTATCAGCTAATACAGCAATGGTGCATGTATCAACATCCTGAAATTGAAACAGAGATCAAGGCTATAGGGGATAAATTGGTTTTACAGCATAACGTTAAATAATCAAACCATGCTGGAGCAGCCTCTGTGACAAAATGACTTACATTTTTGGTGCTGCTTTTTAAATGTGATTATGCATTTTAATTGTGTAACTTCAGTCTGTGGAAAAGTTTCAAAGATGTTTTAAAATAACCTATGGCATGAAAAGCCTCCTGATTTTTAAATAGGCTTCAGGTTCAATAAATTGGTTTTTAATTTTGTGTGATGTGTGAAACAGCGATTTTGTTCAGTGCTTTTCAGGGTGGTGGAGCAGGATTTCATAAAACCCTGGATCAACAAGGCTACAAATTTGTAAAGACAGTAGAAAGTTCTGTTCTATTTGTAGACCCTTATCACTGGAAAAACACAGAGCTCCTATAAATTTCAGAGTGTTTAGAAGACCTGGACACTTCTGTGAGCCTGAGCTTTAGAAGGAGCAGCACTGGGACATAGAGGGCCACCAAATAAAGATGCAAAGGTGACTGGTTTGTCTTGCTCTTCTCCTTCAGCAGTTCATCTCATTGTTATCTCCATGAAGCAGAACCTTATCCCCAGTTCCAGGTGGCACAACCGACTGCTGAACCAATTACAAACCTCAGTGAATGTCCATATCCCTTCCTGTGAACATAAGGCAGGAGTGGGTTAATCTGGAAACACATCTCACAAGCTCAGTGGTGTGTGAAAACTGAGATTTAAATCTGCACTTTATTTGTTTTCGCTCCTGACTATTCAGAGAGCAGAAAATCATAATTTATAGTGCCAATTGACAGTATTTATAACCAAATCCTTGCTTCAAACACTGGAAAGATGATAAAAAAAAAAAAAAAGGCAGATGGTGTCATTCTGCTAAACGTTGTTTACCGTTGTCTGTTGTTTTAGAAATGCTCCAAATGGAATTTAAACAAAAGCTTTGTTGCGCAAGTGACAGACCTTTCCTTTGAGGGCTCCAATTTAGTACATTTCTGGCTAATGAATGACACTAACAATCTAGCTCGTCAGTCACCTTGGATCCCAAACACTGTCTTTAGTGGGGATGTGGGGTGGAAGGCCTTGAAAACTTCTGGGATTTCTGTGAAGCAATTTGAACTTCACGGTCATATTCATTTCCACAGTTGCTCAGTAGTAAAATCTTCAATGGCTCTCTTGAAAAGTGGTTCTGACCTGAAAGAAAAACAATGCAAATGTGAAGACCTTGTATAAAAATAAAATTAAGAACATTTAAAACCAGATTAGCAAAAAGTACCCCAATCTTCTCCTCCACTGCCACCTGCAATACTCAAAAAAATTGAAGAGCTCTTGCTTCTGGATTCTGTGCAGGTTCTGAATAATTTCTTTTTATTAAACTGTTTGGATAAAAGGTGACAACTGGGGCTACTTGTTACCCAATTCTGTACCTGATACAACAGGGTAACACCTAATAATTTGGAAGAAGGACTTGCAAAAAATTTTCAAGGATCTGTGGTTGCCTTTTAAGATGCACCCAGTTCTCAGTTGCATGGTACACTTGTTGAATTTATTAAAATGACACATCTATTTGCAACCCTCTGATAAGAACCTGATTAAATTTTTTGCCTGACTTGCTGGAGATCCCAGTGATGTCCCTTCTAATAAATGTTGATTGCATTTATCATTAATTTTAACATTTGCAGTCCCATTTTAAAAAAAAAAAAATATATTTGGTCTGATTTAGAATATGATTTGTGTGTTAATAGCAGGAGGGCTGGCTTCACTGAAAAAAAAAAGTGTAAAGTTTTGGTTTGTTTTTTTCCCCCTTATATCACATTATCACTCATTAACAATCACTCTTTCCAACATTGGAACTAGGTATTTTTTTAAAAAGATAATAATATGACTGAGATCCTGTATTTGTGTCTCAGCATGAATTTAGGCGAGGAATCACTCAAGTTGTTGTTTTATCTTCAGTGATCAGTCATTAAAAATTTACTGCTCCATGTGGATTTCTTCCTGGACCTATACTTTTTCCTAAAAGCTCTGACGAAGAGCCTTAAAGGGTCTTCTTACTGGTACTTCAAGAGTGAGCAAAATCCTTGCAAAACTGATTCTGCAAAGATCAATGATCTTGGGCCTTAATTTCTTTTGGGCCTTAATTTCTTAACTATTGCAGTGCTCTTTTATTATTTTTTTTTTAATTTTTTTTATTGCTTTCTAGCTCTAAAGAATGCTTTTTGGAGTGAACATGTTTTGAAGAGAGGATTTGGCTGAGGTTCCACCTCTCACAGTCTGAATTAGGCACCTGCTGCATGACACAAAACTTTTGGTTTATAGCAGTTTGCAAACTAAACAAATTGCTGTTCTGCTGCTGAGCCAGCCCCGTGGGAACTTGATGAATACTCCTTCGTTATTCCCACTGGGATGTGTTGTGTGTCAGAGCCTAGGCCATGTTGGTCACTTCATTACACACAATCTTCACACGTGGGGTCTTAAATCCCTAGAAACTATCAGATGGCCTCAAGTCTTAAAGTTGGTCTCTTTTTCCTCTGTGTTACCTGTTGCTTTAGTTTTCCCAAACTACACAGTGTCTGTCCTGGATATACTTGGCCTACGGACTTCTCCAAGTGCGTGTAAAAATAAACGAACAAACAAAAACCTCCTAGAAACCTTCCCGCATTACTCCTAAGGAACTGATGTTTCTGTGCCAGTGGGCAGAGAACTGCTGAATTCAGTGATTTCCTCCAGTGTGCTGGTGCAGGCTAAAATGCCAATAAGCTTCCCTGGTATGCTTTAAAGAGCCAGGGTTCTGGTCTGCAAACCAAACAGGGTCTGCAACAGAAATAAGCGAAAATATTTATTAGAGCTGTGTGGGTATCACAAACTTCAATCCTTTGGGAAACTCATATTCTTAGAGAGAGAGGAATTGTACTGAGGTGGAACGTTACAAGTGAAAACTGAGGTGCCCTGTCAGTGAGCCCTCACTTTGAGCCGGAACAACTGACAATGTCAGCTGAGAGAACACCAGGCAGGTCTTTGTCACTAACCCTCCTGATCAGAGCTGATGATATTCCTACACACCCATGAGCTGGCATTTGGACAAACGTTTCTCCACTTATGTATAAGAGAACACTGCTGCATCAAAACAGGGGATACCTTTCGCTGAAGACAAGCAAACTGTGCAGCACGTGTTTCTTTCTGATCTAAACTCTAAAGAATATTCGGATGTGAAGGAGCAGATCCATGTTTTGCAAGTATACCTGCCTGCCTACCTGTTCTGGGAGATGGGCAAGCGCTCCATGGTCTGTCTCAAGTGCTCTTGCAGGTTGTTTAAGGAAGATTTAAATCTAAGGTCTGGCTCAGCCACTGATTTGCTGTAATTTTTCTCATCTCTTTTGCCTCCACTTTTCAGGTACCCTTTGCCTGTTTTCTCCATCACAGGATGGAATATTTTGCTGTGTTTTCCATATCTGTACAGGGGCTTGTACAAAAGGGTCATGGCTCCTTCCACCCAGGCTTGTCATGTGAACACCTGTGAATCTGAGATGTGAGAAACAATTCTATCATTTCTCTAGTTGCTCTTTTGAACAGGACTTAATCTCTTGAGCGAGGGTTGTATATACTACAGCTGTGTAAATAAAAAAAAAATAAATTACATATGTATCTGACTACAGGATCTTCATAGAGTTGTCAGGTCTGTAGCAAAACAACATATAAGAACACTTTCTGTTAATACACGTGCATTTTCAGAGAAACAATTCCTGTTTAACCTTTCTTCTCTCAGCGTGTTTCTAAAATGTAAAGTTTCTATTCCCATGCTTGATTTTCCTAATGACCTAATTTCATTAACTCAACGTCCGAGTCAGAAAAAAAAATCTCGGCAAACATCAGGCCTTTTCAAAACACAGTGAGGCTTAAACCTCAGGAAGGGATTTGTGTATCCTGTTAACTTTCTTAATTGTAAACAAAGCCTCTGTGTCTTGTGTAATAACCACATTTCAAATCAGCATGTGGCTCATTAAAGTCCTAACGTCTGAACTGGTACATTAAACGTAACCAAATAATTAATCTGAGTAGTGTTCCTTCTATTAGCGAGAGTGTGCCCACTAGAAGGCAGTATCTGCTAGAGAGTTATAATCTTGAGGAGGAGTAAAAAGCTTCATTAAATAATTCTGTGTGAATACCTCGGGAAAAACTGCAGGTGTCATTTTAGAGAGAGGAAGGAGAGTGTCTCTGGCCTTGGTTACAGGTGTTTTGCCGCAAAGCCATACGGAATCAAAATTATTTTCTTATGGAAGACACAATGTCTGAATTTCTTGATCTTTCAAGCTGGCAGGAAGAACCACTGAATGAGTTCAGTCCTCCCCCGGGGCTGGGTCTCTTACTGCTTTCCTCAGTGATCTCAGCAAACCAGCTCCCCGAGACTCATGATAGGACAAGGGGCAATGGGTGTAAGCTGGAATGTAGGAAGTTCCACTTAAATATGAGGAAAAACTTCTTCACGGTGAGGATGATGGAACACTGGAACGCTCTGCCCAGAGAGGTTGTGGAGTCTCCTTCTTTGAAGATACTCAAAACCCACCTGGACGTGTTCCTGTGTGACCTGCTCTAGGTGTTCCTGCTCCGGCAGGGGGATTGAACTAGATGATCTTTCCAGGTCCCTTCCAATCCCTCATATTCTGTGATTCTGTTTAAGGAACCAACAGTACTTTACTGGGACTATTGAGATAGTAAGCCTAGAGGAGGCCAGATAACATGAATTTGCAGAGATGTTCTGTCTCCACTGCCAACCATAACGCCACAATTGCAAGATAAAGTTTAAGCAATGTTTCGTGAGCTCCAGCCCAAAGCAGGCGGCGATGCAGGCCGCGGTCTGAGCCTGGGAGACCTGGGTTCATTCAGCTCAGGGAAAGGAGGGCTTCGAAACTGCCTCTTGCACAGTGAGTGTCGGAGTTTGGTGGCTTTCTGGCCTATGACCAGCTTCATTCAGTGTACGGACCAGATGGTGTTAGTAGAGTAGAAGAGCTATCCCTGCACAGACTTATTTACCATACGTTGTCTTTAGAGCAGAGATTAAATGAAAAATCCTCTTAAGGGTACCATAATTCTGGATCCGTTATCAGTGGGCCTAAGTGTTTCGAAACATGGATTTATTATAACACTATTCCTCTGTACTGAGAGAGCACTATGGAATCCTGCTATGAAGATTGGAATTAAGACACTAGGTGAGATGAGACAGGAGTTTCAAATTTATTTCTGTTGCCTGGTGTGGAACACATGGGCCACACAGCTCCTGTCCCCTTCAGCTTGTTTCTGGGTTCTCAGGTCTTAAGTTTGGCCTTCAGAAATCGATACACCTATTAATGACAGGACAGGAAAACTGGGGTCAACTTGCATGGTGTCACTGGTAACTGCTGTCACGGGGAAAAAGAAAAAGATTCTGTTTGCTGTTCCTAATGTGCATCTTTTGTGAAAGAACATCTATACTTAGTAGTTACCTGGAAAGTTTGGAAACAATGGCTTCTTCCACAGTAACAGCTGAAATTGAGCTCTGAAGAGTCAGTGGAAGAGCTTTGAAATGCAAACTCGAAATGCAGCATCCACCACGCCTGCTCGTACAAGAAAATCACAGTAGGAGGCATTGAATCTCTGACGGTTTGTGACAATAAACTGTAGGAAGTAAATAAGTCTCTTTTAGAATCTTAAAGCTGAAATAATTTTCCAGTACGTTATTCTGACAGACCAAACTTCAGGAGAGCAGGCAACTCCTGCTGCATGGAGGGGAGTGGAAGCAAATTCAAGAACGACCATTCTTCCTCAGGTGGAAGAGGGCCGTAAGAGAACTAACGGTTGTATAAACATCATACAAAACAATCCTCCACTTTTATGTGCTTTCCTATGAAATTGGTCTATATTGTAATTACCCAGTAAAATACAGATTTGACAGGGCATGAATCCTGCTTGCCCTTTTATTATACAAAATACACCTATAATCTAAACTCCATTCTGTAAGCAGCAGCTGGGCTGAAGTCTTTGTGTAACTTATAACTAAACACAATCTCACATATAATGATACACTTACACTTGATTTTACTTTAATATATGTATGACCTGACTATTTGTTACCACATAATAGTTTATTATATTTTTTAAATGACAGTACAAAGAGCCTAAGGCTGGTATTACAAGGTACATTGATACATTTCCTGTGTTCACAAAATCTCTCTATTATTATGAGCTTTTATTACAATCTCTCCTCAGTTTTGAAAAACAACCTGTCATATTGCTTTCATAATACACAGGTGCTAATTTGGTGCCATTCAAAGAGCAGTCCTAAGTGTGGTCCACATAAAACTGCTGGCTGCCACTCCTCCTTTCTTAAATTTGTACTTCAAGCTGGAGGAGCATTGCAGTGATTGTCAGTAATAGCCAACATTGGTCATTTTTCTTCACAAGTGACATAGTACAGACTGGTCTAAATATACTTTTCATTGCCAAAATACTCTGATGTAAACCATTAAATTCCAGGCCCATAAATGTGGATATGATTATAAAAGCAAACACCTTTCTAAACCAATTATTTGAAGAGTTCTGGCTAGCTCTTACTCAGAGAAGCAAGGCTTTACAATTTGAACTGGGTTCTCTCCTCTTTTGATACTCAATTTATCATTGCTTTGCCAGCAAACTGTTCAGTGCAATGAGCCAGGGAGTTAAATGGAAAGATCACAGACACTCCTGCAATCCCATCCCTATTCTGACCAGAATCACTATTTTAACCATAATTCTTCTTCAAAGGTGACGCTAAATGACACATCGTTAGTTTCAAAGTAAAGTTTTACAGGATTAAAAAACTGGAATCCCAGTGAAATGTTCCATAGTTAATAGTTCCTTGTCTGTCTAAATAGAACAGATTTGAGTGGCAGTGGTTGCTCAACTGGGTACAGGTGTCTCCAGTGTTAAATCTCTGTTTCTGGTTTATGTTCTAGGATCACCCAGGTAATACCAAGAGTATGAGATATGATCTTGATGTTCAGCGTCTTGTGTTTCCCAAATCACCTTATTACATTCATGAGAAAAACAACACATATTCGTCAACTGGTTGAGTGACTGATGCTTAATGCTAAGATTAATGCCAAGTTTCAGTCTTGTGCTTCATTCCACAAAGTTACGTGGGACAAGTTAAGGTTTCCGTTTGATGGGAGCCACTAGATGTTTAGCTATCGAAAATGAAAGCTCTAGAAAAAGTACAAGGAAGGGGAAAAAAAGAGTGACTTCACAAAAAAATACACCCAGTTGTTGAGATCCATAAGATCTGTGTTTTAATAACACAACTAGTTCATCCTCGTAACAAGAATTCAAAAAGTGAAATTACAGTACACAAATCATAATATAAACTAACCTATCCCTAACTATACAATATACATTAGGAATGCAAGCTCCATTAACAATATAAAAATGCTTTTACACACAGTAATTGCAAAAAGCTTTTATGTCATTCCAAGGATTTGTAGAAAAAAAAAAAAAGTCTTCCAGGATTCATCTTAAGTTATTGGTGACCTGTTGGGGAAAAATAATTAAAAAGTTATGTTACTTGAGAAGTAATAACAGAATCATGCTCATCAGAGATTTTCATTTGTGAGGTTCAGGCTAAGGGAACTGACACTGGGGACAACAAAACCTGTAATTTTTATTTCTGTCAAAGTATCACAAAAAATAGGTACCTTAACAAGCAAGATGTACATCTGTTTCAAACACACAGGCTGCATAGTATTCTAGGTAAAACCTCAGATTTTCAAGCCTAAAAGAAGCCGAGCCATATCTTACTCAACCACCTTAAAAAAACCCATAAATTAATCTGATACGACGCATCTAGTGGTTTTTTTACCAGTTGCCTTCATGGACTACAAAAATCAAATTCTACATGAACTGAAACTATGGAAACTGGAGGGAAAATGTGTATGAGATTATGGTCCTTTACAGAAGGCTCAATTATGATGAGAGAAGGGAAGAGAATACCCCGCTGTGCTACTGATATTTTTCTCTCTCTCTTCTCCTTCCCATTGCTGCAAAACCAGTCATTATTTCAGATCTTGCCAGGAGTACCAGAGAGAATATCAGTGGATGAATGTAGCTATTGCACTTGTCAAAGCAACAAGACATGAAGAAAATAACTCTCCTCCCAATACTAGTGAAGGAAACATCCTTGCTATAGAGGCTACTAGGAGCTTGCTGAGGGGAGCTTTTTAAAGCTTCTTGTATTATAACATACAGAGCTGCTCTGAATTAATTTCCAACTACCTCACAAATCAAAGGAAAAAGCCCATCTACGTTAAAGTCAGTACTTTCATGTGATCTGAGGATTTGTTTCAAGGCTAGCAAGCAGCTGTCTCACTTTAACTCTTGTTAGGAGCAGGGGTCTTGTTCTCCCCTTCCAATTCTTCCACTCCTGCCTGTGTCATGAGGTCTGCTATGTTCTTCTCCAGGTCATCAATGCGACAGCTCATGTCATCAAGTTCATTGGCGTTAAGGATTATGACTGCAATTCAGGAGTGGCTGGGAGGTACTTTTGTTTATTTTTCATTACATCTTTACTCAAACTCTTACAGTCGCTTTAAATTTATCTTACAAACCCCAGTGGTAAATATACTTTAAAATGTATATTTAAAAATAATACTTATGATTCTGTAGTGTATAGCACCTATCTTGACTTTAAAAAAGGATATTTCTTCCAATTATTTGGTCAGACATGGTTTGAAATTTGTCCTGCATTTGCTGAAGTAATGTCTGCACCTATTAGAAAGGAAAAAAAAAAGTCTGTTTTGTTTTCATTAAAAAGATTGTTACAGTATTTAATGTTATGTAATGCATAAGTGCAACGTTTTCTTTCATTGCTGAGCTCAACTGTGCACAAACTCTGCAGTGTAATTCCATATTGAAGTAACATATTTTTACATATACACGTATACATACATATGGGAGAACTGAGGCTCACAGTAACCAATTTTAGGATCTAGAAAATGCCAGTGTTGCACAACCAGGACTAAACCTACAATAGCTAATCATGTCCTGTGCTAATCATGCGATAACACTTTTTCTGGTATCAGAACAGCAGCTTTCCTCTCCACACTCCCAAACCCTTGCTCTTAACCATACCATCCCCGGACACAGACAACTTCCACTCACGAAGGGATGCCCAGCTGCCAGCACGGCCATCCTGGGAGGCGGCACTAGCAGAGGGCATCAGGTGAGCAAGGGGCCTTACTGCTGCGATGGGACACCGGACTGTAATCGCGCTCCGAGCCTGAAGGACCCGGCAGCAGCAGCTCTACAGTGGGGACGTTTTATCGGGACATTGGGGAATAAAAGCCGAAGCAGCGGCAGCACTACAAGCCCAGCAGTCCCTCCAGCAGCGGACAAGGCGCACGTCACCCCGGCTGTACCGCAACGGGCCCCAGGAGGTAAGGCCAGGGCCCAGGAACGGGGCGAGGCTGGAGGCTTTACCCGCTTCTGCTGGGCCTCTCCTCAGAGACCGCGGCCCGCCCGCCCCGCGCTCTGCGGCCGCCCCACCGGGCGCTCCCCACTCCCCCCGCGTCGGCGGGCGCGATGCCGGCAGCCTCACCACGGCGGTGAGATCCTGCACGGTCTTGGGATCGGTCTCGGCCATAGCGGGCTCAACTCCCGGCTCCCGTTTCCGCGGCGGCGACACTTCCGGGCTATGGTTCGTCACTTCCGCCGCCGCGTCTCTCGCGAGAGGCGGCGGCCCGGGGTATTGTGGGAAGTGAAATTTGCAACGCTGGAGGGGCAATGGTGGAAAGTGGTCAGGTTGGGAATGTCGGTAGGGAAATTTGCTGTAGGTTCCGACTGTGAACTGTCCGCGCCCCTCCGCACTGTCGCGGGAGTCCACTCACACGTCGCAGGGCTGCCCTACGGCGGGGTGGGCTCCCTGAGCTGCGGGCAGCCTCCCTCCAGGCTGCACGCTCGGCCTCCAGCCCCTTCCCCCTCAGCCATCCCCGCGGCTGTTGTTGGCCACCGCTGGCAGCGGGATGTGAAAAGTAAGGAGCTTGTGGGCTTCCCCGGTGTGTGTACTCGCCCAGAGTATGAGGTGAAGTCTTGTATAAATAGGGCACTGGGACAACTGTATGGGAGGAGAAGGCACTCAAACAGCTGTTTTACCCCTGCACATTAAGCTTAAGTGAATCTTATGCTTATCGTAGAATCACAGCATGACCATCTAGTTCCAACCTGTAGACTGGGTCTCTCAAAGCCCTATCTAACCTGATCTTGGGTCCCACCAGGGATGGGGCATCCAGAGCTTCTCTGGGCAGCCTGTGCCAGCATCTCACCACCCTCATGGTGAAAAATTTCTTCCTGTTCTGCAATCTAAATATTCCAGTTTGAAGCAGTTACCCCTTGTCCTATCACTATATACCCCTGTAAAACGTCCCTCTCTAGCTTTTCTCTAACCTGTGAGGCTACTATAAGATCTCCCTGGAGCCTTCTCCAGGCTGAATAACCCCAAATCTCTCAGCCTGGCCTCACAGCAGAAGTGATCCAGCCCTCTGATCACCTTCGCAGCCTCCCCTCGACTCAGTACAACAGGTCCATGTCCTTATGTTGGAGTTCCCAGAGCTGGGTGTAGCACTCCAGGTAGGGTCTCACCAAAGCTGAGCAGAGGGACAGAATCCCCGCTCTCAACCTGCTGGCCGTGGTGCTTTTGATACAGCCTGAGGTATGGTTGGCTTTCTGGGCACGTTGCTGGCTCATGTTGAGTTTCTAATCCACCAAGACCCCTAAATCCTCCTCAGGGATGCTCTCAATCCATTCTCCGCCCAGCCTGTATTTGTGTTTGGAATTGCCCTGGCCCACAGGCAGGAATAAAAGCTTTCCTCACACAGAGATTTAATAGTTTTACTCATGCTTTTAAAAAATATCTTTGCAAGTTGGGGGGATTACAAATGTATTTTCTAGCCTGAGAAACAGTGCTGCCTGAAAAGGCTTTTTCCTTTTCCTTTTTTTTTATGATTTAATTTAGAAGGGAATGAGCAGCTAAGCCTGGCCAGCAAACATTTGCAGGTAATCTGGCTTCAGTGAGGAGCTTGCTGTAGGAAGGGCAGCATTACGGATTAGCAATGGGAGTTGGGAATGTTATGTAAGTGGATTGATGATTAAAAAGAATATATTATTGTGGCATATTGTATTCATGAAAGAACGTACCAATAACAACGTTGCATGCATTAGATTAAATTTCTGTCTGCCACAGATTAGTGACATGGTCTTTAAGATACTGTAAAGCTTTGTAGGCTGGATTTTTTGCGGTGGGGATGGACACAGGGTAAGCACTTCCTGAGTGTAAGTTTATAGGCTTTTTAGACCAAAAATACTCATTTGTAGTTTTCATTTGTGAAGTGAGTCACATGTTTACTCAGCTTGGTTAGTGTATACTGAGATAAGATCTAAACTGAAGTTAACAAAAACATTGGAAATGAATTTGTAAATGAAGATCATTTCCCATTAGCAGCAGATGATTCTCAAACATGTACTTTTGCCTGAAAGCTGATACAATGTGCTGCCACACTCTGCCTTATCCCATAACTAGTAATAAATGTGAGATGGGGGGCAGTTGCATTATTAATGTGCCTTTTGGAGCAATGCAGTAGTAATAAAAAAACTACTTAGTGCCAGTTTGGGGAAATTTTGTTGTCTGTTTGAAAGTAAATATGGCTTCTAGCTCTGAAAAATGCTAAGAAATTAACTCCCATTTATTTGTTTGATGTGTTTACAAAAGGTGATTGTTTTTATGACTGCTGTTTGAATCAAGTGAACTATTGCTTTGACAGTGATGTCGTATCTGGTCTCTGGGTGGATGTCAAAGCACAGATCTCTCGGCTGCCCCGAAGGCTGGTGTGAGTCTCACGGCAGGTAGTGCTGCTCACAGGGTTCTTCACTTGTTCTCATAACTTTAGGATTTTATTTCTTTTTTGATGGCAGGATGAAACTTTTTTGTCATTTGTTTGCTTCCTAGCATGGCATAGTTAAACGATGACTGACTTAAAATTTGGAAGGTTTTATCTCCTTTTTGAGACTGGACTGAAAGAAAATGCTATGCAATGAGGACTGGTAGGATGTTCAGAGATTACTAAAATGAGTGGATCTGTAGAAGGCTGAATTCTCTTGCTAGCTTTTTACTGACAAATCTTAGTTGAAAGTGTACAGAGAAGGAGGAGCTTAAAACTTAAATGGCCTGTTGTTTTCTTTAAAGTCAAGGGAAATTTACAATTTAAAAACAGTTAGTGAAAATCCCTTAAAATGCAGTGATATGTAATTCCAAAGCACAACGACTGGATTTCCTATAGCAGTTAAGTCATGGTTAGGCTTTGTACAAACCAGGCACATGTTTCAGTTTTTTAGAGAACTCAAAAGGAGCTTTGCCTTTGTGGAAACATGATTGAGCCTTCTGGTACTGGCATCCTTAGGTCTCATTCAGTTCCTGTTGCCTTCGGTGATATAGGATTAGGGCTCAATTCTCATCAAGTAACCACTTGAAAAAAAAGGCTGTTAATTTAACAGCTTATTTTTTTTGTGCCAGTTAATGCACCTTGAGCATGCTGCAGAATTAATTGTATATTTGTTGTTAGGCCTTCTTTACAGTAGACATAACGCAGGGGTTGGGAGGCATCTAATGAAATGTAAGTTTAAAAAGGCAGAATAGTTTCACAAAGGCAACTTTTGCAAAGACAGTTGTTTTTGCGTAGACCCTGTTCTTGCCAAAAGCACTGCTGTGGATTCTGTAGTGACCTCAAAGAATTGTAGTCCTGTGTTTACATCTTTTTTTAAATAGAGGCTCTGTCAGAGGACCGTGTTCCTGGTAGAATTCCAGTGCATTAGCCCAGTAGTAGCAGTTTAGAAAAGATGGTGTTATTATGTCTGTGTATTCTGTGAGGCAATAAATAGCAACTATACTTTAATTGCTTATTTGAGCTCCCTGATGACTTTCAGATAATTGCGGTAGTTCTAAGCATTATTCATACAATAACTGTGCGCTCAAACTGTTGCAACTGTTCTTGCCTGCTCCCTCATTTAAGTGTGCTGAATTTATGGATTTTAGGATACTCAGCACATAAAATCACAGCTACATTTTTTGTATTTGAGCCAATGACTTGTGATGAAATCTAGAGAATGAAATTTTAATATATCAATTGCAACCCAAGTTGCTCGTGGCAGAAATTCTTGAGAAAATATAACAAATAGAACTAATTTATTACTTCTAGAGGAATAACACTCCTTAGAGGCTGTCAAATATACATAAGGTCAGGACATAATAAACGAAGAACTGTACTTAGAAAACAACTGTCAAGGGAAAAGTAAATGTTCAGTATAATGACTCATGTGAATATTTAACTGGATAGAGCACAAATCATGTAAACAACACCACCAGGTCTAGAATAAATGTGAAAGTGATTTGAATTAAAGCAGAAACAATTCACTGTGCTTTTTTCAGATTATTCTTCAGCAGCTAAAACAAATAGCTTTTGTATAAGTTCTCACCTGAAGTTAACTCCTGTTTCAAAATGAAGTTATTTTTGCGGTAGTTATTCCCCTCTGGTGATTTTGCATTTTCATGCTTTGATTAGCTTGCTGTTACCTGCCATTGGAACTGAGCAAGGAGTACTTCCCTGGGCGCTTCACATCTTTTGGGCCACATGAGGGAAGAGAATGCCAAGGGGTTCCTTAAGAGCAGACAGATTTCATTTTAGGAAGTTGGACCAGAGGAAGGTGAGTGAGGTGAGAAATGGAGATATGAGGGATATTGTCATATTTCATACATTACCCTTTCACTGTCTCATTCCTTCCCGCTCTCCCACTTCATTCTCTTGCACAGACACTTCAGAATATTGTTTCCTTAGCATTGTTACTAAACCCCCTGTGACTGAGAGAATAAAAGCTTTTAAAATCTATACTTTTCCAAGGAGAAAAGCTTGCTGATGGTCAATGACCATCAAAGCCCTTTCCAGTGGCCTAATATTAACTACTTTGTAATTCATGGCTCTGTATAGTATTGCTCACTGGCATCTCTAGGGCATGTATACAGTTCATTTAGTACCAGTCCATTAAATGTAATAATTAAATTTACCAGAGAAATGTATGATTGTCCAAGAGCAAAAAAGTGTAGTAACTTTATAAAGCTATTTGAGTTTTGGTATTTTATATGTGGGGACATTTTAAATTGGGCATGAGAAGGGACTGCAAGATGACAGGTGAGTTAATTCTCTCTATGGGAGAAAATACAGAACAGAACTTCTAGGCTGGAAGGAGCTGTTTGAGGAAGGAAGGGTGGATCTCAAAAAGATACTTGACTTAACACTGCAACTTCCAACTCCAATTTTGCCTTGGTAAAATTTTCCTGAAGACCACGGAATCCAGAATCCCATTACTTCTGATGGGCATCTGCACCGAATGGAAGAAATGAGGGCTATAGAATTTTTTCAGTTAAGTACCAAAGGACCATGAAGAATTCTTATTGAAAAGGGAAAGTCTTTGTTAGTGTGAAGTTGTCTGAGCTACTCCTTGCCTCAATGCTGCTGCATAAGGTAGTATGAGGAGAAAAGAAAGGGCCATACTCTGTTAACACAAAGTGTTGTTGTCTCAGGCTCCTTTGGGCAGTTCTAGTGATACCAGTGTCTCTGATACCCCTCTCTTTCACTGCAGTTTCAGGTTCATTCCTCATTTGTTGCCCCTTAGCATGAAATACCAGCTGGTTTTTTTGTCTGTGTAGAATCACAGAGTGTAACTTAAGCAGAAGGGAATGAGCTCTGTGGGTGCCCAGGACCTTAACAGGTAAAATGTTAACGTATAGATATGAATCTTTCATCGTAGCTCTGTGCAGTGTGGACCATGCACCAAAACAAAATATTTTTTTCTTACACACGTTGACATTTATGACCTATAGTGCCTCAAGACCTTCCTTTTTAGAAACTTAACTCCATTTTCTCCTTCAATTATAAGCATTCCAGAGGGCATCTCATTACGGTTCCTGAAAACAGCAAGCGTGCCACAGATATGAGGAATAATTTAGTTGAGCTAATTAAATGTAAGTGATTGGATTTTTCAATCAATTAATTAGTAGGAAATTTGGATGAAATTTTCTGTGACAAAAGGAGATTTACAGTGGAGAATGGGACAAGTTCTTAATGGAGATTCAGTTTCCTCTCTAGATAGTGATGCCAATGAAACATTCTCTACCTTGCTGAGTCTGGCTGTGGTGCAGGTGGTTGTTCTTGATGGTTTTTAGTACAAATTGCTGCCTTTGTTAAGTCACTGATGTGCTGCTTTCGGAGGTACTTGAGTGGCTGTCATCACTAGAAGCTGCAATGCCCCAATGAGATGTGAAACTGGTGTCCAGGACCATTCCTTTGTCTGGAATTCTGGCATTTCCTGGTGATGCACCTTCAGAGCAGAGACAAATCAAGCTGGTTTGTAGATTGTACTGCAAGGAGAATAATTAGTTTTTAACCACAAAGAGATAAACTTATGCATCAGAGACATTTCAGTACTTTATCTGCAAATGTTGCATTTCTATCACAGTGTTGCTGCTGAGTGCTCAAGGGTAGAGCTCCAACTAACATCTGGCTTCCTTCAGTCAGAATTTGTTGGTTTTGAAGATGTAGCCAAATTGTTTTGAACTTGACTTTGAGCACGCAGTCTTACTGCCCAGGCTCCTAAATTAAGCAAAGGACAGTCAGTAAGTGCTAAATAATGAATTTAGTTGTGCAGAAGTTTTTTTCTGAGCTAAGAGCAACAGGATTTACACTTGGGCAGCAGGCTGGTTTACTTGCAGCTTTAAATTGAAATTATAACAAGTAGAGCAATTGAATGCTGGTTTTGCAGTCTTTGCATTTTGAGTCTAATCAGTCAAGCCAGGGAATTACTGAAGGTTCACAAGGGCATAGTACAATGAAGTTATTTTATGTTATAACTATCAGACAGATAAGCCTATGTCTTTAGAGTTTTAGCCTGTTAATTAGCCTTGTCTACTTCTTTGCCAAAAAAAAGAATGTCTACTCAAAATCTGATTCTGCAAGTTACTGATTATCCCCAGCTGTCACATGGAATTGTGGGTGCTGAGTACCTCAGCTCATTGTAGGATTGAACCACGTTTCATCTGCAAGGCTAGGTCAGTGTCACACAGAAAGTGACAAAAACACAGCCTGCAAAACCACAGTCATTTCCTTGAGAAAGACACTTTAGGTCATAGAGTGTTGGCCAGTTTCTGCTTTAAATACTGCAAGTGCTCTCAGAGATGTTTGGGCTATAAATGAGGTGAAAATACTTAATCTCAGCTGGAAAGTGTGAAGAGAAAAAATAAATTTAATGCAAGGTTATAATAGCAACCTCATTAAAGGACACAAATTATGTTGGTTTACTCTTGTATAAAAATCCTGTGTGGGGTTTGGGAAGAGAAGTGCCTTGGTTACAGACTGCAGTGGGGTGAGGGGGGAATTTCCATCCAGTGATAGTTGAGGCTTGAGTGCTGTAAACTATAAGTGAACAATGACTGTAACTATGTGGTAAGATTATTTCACCATTATTTTTTTTTTTTCTGAAAAATTGTTATAATTGTTAGAGTTTTCTGAGAGACGTCAATAATGTTATTTTCCTGTCTTCTAACTCAATTCATTACATTTGTCATTCTATTAAAAGAGCTTCTCTGCTCTAATGATTATACATTTTTGTTTGAATTACAGCTGCTGTCTCTGTTTGATCTATCTCCATGTACAACTTGTTTGCTGAAGTCTTCATTTTTTTCCACAGAGATAATATGATTTATTGCCCAGTTTTAGGGGGGTTGTGCACAATAATGAAATGTCCCTTTATTTTATTTCTTGCCTTCTTCTGGACGAGCAGTTAAGTTCGAGTATGTCTTACCTTTTGAATGTTAATAATCTACGCAGAACTAGCTGAAAATTTAAAGGATGACATTTCCTTGAAGATTTTTAAAAGAATTCATTAGCCTTTCTGTTGCTTCAAATAGACAAGGCTGGATATATTTAACTATAAATACTTCATGTGTGGAGGAGAATAGGTAATTCTTCTCAGTGTCTGCTCCACTAAGAGCTTTTCTCTCTGTTATTGAGCCAAAAAATGTTCGGAAAATCAATCACAAACTTACAACAACATATCCTACACTAAAATTAAGGATAGTCAAAATTTTTCCTCATTGGGATTTGAAATGTTTCCTTTCAATTCCAACTCTATAAAGCCAGGAGAAAGGTGTCATTTGTAACTGGACAGCCGTGCCACCTGGAAAACAAAAGGACAACTGTGGAAGCCAGCAGGGAAGCCAGACCAGAAAAGGTGGCCGTTATATGGTTGTGCAGCCACTCTGAATAACGGCATATTTATAAAGGCTTTGCAGAATGTGTAAATCTGTAAAGCTGGATGTCTTGGGGCAGTGATAGCCCCTTCCTGCTCTGGCTGAATCTGGTGTTAATTTCCCTTTGATTCCAGCGTGATTGCAATTAGGTCAATGCAGAGCGCTCTTCTGCAAAATCCACCCACCAAGAAAATCGGCATTTGTTTGTTCAGTATCATGACAGGAAAGGAAAGGTTTTATAACTGCAACATCCAGGCAAATATGGATCTACATTTACCTTCCCAAATTACTCATTAGTATGACTTCTTCATTTCCTGCCCAACCTGTGCACCAGTGCTTTTCTGCACACAAAAGTCTGCGTATCTGTTGTAGGTAGATAGTGATATTCCAGTTTGCCACATGAATATATCTGCTTTAGTATACGCTGTTCTTTAAATGTTAGTAACGTTAAGAGCAATGCCTGCAGTTCTCTCTAATTATCCATGTGGTGAAAAAGTTTCTGAGGATGGACAATAAAGAATAATTCCTCCATGTTCATCATTCTTTTCCTAATTTTGGGCCACGTTGTTTGCAATTCAGTGTGATGCATAAGCAATAAATACTGTCCTGTGCCTCAGATAGAGACAGCTGGTTCCCCAGATTTTGTGCAGAACTATTTTATTTTTTTTTACAACCTGTTTGTTTGGCAGTTCCCTGCTAAATTATTCACTTCATTCTGCGGCCAACAGGCTGGATGCTTATGACATGACAAGTGAAATTCAATCATTACATCTGATGTAAACAAAGTCTCAAGACTTGGCTCTTCCAGGAACAGAGCTTTCTGATAATGTGATCATCTTCTCTCAGTCTGTCTTTAGCACTCCCAAGGGAGACATTAATGAAGTGAAGGCAAGATCCTCATCATTTAATGGTAATGCTGTCCCTGCCCTTGGGCCAATTTACATCAGGTTGGGGTGAGAAGGGGCTGGAATCAGAAAAAGAAAAGGCAGTTTGCTCACAAGAATCCACACCAGAAACCACTGAAGTAAAAGGGGTCTCTCCTGTAACCCTGCTGCGATTTGGGGCTCACAAGGATCCATTTTAACAGCTAGTGGGGCAGAAGGACACAATACATTTGTGCAACAAGAGTTTTATATATATATATATATATTTATAAATATGTTTTGTTTGGGGGCAATCAGATAGGTTCCAGAGTCTGACTTTAGATTTTTGAGTCTTCAAGCTGCCAGCACTGGACAGTTGCCTCAGTGTGGGAAACTGATTTATTTTTTCAGCTTGACAGAGGGAGGTTAAGGAATGGGGTGGAGTGTAAGAGACAGGTGTACTTCTCTTGCCCCTGACACAGGAAGGGAAGATTGTGTCATTAAAAAAATGACAAAATGATACTGTAAAATGTAAGTCTTGAGATTTAGATTTCCTCAAGTTGTGAATGCGGCGTGGAAGCCACACATGTGTCATTTGTTCTATCACGCAGCAAAAATTTATAGCACAAAGGAGATTGGATTTTTTTTCTTCTAATACCAAGGAAAAAATCGTGATGTTTTTAGTCCCCTCTCTTCTGTAGGAAAAGCTTGAAGTGTCTTCAGTAGAAAAAATACAGATAATTGTTGTCACAGACAAACTAGAAACACAGTGAAAAATAAGTACTTCTTGAAACCCATCACAACTGACAACATGAAGTGCTTAAAAAATAAATAAATTCTGCTTTCATTATAGGCGCTATCTCACATCAGAATAACATTCCTAGACTGCCTCTCTTTTGGGTGCCTTCCCTTTTTCTACAGGAGGAATGAAAACTTTTCACCATTTTCCTGAGCCTGCCTGTGACAATGCGTGTGCTGGATCAGGGGATGGAGGAGAGTTTGTAGGAAAGGTTGCAGCTGGCGGATCCGTTCCCTTTAAAGGTGTTCCTTTGAGAACAAGAGATGGGCTGAAAGCGTGCACCCCTTGTTGCCATGCAACAGTCAGACAGAACCCCGGGTACCAGACACAGCTCATCCATCATTTCATGATTTTTCAATATCCTTTTCAAACGTGGCTCCCAGAACTGCACACAGTCTCCCAGTCGCTGCCTCAGCTGTGCTATAACTTCCTTGCTCCTACTTACTAGTCCCACATGCATACATTTAAAGGTCCTGTCAGCCTTTTATGCTACCACACCTCATCAATTTGTGTCTTAGTTTCATATTTTGTCAGTGTTGTTCTGTCTCTGTTCATCATAATGCAACAAGGTCTCCTCGTGTGAACATAACAGCAGATCACTCCTAACATTGACTTGTATCTCTGCTACAATAAATAAAACTCTCACTGCAGGGAAAGCAGTTAACATGTGGCTGTGAAAAAATGTCCACTGATCCAAATTCCTTCTGTTTAAGTGAGTATTGCCTATAGGGAGCTGTGCTCTTCCCACTGGATTCAGTGTGGTGTTACATCTGTGACAAAGTGCTAGAAACACATTTTAGGGCTGTTTCCTTGCCAGATACAATGAAGACCAGGTTTTAACATCTTGATCTGTTTTCCTCTTGTATCAGTGATATGAGTGACTAATATTGAAAAGAACTAGTTCTTTCTTTATGTTATTATAAACTGAATAAAGATGTTCAGAGCGTGCGATAAATGAGACTTACACTTTTCTGTGAGAGTCCTGTGAGAAAACATATCTGCTCTTGGGTCTCAAAACACTGCCCGTTTTTAGACTGCATTGATATTACATGATTATTTTCAGTTCTTGGATGCGATACATATATTTCCATTTTCATTTCCATACATTTCCTTTCACATTCAATACTGAATGCTTATTTATGCAGTCAAATGCATAACAATGCACAATATCAAGCTATAAAAGTGTATGCAGGACTACTTCTGTTATCTCCTGTTGCATGAATACAGGTTTGTCTAGGTCTGTGCAGAAATGTGAAGCCTATGCCAAGCAGAAGGTTGTTGGAAGGATCATAGAGTCATAACCCATTTGGAAGAATCAACCAGCAAGTTTAAGAAGAAATTAAGTTAAACTTTAACAGCACTCTGAATGCATGGCAGTACAATTCAACCCTTATAATTCTGGTTACATTATCTTAGAAATGCTTTCACTGTATCTTAAGCTATAGAAGAAATCCATTAAAAGCATAACCTGGAAGGGACATGAAGAGATCATCTTTCATTTCCCTGCTCTAAGGCTATACGGGCTGGAAAACTTCAAGGAATGCATTGTTTCAAAAATTGTATGTATGTGCATGACTGCCAAGGGAAGAATTAAAGTTATATGCTATAAGTTTCCTACTATCAGATGTCAAAATACATAACTGGAGCAGGGTCTGTAACGCATAGTCATATAAATAAGAGAAAGATGGAAACTGAGAGGAGTCGTATTTTGAAAATAAATTGGAACTGGAAAACATTCCTAGCAAAAAATGTCATAAATACTTACGAATCGATACTTGTCAACATGTTATTTGTGCACAGTGTGACTTCATTATTCAGCCAGCCATGAATAAAACTCCATCTAAAGCTAGTGATTATTTGCCTGCACTTTTCATAATCAAAAACAGTTGAAATTAAACTAGTGCAGAGCTAATAATGTGTACTGGCTGGTTTAGTTATCACTTCTGTTCAGATCTGCACCTGTAGTGTCTAGAGAACACAAACAGTAGTAGACTCAGAGCACCTGTAATTATTACTGCAAATTACTAAATTGACATTGCCAGAAAAAAATGGAGCAAAAGTTCACCTGTTAATTAATTTTCTCAAATTCTTTTGTAACTTGAGTGTATAGTGTGGAGAACGGCCAGATAAAGAAAAGGGAGGCACTGAAGAGAGGTACTTAGGACGGTAAATGATAGATGAAGTACTTTTAGCAATTTGGACATTGCATTTTCACCTGTACTAACCTGAGGAATACCACAATTATTAGGTGCCAATGTCTTAAGAAAATTGGTTAAAGTGTTCTAAAAATGTTAATAAATTATGGCAGTTATAAAGGACGTATTTATTCATTGCAGTCTGCAAGTGAGTGTTCTGCTCTGGTAGTGAGGAACTGGTGAAATATTCTTGTTTGAGTTGGTTGATGTTGGAATAGAGCAGTTGCCCTTATTTGCCACAGTTTTACAGATAACGACACAGGTTTGAAAGCAGCGTCTGCGGGCAATACCTGTCCTTCTGTGGGCAGCAAACTGTCACTGTTTCATGCCTGAGCCAGCACAGCTAAACGTAAGGAGAGAAGAGTTTCACACTGCAAGAGAAGAAAGCACCGAATTTGCGTTGCTGACCTGCTGCTCAGATTCTGTTCTGCTTACAGAACTGACAATGTGCAGATACTATGTTGATAAACTATGAAATCAAATTACTGATGACATCCTGGGTATGTTAGGAAATGCCAAAGGTTCAAAGGATCTTCAGGAATCTGAAGAGGTGGACTGAAGAAATTATTTTTTTTTTAAGTGGCATTTTTTTATAATCCAAATATCTACTGGTTTCAGTAATTTAACTTCTTGGGCCATAGGACAATGGGGCCTTATAACTGGTCTATGGATGAGGCAAATAGTGGTGGTTTGACTGGATATGGAAAGGAGAATGAAGAGGAAGAGTGCTTCTTTCATCCTTTAAATCAAACCCAGTGGCAATCATTGATTTCATCAGGAAATTACTGCTAATTGTCAGGCAGAACTCTAGGGACAATCCTTCCCAAACACTTTGCTCTAGAAGGAGTTGCTTAATTTCACAAAATTTCTTGCATTAAATTTTATTCACAGTGAGGAATAAGGAATGACTATCCCCACTTTTCTGTACTGCAGTCCTGCTGCCTCCTTTGCATGACGAGGAACAGTTGAAATCACCCGAGCCCTGCCTGTTACTCTCTGGGGCAGAGCTGAAGTGAGGAGCTGCCCAGGTGGATGCTGAAGATGGTTTATTCTTACAGAAGAGCCCTCCCCTTGGCAGAGATTTCTAGTGCTTTGTCAAACTGTCTGGCTGCAACAGTTAATTGCTTGTTACAAAGTCATATCAGAATGCTTAAAGATTGCAATGCACTTGTTAATTTGATTCTTGAATAGTTGAGGAGAGCTCAGTTGTGCCAGGGTAACACAAAAGCAATCTCACAAGGTACATGCAGCATGCCTGCCAAAGGCAAGCCTAATCCATCAGAGTGTTGCCACCACTATATTGATGTAGTCTGGGAGGGAGTTTGACTTGAAGGATGAAGAGGAAATTAAGCATAACTGAGTGATAATAGAATGATCAATGCTGCTGGCTGCAGACTTTGCATGTGCATCGAAAAGGAAGATATTTTGTCAATGCCTGCACAGATGTACAAGTGAGGTGATAAGTCTTATCTGAAATGCAATGCTCAAGAGAAATGACTAGCATGGTCGAGCTAACACTGATGCTTTACTAACAATGCAAGAAAAACAGGAAGGATGAAATGGTGTCCTAAACTTTCTCTTTCAGAAAGCATAGCTAGTTCTGGTGGTTGTGATTAAATTCCTTTTTCTCAGTATTTGAATCATGGTTCCGTTTTCTCTCATAAACATTGAGTGTAATGAAGGAATTGTTGGAAAAGTCATTTTCCTCTAGCACTTGAGTAGTCTGGGTTGTGAAGCCAAAACCTGTTGTCATAAAAACTCTATCTTGTTATTAAAAGACTGCTTTCAGTGGAAATAAAGGCATCAGTTTGGGATAATTTTTTTCTCTTCAATGAGATATTCTGTAAGAGGAGCCTTCATTCAACAGCAAAATTTGTGCTGAGTGTCACAGGCCTCAGATTCATCCAGCGTGAAGCCTCTTGGTCACCAGAGTGTTCCTGAATATTTATCTGGGGAGGAATAAATTTAAAGCGTCTCACCTTAGGAATGTTCTGTAGTCAATAGGATTGGTCTCTGTAGCAGGCACATTTGCAAAATTCTGTTTGTGTAATGCCATTTTGAATTTTTTATCATGTTAATAGTTCCCATAAGGGAAAAGAAGACTTCTGAATGTCTGATTGCTTATAGGATCTAGCATTTATTATTTATTCTACATGCTGGTTTTGATGGCTATTGCTACAGAGACACCCTCATCCTCATGGGTTCCAGTGCTTTTATAGCATGTCAAGGAAATCATTAGGCAATCATTAGGGATCTTCTCTATTTCCCATCTTTCCTTACATTTAAGAGTTCCAGGTACACACCAACTATGTTATTTTCAGCATTCTGACTTGCTGCAAAGACTAAGGAATGTATTTCCACACCCTGACCTTTTTTTTCACAGCCATCAAGGTCCTTATTCACAGCATCTAATCCACTCTGAAATGTTCTCAGCTACTTTCCTCAATAATATTAGGTGACAAAGCAGATAATGGGATTGCCATATCCCAATCACATGCTTTAAAACGTCTGGCAGGGTCAAAATTTCATTTTAATCTTCCATTGAAGTTGTATGAACTCTTTCAATTCACAATCAAGGACAGCAGGAATCACACTAGGTGGATGACATGGTTTAACTGAGCTGAATACTTGAAGTCTAGCAATAATGGGAAGACTACAGCTGACTGTGTTTTGTAATCAGGTAATCAGGTGATTTGAAATTAACTCTCTATTCCTTATCTAGTTAGTACAGTCCATTGTTCCAAATTTATGGCTCGGGTTGCTATCTGATGTTTAAAACATAGCATTTCCCAGAGTGTCTCCTGATGAATTTAATGTAATTTGAGACCCTTTCATTCTTGAATGCTGCAACTGCAATGAGATTAGGAAGCACAGTGGTTAAAATGAGTTTCCATTGCTAAAAAAGGTATTGGTAGATAATTTAGAACTTCTCAAAAGAGAAAAAAAAATTAAAATACTAGAAGGCTGAAAGTAATGCATATTGAGAGACTGCCTCTTGTCCTGAGTAAGCATGAACACCAGCTTCTTCAAGCTGCAGTTCCCTTTGCTTTCTGATAATGTGCCAGGTGTACTATGAGTGTCTCTGAGATCAAGTATTGCTCGATTAAAATGGGTCAGAGGAAAGAAAAGCAGTGACAGTTTGCCACGTTATACTCTGTGTGACTCAACCAGCCTGCCAGGCAAACAGGCGGGAGAGCTATTATCATTCAAATAGCAATGAGATGTGTGGTTTTGGATTTTCAGGTCTCTGCCTTTTATACTTTTGTAATAGCAATCATTAGGGATACACTAAAATATTTCATTTATAACCATAAATTTAGATGGCTGATGACATTAAGTGCTGTTATAGGTCCAGGTCATGATTATTGCCAAGCAGAGTCCTGTTCTGGCTGGGTGAATATGCATTAGCTCAAATACCTGGATTATTATCCATCGTGGCCGTTGAATAAGGCCACGTTTTTCTAGCAACAGGTGGCTGGAACAGTGTCCAAGAGCAGTGTCTGCCTTTTGCATCTGAGGATGAATTCACGCTTTTTCTTGCATAAACCAAACGTGCTTGAGCTAATTCAGCCTTCCCAAGTTGCACTTCACTGCTTCTGTGTGCTGGCTGAGGCCAACTCCTGTTCATACACTGGAGCAGAGTTATTTCCTATGAGCCTGGGAGAAGGAAACAAAGAATCAGCCACCTCTGGAGCTAGACAGTGATGAGATTACAAGGAAATTACACTCCCAGTTGCGACCATACAGAAGTATCACATATGATTAAGTGTTTTTCTCTTCTATCACACAGTTTATATTCAATGTGTCATGGCAATCCTGCTTTGGAAGTTAAGTGAATCTCAGCCTTTGACTTCCAGCCTCTCCAGACAGGTTTTTAGCTTGACAGCCAAAAATCAGGTTGCTTACAACATAAATTCACTGGCTTGAGTTCCAAACACAAGGCTTGACAAATTGCACATTCATTATGTAAAGTAAAGCAATTTATATCCATCGACAGTAGAAGCAATGCTTTGGTGCACACTGTTTGGCTGGGTCCATTTGATCGCTTGAAACCAGCTGCCTTCCAAACGTTCAAGGGCTTGTCCTGCTGCATGGTCCTTGTGTCTATAAGCACTACCCTGCTCCTCCTCCAGAATGAAGTAGGTCGGGTTTAAATTATGAGTTTAGCCATTTTAATCTGGAATGAAATGCACGGATAGAAGAAGTTAATTCGTTTGTCTTGCTGGTAAACCTCAGGCTTCTGGTATTATAAGACTGCTTATCAGAAATAATGAATCTGTGCACTTTTTGCTTCTGAAACACTGGCAAGCTATAATTATATTATGATTTATTTTAAAACCTCAAGACCAGAACCTGAAATATTTACTCAGGCAAAATTAGAAAACAAGGAGAGCAATCAATCATTCACAACTAGGGAACTGTAATTCTTTCTATGTCCATTTTGTAGGCTGTGTACAGAATAAGCCTGTTGTTAGGACCTCTGACAAATGCAAAAGTCAGGTTTATTGTTTCTAATGCCATTTCACCCTGGACCTTACTAAAGCACCTGACCCAGAGTAATGGTTGTTAACAGTAGTTCAGCCTTTCTAATAGCAAGAATACAAGGTATTAGTGGAAATGGTGATAATTTGGGACCCCAATTACCCGGCTAAATGGGAGCATTGGGCAAGGCATCCTCCAGCTTTACTCTTTCCTTCTGTGTGGATATGGTGTATTGGTGGGATTTCTCTCACTGGTCAGGTCTGCTCCAAAAGCTACCTGTTGTATGAGATTGTGTATGGGTTTTTGGAGAGGGATGTGTTACTGGGTTTTGCCCTTGATATTTTCCTCTTCTCCAGGCTACGCTAGGAGTTCCTGATGTATGCTGGGCTCTCCTACTCTGTGTTTTAAGATCCCAACCAGTCACTACAACTTTGGATGTAAACAGACAAATTTCTTATAGCATTTAACTGTACGGAAATACAAAAACAAATTACAAATCAGCAATGTTTTCAGAGTAAAAAACTGCCCACCAAGGAACTGTTAATGTATGGGGAAACGGGCTGATTAGAGGCAGAACAATTACTGTGTCTCTGAAGACACTTTAAGAATTATCCCTGCTTTCAATCCTGAATCTTCAGGTAACCATAAATCAGTATGTAGAAAATGATTTTTCATGTCTAATTTATGTTTAGTAAAATGATCACAAAAGTCTTCAGATTCTGCTTTCTGTTAATTTCCATCTGTCTCAGGAAAACTAAGAATTGTCACCATAACTAATTTGTGATGTATGTTTAGTTAACAAAATACTTTGTAA
The DNA here is from genome assembly GCA_013400055.1 of Nycticryphes semicollaris. Classification (NCBI taxonomy): domain Eukaryota; kingdom Metazoa; phylum Chordata; class Aves; order Charadriiformes; family Rostratulidae; genus Nycticryphes; species Nycticryphes semicollaris. The sequence continues at coordinate 769,577 of VXBJ01006537.1, read as the reverse complement.
CATCATTCCGTAAGTCTTGACATTAATAGTCAATTTTTCAGTTTGTTTCTCCAAGTGAGCCTGGAATATTAAAACACGATGGACATGTTGCCAACCAAAATGAGCGTTCAATGAAAATTTAAGTAACTGAGCAGGCAGGTAACCATAGATGAATTGCAGAATGAGGTCAGCTGCTGAGATGTAAGTCATTGCTCTTTAGTAATTTTGATTGGTGCTTTGGGTTCATTTTGTGGCCTGTTACAAATGAGACATCATTGTCTCATCTTCCTTGTCCCTGAGAAATGAACTGCACAGAGGCAATCTCATGGAGTTCATTTAAGAAATTATTAGCTGGATCTGTTAGAAGTTGGTTTTATTTATTTCAGTAGAGTTATGCTGGTTTACATCAGCTGACACTTATTTCCTTGGATCTTCTACAAATCACTGCAAATACAGTATTTGGGGAATATATTCCTGTGAATGTGAGTAAAGTTTTCTGACTGTAATTTTTGAGATATGTTGCGTATGGAAGGACTCTAGGCTCTTCCTATCAAATATATGAAGGTGCATTTTGGCCAAAACACCCTGGAAATGATGTTGTTCATATCTTTGATTTCAAAGTAGAACATTCACTGAAATTAGAATGATGCAATTTTACAAAATGGATCAGATCTGCCTTCTGATTTTGGGTCTGTTGGGAAAGTTATTTTCCAGTGGGAAAAAACCCACCTCTGCTATTTTATTCAGGCTACAGGAGTTATTAATCCTCCAAAGTGGCTGTTTGCAAACAGTAATATCTGGTAAGTTCTTTCTTACAGCTGTTTTCAGCTGGCCTGCACAGAATATGGGTATAGATGTGCTCATCCCTTACACTTTTACAGATGCTGCTCTGGCAACTGTCAGTGCAGCAACGGCCATCAAAAGAGAAACATTTGCCAGATCTGTCTGCCAGCATGAGCTACATCATCTCACTGTGGATTTCATGTTGCTCATCTTTGCCTTTCCTGCTCTAAGAAGATCATTAGGGACCCACAGCAGTGCTGATAACTACCTGTGAGTGACTCGCAGCAGATGCTAAATATTGTAACACTGATGGCAGTTAGTTTTTCTCTGTGAGATCTGAAACTCTAGCAACTATATTCATTAGTGAGGAATGGTTGCTCTTGTTTTAAGGGATTGGAGGGAAGCACTAGTGGGAACAGAACAAGCGAGTAAGTGAATATATGATCTGATTAATAAGCATTCCATATTAGCCTTCAGCCTGGAGTATCCTGAGTTTAAAGTGAGCTCACCCTCTCACTTGTTTGTGCAGTGATGCTCAACACACGGGCCTCAGTGAGTCAGTAAGAAGCCTCCCATGGGTTCAGTGAACACTGATTTGGTTCATGTTTCCTGAGAGAGGTACAAGGCAGCATTAAGTCAGGTACCATAAGTGGGATACATAGGAAATGGAGGGCAAAGCCAAATAGCGATAAAAAGAACAAGGATTTTTAAGCTTGTTGTAATTTGCCTAATCCTGTTGAGATGAATGTTTCATGTACTTTAGTTCTGGTAAGTAGTCTTAGCATTTTTCTCCTGCAGATTGCCAGTATTTATGGCTCGTCAATCTATGCTGAGTTTCAGTCTGAAAGGATAGACAGTTGTGTGCTGCAAGAAATAGCAAAATTAAATCATTCAGGAAGCCAACATTCTTACCAGTTTACTACCTAGTCCAACTGAAGGGGATGCACTGTGCAGACCTCAGGTCCTGGTCCTGCTGCTGCCAGATCCTTGGCAGATCACTGCATCCATCTCAGAACTTCCTTGAAGGCAAAAATTGCCCTCTACCAACTACTGGGTCCAGACCTTGCCGTGGGAAAGATCTGACCCTGGAGCTGGTGAGCAGGAACTTCCCAGAGAGTCACTCCCACTGAGGTGCCTTTGATACCAAGGAGAGGCAGGAACCGATGCATTGCTGTTAAGATAACTAATTTTAGCAGGTTCATCTGTTTAAATGGGACTCTCAGCAGAACATGACTGCAGAGGGAGCCTGGAGGAAAGTAAGAGATCACTCAGGTATGAATTGCAAATGTTTTAAAGCCTCACTCTCCCCTGGATATAACCTCCCAGGAGCTGCCCTTCCTGGCCAACCTTCTGCACTTGGATGAGGGGTTTCTTCCAGTGCAGGAGAATATTTAATAGATGAATACAAGAGATCTACTTAACATGTAGCATTTCTCTGTCATTTTGAACATTTCAAAGGATATTTTAGGCCATTTTCATAGTTTTCTGTATGGGCCGAGTGCTAAACTCCTAGATTTATTGTTGATAGCTGTCAAAAGTCCCTTAAATAAATCTCTTTCAAATGTCCAGATCCTAAGCCACCTTTGAAAATCTTAAGTACTGTGTAGGAGGCATATCAGTTGCTCTCTGTTTGTGTCTTGTGTTACCAAGAGCTGTATCTGTCATTGTTATCTTTTACCTATTTATCAGGGTCCTGAATGTCACTGGTATTTCCAATAGAGAACGTGGTGAGAGGTGCTGCTGAAAGTGTAATACTTAAATATGAAAGGAAAACCTGATGGAGGATTGTATTAGGAGGGTGCTCTAAATTCAACATCTTTCTCATGTAAAAAAAAAATAACATTATTTAAATACCATGCTAAATGAGATCTTACCATTTCTTTGCTCTTTTGAAGAATGTGACATTGCAGCCTAGTCAATAATTGCATATAATCTTTTCCATCAATATGTGGATAGTACATTGTTTCTACATTTAGGAACAGAGTGCCAAAAGCTGAGACTTGAACATGCATCTGCTTTGGATTAGGTTTACCCACCATCATGGAAACATGGGAAAAGAATAAAGAGTCATTGCTTATAGCCCGGAATATATTTAATTTCAAGTTTTGCATCCAAAGCTTGGATTGCTATTCTCTTTTGAAAATACTTTCAGGTTGGCAGCACCCGCAGTTATGTGACAGTGACAATATCCTTTGTAGTATGGGATTTTTGGTAGAACACAATGTGTCATACTGATCTCATTGTTCTCTTAGAAGATGATCCTACAGCTGATAAGTCAGTGACAATAACTTGAAATATGCTTTATACTGCACAGTCGAGTGAAAATAAATGTTGAATTTGCCAACAGCTTTTTTTAAAATACATATAAACACTTTTCACAGCATTTTGTTTGGCAGTGGTTGCTAAGTATCTCTTTCAACTTTGGGGCAATCTGATGTGTCAACCCTTTCCAGTTGTGTCAAGCTCTGACCACCAGTGCAACAAGAGAGAAGAGTTGCCTGATTTATAGAAAATACTCATTATTGTTTGTGTTAAGCTGACAATAAAAAAAAAAAAGAACAACACTGGTGCTTCCTGATCGCTAATGTTCCATAATACACAGTTGTTGGAAGCTGCATTCCTCTGGGAGAAGTGGGTGGGAAAGTATGGCTGCGGAAAAAAACTTTGTCTTACTGAGACAGCAAGAGGGAAGGCAGCTTTTGAGAACCTGCAAGCTGTGAATTCTTTCTCCTGAAAAAGAAACAAAGGATTTTGTCCTACTTCTGTAGAGATTAGCTTTTGTTTAATCTTCCAATCTTCTGGCATACTGAATCACTGGCTACTCTAATACCAACATACTAGTTAATCCTCATGAAACATGTAGTGATAATTCAGCCTAAGAAGCAATTCATGTTTTACTGCTGCCAGCTAAAAGCTTATGTTAAAATTTCTCCTGGTACAGAAAAAAAAAAGTGATATTTTATTCTCATCCATATTTTTTTTTTAAAGAGAACTCTCTAATCCAAATATTCTCAGTTATTTCAGGCAGTCTCATCATGGGTGGGCAGTTCCTACCAGGTTTCATTTTATATTCTCTTAGAGCAGACCAAAGGTCCAGCCTTCCACTTCATCAGTAAACAAGTAAAAAAGGAAAACCTGTTAACTGCAGGAGGTGTTTATGTCTAAAGACCTGATTTAGCTTCACACAAATCAACAATTTTAATTATCTTAGGAAGAAAAACAGCTGTTTGGTAAAAAGAAAAAATATCTATAAATAGAAAAATCTGCAAAATGTCAATTTTTGTTGATAGGAGGAATTATTTTTTTTTAAAATAGGACAGTTTGAGACAAAAAATGTCACATCAACAATTGCTCTTAAAGACATTTCAGATGTATTATGCTGGTTCAAAAGATATATATTCCTAATCTCCCACTCACTTTCTGCATAAAAAAAACATATCTTCCTAAGACTCCAGATTCCACAGCAGTGATCATACAAGCTGGCACAAAGATAACTTTAAGTAAGTTTCAAAACTACCAGGCCAACAGCCAAATGTCTGCTCAGGCTGAGATGTTCACTTTCAGCTATTCTTCATGGACCTGCTGTGCTGCTTCATGCTTACTACATGAAACTTCAACAGCTGAGGGGCTTTTTCATTCCATTAATATGGAAGGGGCAGAGAGGTAGAGAACTGGGTCAGGATTGAGTTTTGTAATAAGTCAGGCATCAGCTTCAGATATAAGGTGGAATTTCTGAAAATCTTGTGTGGTGCTCTCCCAGGATTTGAATCTTCACATGTTGTCATTAACATGATTAACGATTTTGCCCTGTTCTTGAAGTGGGGAACATCTACTTGTTAAATGGTACTAATGAACATGCTGCTTCTGCTGTTCATCTTTCTGCATATTTATTGCTGTCACGTGGGAAGGAAACTGGTTGCTTTTTTAGTGTTGGGGGCATGCCACACAACATAAAGGCTTGACAGTATTTCACAGACAAGTACAGTGAAAATCAGTGAGATCTCGTGATGGCAAGCAATAGGACTACAATGAAAAGCACATTTCAGAATGTGCTTTTATGGCAGTGAGACAGCTGTCCTACACTGCATGTGTTCCAGCCCAGTTCCCTGTGCATGGACTGGCCTTCTTAACCTTGTCTGCTGTGCTTGATATGTCTTTTTGTAATTTGCCTCCTTTAGATCTTGCCCCTAACTGACTCACTAGCACACCTTTCTGAGCGACTGTAAAAATAGATGGCTGAAAATAAGAACGTTACAGAAAAACCTGGAACCACTAAGACACATGGGAAATGTTCATAATAAATCACTCTCCCCTATTTACCTGTTGCATCGACTGTGAACTCTTAATTCTCCCTACAGGTCATACACCCAATGTACAACGCTGCTGGACCAATTAGTGAGGAGTAATTCTCAGACTTTGATTGACTCATTTCAATGGCTTGATGGGAAGGAAAAGTCTATAGGCCAGACTGGATGATCAAAATCATATTTTGGGGCTTCCAGCTCGATGGAACCACATTTTTAGGTGGCGTCTATATGACATAGTACAGTAATAATCACTGTTTTCAAGAATAATTAAGAATTTTATGCTGTACTTCTAAAAGCATTGGGTATCACTACTCAGTGTGAAAACAAACCATTGCCAAAAATACGGGAATTACAGATTAAATAAATTTAATGTAATGTAAAAACAAGATGAAGGAATTTAAATCTTTTAAACATGGCATTTAATCTTTTGCCAAAATAAAGATGTGAGTTCAATGTTCCCTATTTTCCTATTGTTCTTATGATACTAACCTGAATTCTTTTTTGGTTTTGTGGCTTCATTTTTTTAATCTGGTTTACTTGTGTTTAATTTTGACGGAAATTTATCTGCGTGGAAACAGCTGAGGTGTAAAGATCAATTAATTTTGTTATGTTTTCTTCCCACCCACCTTTTTAACTTTCAGAGGGATAAGGAGTAATTGGTTTGCCTTTCTGTGTGCTTGCACACATTGTATTTGCATTTGTAAATGACAAAATACTAGCTTGTTTTTTAATACTTCCACTTGCTCTGATACATTAAAAAAAAAAACAAAGAGAAGTAATTTGTTTCACCAGGAGCTCCCAGGTAGCTTTTGAGCTATTAGTTGAAGCTTCCATTCTGGAAAGGTACACATCAGTAATCAACTCCATTTACTTTCTTTGAGTGTAAATTCTCTGTGAAGGGGGACTCGTCCTGAGACATCTCTGTGACTGATGCCTTTGAACTGTGAAAGGAGCTGGCATCAAGTCTCTGACAAAACTCACTGCCTTTTTTAATAGGGGCAAAAAAGCTGAAAGTGAATTTCTGAGAGAGTGCATAACACAGCATTCCTTTGCTGCACTATGCCCTGAGAAGCTTATTCTGTCATTTTTCCCCTCTCTAAGGGTATTATCTTCCACATAAAGATATACATTTGGATGAGAGCCAGCTAAAGCTTTTCTTTTTCTCTTCTCCCTTTTGGTTGCTTGCAGGACTTCACAAAGAGACGTAGAGCCCCAGGAAGCAAAGAAACATCTCTCTGTTAATTAATCAGGCTGGTGGATGAGGGCCAGCTGGGGATCATTATAAATTGCTAGCAACAGCAGCAGTTTGGGTCTCATGGAAAGTTCAGACAGCTGGGTCTGGGTGGTCAGTGTGCTGCAGCCAGAAGGAAAGGTATCTTCTTTTCTGTGGAGAAATCAGGCTGGAATAAATAAGGGGGGTGGGGTGTTTCTCTATGAACCTTTAAACTTAGAACTAGTTTCTCATGTATTTTGTATTGGTTGTAGGGTTTCATGTATCCTTTCTGAGTGCTGGAAGATAGCATTGCGTATAGTTTCTCATCCACAAGGCACCTCTATGGATATAAACTGAGGTGTTTAGTTAAGTGTGGGCTTAAATGCATCAAAGGTAAAGGAAAAGCAAGCTTGAAGTCCAGTGTGCTTGGATCTGCAATAACTTTATCTTTGTAGTAGACCAGGACTTGCATTCCTTCAAATCCAGTTTACAACATTTCTTTCTGGGAGAAACCATGGGTTGAGTAATCTGCTTGTTGCCATTCTTTTGGTAGCTTGACTAGTGGCTGTATTCTGGGGTTAAATCATGCTTTTGGCACTGAGGTGTTCTCCTGAACTGTGTCGGTGCATCTGCTGTAAGGTGACCCCTACATGTATAGCTAAAGGCAAATGCCAGACACAGTTGGTTTTCTTTGGGTTGTTTGTAGTACATGGAGTTTTCATACCTGACTCTAAATGCTCGTGCTGACTCTTTAAAATCTTCTTTTTCTTTTTTCTTCCCTTACTACTAGCCATGTCCTCTGGGTAAACCTGAATAAAGCTTAATGTTAATTTGCAAACTTCTTGCCTTTATACTAAGTTACCCAAAGTATTTTACTGTTAATTTTGCAGCTCTCAGAACCTCAAGGCAATGCAGCACCTGTAAAGTCTCAAGCCTAGTGAATGATGCCTAGAGTTAGGAAGGAGCTCGGTGGTCTACTGAGCTTCAAAACATGCTCAGCATCACATGGGCTTTAGTTACTTTGTCATGCAAAGCCACTTGCAGATTTTTCTAGCTCTTTGCTGGGGGACAATGTAGACCGAGGCTCAGGTAAAAGATTACAGAAGGGGATACAGGAAAACAAAAGCATGATAAAAATCCCTGAGGTAATTCTGGGCAGGTGGTACAAATCTGACCACATAGAACACAGGAGGATGGAATTGCTAACTGATGAAGAAACTAGAAAAGTTCTAGCTAATTTGTTGCAATGGGCAGGAACTCCCTGGAGTCACCTGGAAATTACTGTAGCAAGGACCTTAGTTTGTAGAAGGAATCTGACAACTTCTAATGCGTGCATGAAAGCAGAGGAAGGATAAGAGGAGCACTGAGGAGGAGTATGCAGCAGCTAAAGGCAGCCATAAGAATCAATGCCACGTGCTTTTCATAATGAAAGCAACAGCAAGGCTTTTAAAGAGGCTCAAGTGGCATCTTCAGTGTCTGTGAGTGAATCGCTTGTATGTCCTGGAGCAATCATCCCTTGGGAGCAGTGCAGGTAGAAGGCAGGAATAGCTCTTGGTAGTTTTCCTCTAGAGAGGAAGAGAGGCCTGGCTGCAGGAAGGAGGGAGGTCTTACACCAACATTTGTTTGAAGGAAGCAGCTCTGGTAGCCCTGTTATCCGTTATCTTGATTCACTTCAGAAGTAGGAAGCATTGGAGGGTATAGTTGGTAACCATAAAAAGTTGACAGCCCCAAACAGTGTTGAGGTGATGTCTAACACAGAAATACACAGCAATTAAAAAAATTATTATAGAAAATAAAGAACATAAGTATAGATTATAAATTTTGTCCTCCCAGAACAGCTTCTGGTTCTAACAGAAGACCCAGCTGCCTGAGCACTGAGTCAGCTGCTCCTTTACCTTGTTAAGTAGAGCAGGTACCACTAGATGGCTGTCAGACGGAAGGTGTGAGGACCTCTGGGAGGGCATCCACGGCAGATCAGGATTCAATGCAGGGCTTTTACAAAGTGGGTTGGAGGTGGGGAGACTAAATCATGCTGAATCGTGTTTCTGTGCTGCGAGTTGTCAGTGTTAATTGTAAAGGAACTGATGTTTTGGCTTGGAAAGAATAATTTAGGGGCTGGTTGCTCCTGGTCTGCTAGGGGGTTTTGCAGGCTGGAGGCATCTGTATGAGCCACTGGTGTTAGTGTGTCAGATGAAGTGAGCTCTGATTTGGTAGGTCATATGTTCAGGAGATAGAAGGTCCCAGAGACAAAAAGAGCTGAATCACTGGAGCAATTTCCTTTTTCAATTTAGGGTTATAGTTTGTATAACAGCATTAGAGGTTTATCTTAAAGTTGCCTTGGAATACTGTGAAGTGTTTGTCTCGGAAGGCAGTAACAAAAGGGAGAAGATGTGGGACCAGTGCAGTGACTTGCTGTGGGAGTCCTGTTTTGAGTCCCAGTCAGATCTGGGTGGAGCAGAGCCTGGAACACAACCCATGAAGAGGGAGCACATCATCCATCCATGTGTGCTTCACTTCCTTCATGGACTGGAAGAGTGGGAGAAAACCTTGAATACTTAATATTGGCTCAACGCCAAAGCAGTGTTCCTGCAGATTCAGTTCACTCATCTGGACATTTGGCACATACTTTAAGATGCTTCTTCAATAATTTCTTCAGTCAGTAAAAGTACACAGAGTGACTGTGTTGGGAGAGAAGCCAACGTAATGTTACAAAGATATGCTTCACTTAGATACTCAGCTGCAGGTAATGACTGGGCAGATGTTAGCTTAAAAACAGTCTGCTGTGGCACAGCATATTCACTGATCCTCCTAAAGAGGATGAATAAAAAATGCTTGCCCCAGTGCAGCACAAAAGGCATGAATGGGAAGAAAGAGGAAACTACACCTGTGGCAACCAGCAAGCTCTGGAAATTGGATTAATTTCTTATGGGTGAAGGTTTCCTGAGGAAAAGCCTCCATTAGTACTTGTTCCTCTAGACCTGCTTGCCTGCTGTCTCATGAGACCCAGCCATGAGAATTTCCCATGCATAAATTTTGGCAGGGTTAAGCTCTGTGCACAGTTTTCAGCTTAGAAGCCACTTGATTTAGCCACCACATCTTGGAAGAGGAAAACATCCAAAATTAATATAAGCTTGATTATTCAACAGAAAAACGGTGAGGAGAAATGAGTGCTATTGCTCTCTTGTTACGGTTAGGGTGCTCCAAGACTTTTTGGCTGGTTGTTCTTGCTCTCTGAATAAAATAAGAGAAATTGCATAAATATTGGCAGTCCTCATTGCTGCTTTTTAGACAGAGCTGGGCAAGCAAGCTCTGGCTATGCCAGCTTCTCTCTCAAATGAGCTCTCAAGGAGCAGGTTCAGCACCTGCTCAGAGTTATATTGGAATATATTCTCTCCTGTGCACAGAAAGACAACGATTGTCTAATAGTGGTTTACAGATTGGGTTGTCCCCTGCTTTCAGAGACCCTTTGGTAGCCTCTCTTCTCTCCATTGGAAACAGAATGAATCCAGAATTGTATCCCTGTTCTTCCAGTTTCTCCAGCAAGAGTCAGTCGTGCTGGAAATCTTTGAAAGGTTTTATGAAATTCCCTCCCTTTTGGAAACGTGGGCTTTTTGGGAGCATTTGATGTAGCTATTTCAGAGAGTGCATGGTCAGTGATTTTTGAGAAGATCAATGTATGAATCAAACTGTAGCATGAAGTGGTAGGAGTGTAGATAAGAATGGAAATGCAAAGCCCTGCGTTTGTGTCTGGGTTTACAATTCTTGTCAACAGGTTGCAGGGATCACAGGCCAACAAAACTTGTGAAGCCTGAAGTGCAGATCAGAGTTGATGGTAAAAGGAAGGTTGATCTTTCTCTTGAGCTTTCTGATAAAGACGTTTTTACATTTCAGAATCACTGAATGAAGGAAGTGAATGGCGGTGGACATATTGCAGCAATGTAGAAGTGCTTACAACCTTATTCTCAACCGTGGTAAGTTGGATTAAGTCTATGGATTTTAAGAGTGATACTGATTTATACCACGCCTAGGATGTTTTTCTTTTCTTGTTTTATTTGGTGTCCCAAGCAGAGCAAAAGAAGCAAGGCAGTGTGAAACATAGGTCTTTTCTAAAACCAGTCAGAATCTGTGTTACTTCAATGAAAGTATAGTGTAGTCAAGCATAAATTTTAAACTACCTTATTGTAATACTTAGTTGCACTTCTTAAAGTTTGTAATATACTGGGTGATTCAAACTCTAGACTTTCACAAAGCCAGAGGCATTTAGCAGCTTGCAGGAGTTATCCAACAACCGGCAAAAACAGACCTTTAATTTGCTGTTATTTCAACAAACAGTGATTAAAGACTAGCAAACCGATTATTCTTGCTGCTGATGTATCTTGCTCTTTTGGGAGAGAATTTGAAACTGATGTATCTTTTGTTCTGTGTGGTGTTCCCTCCAATATTCTTGCTTTTGAAATGCATTTCTCTGATTTTTTTTTTTTTTTTTTTAATGACACTTGTGTAATAACTCTGTGGAATGGACCCTTGGTTGGAGTTTTATGCAGAAATGCAAGATTCTGTAGACAAAAAGCAGTTTTAAATACTGTTAGAATATTTCATGATCTCAGAATCACTTAGGGCATAAATCTTTGACCTTCAATTTCCCTTAGGTATCTCTATACCGGTTTAAAATCAGTTTAAGTGTGCATGCTTACACCTTAGTGAGCTGATAGCATTATCTTTAGCAACTCTGGAAATAACTGTACTAAATCCTACAGATTGCAAGCAACATTTAAGGTATGAACCTATTTCTCAGAGTTGGAATTACAGATAGAGCTGGTTTCACCCTTTCTTTCCTGAAAAATACCCTGTAAGAACATCGTAATTGCGCTGCATACATCTATTAATGGATCTTTACATAACTCTATTTTTTTTTTCTTTAATTATGAGTAGCTCATGGCTCTTTTGTCTCTCTGAAGCTTTGAAATTTCCTGGAGTTTCTTGTCTATGAGCTGAAATGATTTTTGAGAAAGTCTCACGTAAAAATTTGTCAGAGTTAGAACAGCTCTAACTAATTTGGTGTGGAACTAGGCAGTTAGGAAAGCTGCAGGATAGCTAGATGAAAATACAACATCAGACTAATGAAAACTTACAAGCAAGTACTTACAAAACTAGCAAGTGGGAAATTTTGGAAGATATTATGATTTTATTATATGCATGTATGGAGTTCTATGTGAATACATTAAGTCCTAAAGGATTTTTTAAACAAAATTGTCAGGTATGAAGCAGTAGACCATTTCAGATTTAAAATTTTAAGTGTTGTTTCAGGATGATTAAGTTTTATTACTTACTGGACTTATTACTTGTGATATAATGCACTATAACTTTCAGAAGAGAAACACCCAAAGGATGTCCTGCAGATCTTCTCGCTGATTTTTATAGCTGGTGTAGTTATGGCAGGAATCAACTATGGAAATAATGAAATCTGAGCTGGATTTTTACCCCTCTTGCTGAATCTACTGCAATATTCTGCTGAGGTACTCCTTTAACACTTGGTAGTGATGATCCAAGCCTGCAATTTTTACGTGAATTCTTTCCTTGGTACTATTATATCTCTCTGATAGTGAATTATTTTTGGGACAGTTTCTATTCACATCTTTGTGAGCTTTACATGATGATCAGATACTGGCATAAGTGAGCTACAGAAACACTCAGCTTTGGGGAAAACAAGTTTTTGAGAACTGGCTTCTATCAGAAGTAGAACAGCAAAGACAGGAGTGCAGGGGGGAGGAAAGCACCTTAGTTCTTTCTCTTCATCTTTTCTTTGTGAGTATCATTTTAGTCATCTAGAAAAAACCCAAACAATTAGAGTAACCTAGAGCATTAGGTTTCATCCTAATATCACAAACTAAGAAGTTTAGGTTCCTAACAAGATTCTCAGATTCTAGATACTAAACGAGATTCTGTGATTCTAAGATCTGTACCCCATAAGCAGCAGTTGGTTTTGCCAAATTGGTCGGGCAGTTCTGCAGACCTTGAGCTGAATGGTGATGTCCTGTAAGGAAAGAGGGTTATTCAACTTGGTCTCTGTGGTTTGCCTGCTGGGAAAATCTAGTTTAACACCCCATGTTGGAGGGCAGCAGAGAATCCAGCACATAATGTGTACCTGATATTGTGCCAGGACTCAGAAGCAGGGAAAGCCGCATTCAGCTCAGATAAGCTATTGCTACAGAAGGAAAATAGTTAACAGGAAGGAATTTATTACTTTCAGTAAAATGTACTAGAATATCTAGCTTTTTGCTGTGCAGAAATCAGATTCCATTTAGGAAACTTGAGTATTATATCAACCTTCTATCAGGTTTAACATGTGGCTAATAATTTATTACTTGTAGAAGCAAAAACTTTTTAACACTCCTTCAGGGAAGATGCTGTACTTTCCATTTTCTTGACCTTCTGGGCTTTCACTGTTATTTGTAGATTCCTGTGATGTATTAAAATAATTTTCTGGTAAAAAAAGAAAAGGGAAAAGATATCTTTCATTAGAAGTAAAATCAGAGGGTGCATGCTGAGTGTAACTTATATCAGCAGATATACTAAATTGTTCAAAATAACAGAATATTGTTTAGGTATGTTTGAAATAAAAATATTGACCAATAAAAGTTTTAAGGAGTTGTTCTATAATTTATGCATAGGATATGCGATATGCTTAGTGAGTTCTTTTGCAATTTACCCCTAAAATGATGTACTAGTTTCTCCAATGAATTTAAGTGGCTTCAATAATAAACCTGGTAACTATAATTATATCATGCGGACTAGTGGCTGGATGCAAATTTCACATTGCCAAAGACAGGTGAAAAGCAAATTTCAGGAGATGTAACAGTAGGTTGAAATAATAAAATACTGAAGCCATGAAGCTAATGAGAGTTCATTACTGAAATAATAATTTGTCCATCTTATGTAATGCTTGTTATGTAATGCTTCTCTACTAGCGGAGCTGATGAAAGTCAACGAGGAGAAGCAGCTGGAGAATAGCCAGGAGGTACAAGGGCTACAGTGAGAATTTGAACAATCTGCAGAATCCCTAAAGAAATGAGAGTTAGGTCAAAGCAAAGGTCTTAGCCCCACAGTACTATTTCAACATCATAGAAAATTTGCATTTTGTCCGTGATCAAAAATCCATTCGCTGTGTCTTGGTTCCAAGTCAAATTAGTAATTGGAAGAGTTCTGTATTGTCCTTTTGTGTGATTCTGTCACTTTGGTGTCCATAACTGGTTTGCAGAGTGGGATGCCTATCAACTTCCCCAAACAAAATGGTGGGGAGTTTTGTGGGTCCCTTCATTACACAGTAGAGTTGCTGCTATATCAGAGTAGAAATTAGAAACTTAAAAAGAGATGTAATGTGTTGGTGAGGGCTGAACAACATGGTTTTCCCTGGATAATGGGTGCTGTTCCTCTGCTGATTCTAGGATTTAGATTCAGGAAAAGGCTTTGAACTAAGAGAAGCTGGATGCCAGGCACCTAAACTGCTCTTTTTAATTAAGTCTGGTTATGAAATTATATGATCTTGGCAACAACAATATCTGCTAATTGTAACTGCTTGTTCTGAATTTGTTACTCAGTTGAGTTACACAGGAACTAAATGTTCCTCTCAACATATTTTTTTCCCCCCATAATAACATAATGAATCATGAAGGAGATTTTCTGTCAAAGCTGGTGCAGCCCAGACCCAGCTATAGGAAGAGATTCAGTTAGAAACAGAAATATGTTGTAGTCCTGATTTGCTGAAAGTGTTTACTTCACTGTTATACATTAGTGTTTTGTTTGTTTGTTTTACCTCCATGTTTTAGTACATTCTTGTGTTGTGTTTTAGAGGACCTCAGACAAGCTTAAATGCTTGACTGAGTCAAGGTTTGGATTACTGTGAATTTGGAGGCATGTTGTGTTCACAGTCCCACCTACGTCACAGGAACCTGTTGGACACTAAGCTGTTATAAGTACTTGGGTGGTAAAAGCCCCAGTATTCTCCCAGCTACCTATATGTTTAGAGCAATGTGGCTGGGCTGTTTTTTTGTGGGACCATGTTAGAATCATAGAATTGTTTAGGTTGGAAAAGACCTTTAAGATTATGAAGTCGAACTGTTAATCCGGCACTGCCCAGTCCACCACTAAACCATGTCCTTCAGCACCACATCTACGTGTCTTTTAAATACCTCCAGCAACGGTGACTCAACCACTTTCCCTGGCAGCCTGTTCCGATGCTTGATGACACCATGCATAGGGCCCTGGAGAGGTCTGGGTCATGATCCAGTTTGGGATTGGATTTTGTCTGGTTTACCACCTAAGTAGTCCTACTGTAGAGAATTGCTGGCAAAAGAGAAATGCTAATTGCAACAAATAAAAATAATAAAAATCAGATGGACCTATGCATAAGCCAGCAGAAGTTCCACCCTTTATGTGGCAAATACAAGTGCCTCTCACCTGGTGTCAACTTGTTCCAGTTGTGTTGGAACATCCCATCTATAATCTGCTACAGTTTCTCTGGTTTATATCATAGGGTCAAAACCAACATAAATCCAAGAGATTAATTTGAGTTACGTGATCCAAATTGTGCCAACAAATTAGTTTTTCTGTACTTGAGCTATGCAGCACAGTGAAGGTAGTGTTCAAATCCTGAAGCTCCCAATGCCTGTATGAGGTTGTGTAACTCTGCAAGTGACTCTTTTGGTATGTCCACGTTGGGTCACAACACTTGGAAGTACCCCTGGGGCTCTTAGAATGGTGCCCACTGAAAAGCACAGCTGAACAGTTGCTTCACTGAGCTTTGCTCTGTCACAAGGTCATGTGGCCCTTGATAGGGTTTAAGAAATGGCATACTGAAAGCTGTAAATCTGATTAAAAAACAATTAGGGCTTTGATTCATCTCAGTACTTAAATACATGCACAGCATTCAGCATGTCAAAGTTGTGTGGGTATCAAGAGGACTGCTCACTAACCGGGGACCTGTGTGCTGATGCAGGCCCTAAACACACAGCCCTTTGCACAGACCCGGCCTTCCTGTCTCTGTCCCAGTTTTCACAAACTGTACTCACGGCATTGGAAAGGTCAAATTGTGAGAGCTCATGTAGAGTATCCCATGAAGAAGCATTGATGACTTCTGTGTAGTCCTATTGTTTTCTTCTGGCTCTACTTTGATATCCCAAAAAGTACATCTTCCATTAGGAAATCACTGCCACTACCTCTCTGGCAATCATTCACCTTATGCTTTACTAGTTATATGTTTGGATACTTCTGAACTCTCATCTAATTTTCAATAACTATTTCTTATCTTTCTTTGAGAAAAGCCATCACCATTCAATAAAAAAGATAACGCCAACTCTTTTTAATATGGTCAATAAGCTTTGGGGTTTTTATTCCTCATTATTATTTTTAATATATGAAAAAGAAATTTCAAAACTTTTGCTATCTGGTATGAAATGTTTACAGTTTGCAAAACGCAACTGCATTTCAAGCAAGTTCTCTTGCAAATGCTATGTATTTTATACAGTAACAGTGCAATTTGTCATTTGTAGACTGAACATCTGGCTACAGGCAACCTTTGAAAGCTTTCACATCCAATGCTTTTATATTAAGCTTATTAGTGGCTTTAGATATAGAGTTCAAATTTGTATCGAGGCTTCTTTTGTATGCCTGCTGGATGAGCATTGTATAAGCAACACCAGTGTGTAGCCCTGAAAAATCCATTCTAATGCTTGGCTTAAGATGTTAATTGCAAGAACATTGGAAACTCAAAGGCAAGTAAAATAACAGGTGTATTTGTGCCAACAGAAGCTGGTTAGTTTGTTACTCATTATTAGGTATTCAGCAAGATACAGGACTGGCAGAGACAAAGTTTATTCTCATTAGTTGCAGAGAATAATATTTATTATTGAGTGAACTCTGATTTTTGACATTCTCAAAGCCTCCAGTTCCGTAAGAATGTGGTGGAGCTGACTGCGTTGGCTTCACTGCTTATTATGCCTACGCTGACAGAGAAAAATAGCATCATAACCTATGCTGTTGCTTTGCTTTGTGTATCATGTTGACATACATATGTGTATATCTCTGTTCCTGTTCTTGGGAACGTTTTACAGCCAGGCTTAGTTCCCTGTGTAAATGTATTTGATTGGTGATGCTTGGTCCTCCAGGATCAAGCTGTCTGTCTCATTGAAGGTGTCGCTCTCACCAGAGTGATTGGCATTTTTAACTCTGTTTAGCCGAGACTGCAATCGTTCGTGTTCCTTTCTCAACTCTGAGTAGGAGTGGGAGAAAGTGTGAAATATTGATGTTGCAGGAAAAGACATGATGAGAATCCCGCTGAGGATGCTGCTCAGAGCCACCATCTGGCCTGGGACGCTCCGTGGTACCATGTCTCCATACCCCACAGTGGTCATTGAAATGATAGCCCACCAGTACGAGGCAGGTATGCTTGTAAATTCAAGCACCTTCCCAGATTCATTCTCGGCGAGATAGACCAAAGGAGAAAAGAGAGTGACAGCCACGCATAAGAAGAGTAAAAGGAGACCAAATTCCCGTGTGCATCTCCGAACTGTGAGGCCCAAAGTCTGCAAGCCCAAGGAATGTCGGGCAAGGCGCATTACGTACAAGATCCTCAAGGCACGTAAAACCCGTAGCACCAAACCAACCTTCTCCAAATATGTGTTGCTACTTGGCCTGTCATCATCCTCACTTGAATCCTCCTCTGAGAAGATGAGGGAAACGTAATAGGGTGAAATAGCCAAGAAGTCAATGATATTTAGGGGTCCTTTGAAGAACTGACACTTGCTCCTTGCCTGAATGAATCGCAGGCAGAACTCCAGGGAAAACCAAGCCACACAGATGGTCTCTATGACGAAGATGTAATAGCACTTCTGGGAACACTCACCCTGACACAAAACAAAAAGAGAATTAAGTAAAAGAACAGTCTGAACTGGCATCTAGAAACACTAAGGAAGAAGCAGTATGTATCTGCTTGAGTCACTGCTATCGGAAATGAGCAAATCCCAGCTAGCAGGTAGCCGTATGGCAGCCATCTTTCAGTGGTGTACAGACCATAATGAGCACGTGTAATATCAGAATGAACAGATATCTCTACCTGTTTCTTTCTATTATGTTGCTTCTTCCAGTCTAAATGAAGGAAAGTTGTCTCTGTATAAAGTCTTGGTGTGCAGCCTGCAAGTCCCAAATAAAGCCCCACTTTCTGCTCTCAAACACATTAAAGTAAACTTGACTGGTTTATAAGCCTGTACAAAAATCAATTTCACTTCAAAAGAAAGATTAATGTTTGAATGTCTCTGTAAATCTGTAAACTTCTGGTGCTCTTCAATGTATGGTGCTTTCACAAATGCTGCATACTCTGCATAATGTAATTAAAAGTGGTTCAGAGATATTCATTAAGTCATCTGGATCCTTAACTCAGTTATGCCACATATAAATCTTGTTTCTTTCTGCACATGCAATGCTTTAGACTAAAGGAAAATAAATATCCACTCAGTAGGTGAAACTTGACTTGAAGAATCCTGTCCCAGTGTGGAGGCCACATGCTATGAGCAATACTTTCTCAGTTTTGTTGTCAAAGGAATTACTTTAGTTCAACTACTCTGGATTCACTTTTTTTTTTTTTTTAATTTTACTGAGATAAGCTTAAACAATGAAACTTCTTTTGGCCTATTCAGTGAAAAAAGGGGAGAAATGTAAATTAACTCATAGTGTAGTTTCTTTCACCCCCAAATAATTGAGCTTGGCCCTTTAGTGATGGGCAACCACTAGGCTACATCCATCCAAAAAGCAATCTAACAGGTTTTAATGCTGGGTTGTTTTGGGGTTTTTTTTGCTTTTTAACATTGTGAATAAGTGTGGTGAAGAATGGCACCTAACAAGGTCCTTGTATGATATTTTCACAGTGGGAAGCTGTCACTTACATTGAGTTCTTGCATCAGTGCAAATATTTGGATTTCAGTTCTAATCCAAAACCAGTTCAAGTGAACTGGAGTCTTACGAAGAGTTTGGCTGACTTTGAAGCATCCTCATGTGCTTTTCTTTGCTGAGCACATTATCAAAACACTGGCATATGAAGTGACAGAGTTTGAATTTTTAGTGAAGATGAGAAATCTCAGCTATAACTGGGAACTAGAGAAAGGGATTGACAGGTATCGCAACCCTTTGAAATTCCTGGCTGGACTCAGAATATGATTTGTCAGTGCATGTTCCATAAAACCCAAATGTAGAAGGTGGTAATTTCATTTGAGATTTTTAAGCCGCTTGGAAATTAATATTTTAAAATAGCTCTTCCCAGCTACAACTTTGGTACATGAAGGCTTAGCAACATTGAGTTGTGTTGTATTCTTGCTGAATGAAGATGTGCATCTCGGGTGTTCACAACTGCAGATGATCAAGTAGAATTAGGGACAATGAAGGAGGATCTGTGCAGAGAAAGAACCTCCTTTTGGCAGAGCTGAGTGACCATGTGTTATTCAGGAATAATTGCAGACCTTTGGTTTGTGAAAAGCTCTTTTGTAACCTCTGTAGAATGAAGTCAAGGCTGCTGTGAGCATCTTTCCTGATAGCCTGTCTCTGAAATTAAGCAGTTCACAGGAGCAATTCCCGATAGCGTTATCCATTCTCAGCCAAATTTTGCAAGTAATATTGATTTAAAACACCACAGGAAACACGTAACCCTACAACTAATTGAGCTTACTACCAGTGTTGAGTTACCCCTGCATTGCAATGTAAAGTTGTTTTTCTTTTTAATTTTAGAGTGTCCCTTGTGATAGAATTATTGCTATTCTTGGCCTAACAAGTCTTTTTGTTCAGGCACTGTTTGTTATTGTTGACTGTCTGAGGTTCCTCGGGTAAGATCATAACATATCCCTTCTGTGTATGCTTCACCCTGTCTAACCTTCAGAACAATTAACTGCGTAGCACTGTTTGGGGATTATTCCTCTTTCAGTAGGCTGGCAGAAGACTGTCAAGATCATAATTTATCTCTTCAAGTAAACATCGCAGTAGGTAATGAAGACTTGGCTCTGCTAGAGTTACACGTACAGGATTATATCAGGTGTCAGGTTATAGCTCCATTTGAAGTCATTGCCATGGCAGTGCCTGGAGTGCATTGATGTTTGCAGAGCTGCTGACTTGGCTTGATGAGATTGCTTGCAATCAGCAGTTGTGTTATGCAGTGTGCACTTCTTCTGAGTTGTAAATTATTTGTATGGTGCAGCCTAGACTCTGCGCAGACCTGCCTACGGTCACTGTAGTGATGTGGCCTGTGAATTATTCATTGTTCCCATCAAGATTTATTTTATTCTTTGTTAACTGGGCAGAATTTCCAGTGCGTGTGTAACTTTTTTGCCTTTATGCATTTACAGGTGACATTGCTCTCAGATAATCCTGTAGCTTTCAGTATTCTTTCCTTGGAAAATACAAGAAAATAAATTTAATTTCCTGGAAGTTTCAACCATTAAGATCTAAGGTGCTTTTTGAATTAAGTGTGAAATTTCAAGGTATAGCATTGTAAGGACTGGTTGGGAAGTTGTTTTTTTCTTCTTGCCACCCTCGGTTACCCCTTGGAAAGTTATGTATATTTAGAGAGCGATTTGTGCAGTCAGCTTCCTAAATGTGTATTTCATTTTTCAGAAGAGCATCCTTCAAATCGAACTCTTCAGGAATGTTACTGTGCATTTTATTGTTCCTTTGTTCATAGTTGTGGATGTAAATGCTGGCAAGTTGTCCCCTGTTAGCACACTTTGTCTTTTTCATGTACCTTCCAAAACACAGTTCAGAAATTTTTGCATATGATTCAAACCCTGGCCCCTTTTTCTGCTGCAGCAAAAAAAAAAGAATAACAATATCCCAACCTTTGACACTGGGGTTAATGCAGAGAATTCTGTGCTTTGTTTCTTTGGGAAGAAGCAGAAAAGGGAGGATGTGTTTGCTTCAGACATGCCAATTCTACGTGATGGCATACAGCAAAACCAGCCCTGTGTCTCTCAGAGGGAACTGATTTATATATTCAGCACAGTAGCTCTGCAAAGAGGTGACTATCTCAAGTCCTAGAAATAATGCAGCTGGGCTACCACCCCACAGCAGGGCAAATTCACTCCATTATATACTATAAACGTCCTGTAATTCAGTGAATCCATATATATCTGCCAAAAACTTCCAAGACGCTTTCTCTGCCTGTTGGCTTATTTCTCTGTCATCCGTGTCTGAAAAGAGAGAGTAAAATCCTGGCTTTATGGGACTTAATGAGAACATGCTCATTGATGTCACATTGGGAGAAAAATTTCATCCAATGAGTTTGCATGTGAATTTTTAATATAATAGAAATACTTGCGTATGTTATATAATGTGTGACATGGTTTATGTGGAATATCCCTCTCTAACGTCAATATTTTTGAAGATTCTTGATAATTTTGAACATCCTTTTAAAAAGCATTGCAATATATTGTGTTCTTTTATATATATATGTAAAAAATATGTTATATATTGGAATTATAAGAGGAAAAGAGGAAATATTAAACATCGAAGCCAATTTCTGTCTCTTCCAGTACTTTTGATTAATTTAGACTTCTGAGTGCTTTATGTTCCACTTAACCATTGTCCAAAGGGCAGGTATTATCACACTCACTTCAAACACTGTGCTCTTAATGAAACAGGGTTGCATCTATGTAACTGATAGATTTCAAAGTTGCCGTTGCCACCAAATTCCCATTAGATTTTAGTTACCTTCAGTGAACTGGTAAATTATGGACCAAATACTCTGATCCATGAATGGTTTTTTGCGTAAATGGCCGATAAAGGATTTTCTGTGGCACAAGGACTTCTATAGATTTCCTTTTTCTGAACAAAGTAAACCCATGTGGGAAATTCTAGTGATCAGTGCCTGGCATCACAAAAACCCAACAAATAACTCCCTCTCTTGACCTTGACATTACCTAGAGGAGAATTCTGAGCTTTTATTTTCAGGTTTTTAAATCAGATTTTTCATTGACTTCATTCTCCTCCTGACTGCATATTTGCATCCAAAGTTCCGTGGTGTAGTAGAACATATGAAAGCTCCAAGCCAGCATGCTGTTGACTGTGAGCATGAGGGGAAGATGAGGTTTCATTTATAACTGACCACAATGTATTTTGGGTGGACTTTTTCAACAAAGCCCTCCGGCATGTTTTACACTGCTATAATGTCAGTCAGTATTCAAACTGTCATCAACTCTCATGGGAGAACAGTAATCAAAGAGCCTGTGGTGAATATCTCACTCTTTATACTTTATTCATCCTGTAGATTTGCTTTTGAACAATGCAAGAGTTTATCAGGATTTATGGAACTTGTCTCTAGCTGAAATTACAAAATGGATGGTATAAATGGAATAAAATGAGTGCCTGGTATTGATCATAGGCATGAAAAGAGCATTTGGCTCAGCAATGAAGGAAACAATATTTTATATGTAAAAAGATATATACTCAGGCTGATGCCTGAAATATTGAGTGATTTCTTAAATTTATAAACCACCTCAAAGCAGCAAAGTGGTTGTTTCAAAGTTTTGTGCCACCAGAGATAATAAGCAATTTGTGCTTCCTTTTTATTGTTGCCTTCCACTATGGCTTATTTTCTGGATTCTCTTATGCACTGCAATATTTATCATGTTACAGTAAAATTGCTCATTTTAGGATACTTCTATTAACTTCTTTTAGATATGAAAAAATAATAAAATAAGAGAATGGCAGTACTGAGGCACCAGTCCTGTGCCATCTTCCAACAGCCTGAGAAAAGAGGGCAAGCAACAGCCCAGGGCAAATCTCCCAGCTTCTATTTTCTAGTCTAGAGCTTCCTGAGCTGCAGGTGGCATTCATGTAAGCAAACTGAACTCTTTTCTGCTGCTTATTGCATACAGACACCCCTTTGCTTTGAACTTGGTGTCCGTCACTTCCATCTGATGGCCCTTAGCCCTGTCACTGGAAGGGATGCTGTTGCTTGGTTGACCATTGCTCGTTTCCTGCCATATGTGATTTTGTAGACCTCTGTTGCAGCTGCTGTCCTAGCTTGTTCCCATTCTGAGGAATTCTGTCTGCCTTGGTCCTTCAATTAAGTTGTTCCATTTTTGTTGCCTTTCTGTCCTGTTTCCTTTTTGAGGTAAAAGTGACTGGGGCTGCAGTTTTAAGGTGTGGGTGAACTGTAGATTTATATAGTCAAATGTATGTATTTTTATAATAATTTTTATGCTTTTTATTGTGCACTCCTTACAGAAGTTCAAGCATTTTGGATCTGTGTAAGAGCAATGCTTGAAATATAATATTTCTAATAGTGAGGAATTGTGTGGCTCTGGTGTTACTGCAGCTTTCTTGCAGTATCTGTTTTTGAAAGGATCTGACATTCAGGAATTCAGTGTCTCTGAGGCCAGGACTGGCCAGGATAATGTGTGGCAGCTAAATCTCAGTCCGCAATTGCACAGGTGAACTTACAGAAGAGTAATGTATTCCCTAACTATGAATTCAAGCTAAATGAACTTGAGATATGTGCCACTCACAAGATAAATAAGATAAGTTTCCTGGCAAAGTGCCCTCTTAGTTTACAAGGAACCATTAGTTAAGGCATAATGACATCTCAGATAATAAACAAAACCAGTCTCAGAGTTATGCTGCACTAACCTATCTTGCAAGAGATATAAATTTCATCTAGTGAAAATAATATCTTTATACGCACCGATAATTGTAGCAATGCCCAGGGAGATTGAATCAGAATTTCCCCCGTGGAATATACATCTTGTCTATCCACCTTGTTTTTCAGATGCAACTCACTGTGTTATATTTTTTAGACAAGGAAAAAATTTATTATTTATAGATGACTGGATGAGAATGCACAAGAACTATTTTTCTGCCTTCAGGATCTGCTCTGTGTTTACCACTTCTGTCCCACTTGGTTGTGGAAAACTTATGCTGAATCATTACCTGATCTGCCAAGTGATTCCTACTGCCAAAGATTTACCCCAAAACCTTTTGCAGTGGATATTTACCCTTTAGTCCCTGGTAAGCTGTTCTTTTCTGCAAAGGGGCATTATATCACTGCCTGCTCCTTATTGTAGCCACAGACTCTTTGTGTTTTGTTAATGATTCTTGGAAAAAAAAACCCCACAATTAATTTTCTAACAATTTCTGGAGTGTAAAAAAGGGGGACTGAAATGATCTGAAAAATCCAGAGGGAGGCAGGCAGGCAGGCAAAGTTTCTCGTCAACTGAGGAAAAAGGGGGGAAAAAAAATGCTGTTTTTCCCATTATGTTGTAAAAGCAGTTCTCCAGCAGCACTGGATGGGAACAGGGTAGGTACCACCTTTCTGCCCTTGGTGTGACTGACTGGACTTTTGTGGAAGACAGTGGCATCAATCTGGACCTGTTTTCCATGGGGCATAATTTGGGATTTCACACAGTATCTAAATAAGGTAGAATCTGAGATGCCAGACGGGCAAACCTGCAGCCTTTCTCATTTTCTACTCTCTGGACTTGCCAGTTAACACTGTTCTTGATGACATCAGTGATTTTTAAGTGTTTCTTTTGTAAAATAACCTATTTTCTAGTTAAACGCAGAAAGTTACACCAATGCTTATAGAACACCTTGTTAGTAAGTACTGCTAGATCAGTATATGGATTATTTCAGAATCACATCATACCTACAGAAATTTATGTTTTCAAAGCTTTAGAGTGGAAATCAACATCGACATCAGCATTATCTATATATGTTGCTTCTACAGCATACTTATGAGAAAAGCAAGTAGTATTATTTATGAAGCCAAGTTGATAAAAGTCCTTGACCAGAGCTAGAAGTCATGATTGAACCACTGTATGCAAGGGCTGTTATTCCCAGGGTACATTTATGGGGAGCAGCTGGCTCATCATAATTCAAATGAGCAATGGACAGAAAGGTTCTGAAACCTCTTCCCAGCTAGATCCACCCTAGATAAAGTGGTGATTGTTTCCACGTAAAGGTTCTTTTGTCTCAAAGCAGGGAAGGAATTCATAAAGATATATGCTTGATTTGTTCTTGATCCAGACTCCTGTTGAAGTCCTAAAGGAGAGCTTCCTTAAACACAGGGTATGGCCCCGCTTAGCGCTCTGCAGTTGTGCTGCCAGAACATCATCCTGCACACCAGAAACATGCCTGGCAGTGTGGCTGATGCCAGGTCACAATCCACATCTGCTAAACTTACTCTGGCACATCCAGGTTTTGTTTGGCACATCCAAGTGCAGCCAGTAACTGCTCAGATCCTTCTCTCTGATCCCGCACACTGTTCTGTGGACCGAGGCCAGTGTCCATTGAAGTGGTGGCAGATGGGATCAGTCTGTATTGTGGCTGCCCGCCTGCCTTCTGCCTGCCTGTGCTATCCAACACTCCGTAGAGAGGCTTATCTCAGCAAGGCTGCTCTTCTTGCAGTCTGGCCTTTTGGCCCGCTCAGAGGTAAAACATTCAGCCCTCTCTGTGGAGGATTTAGAAACGAAGCAGAACTCACAGGAATTTTTCTTTCTAAGCCCAAGGGTTGACATTTCCTGGGCAGGGTGCTGTTTTCCAGCCTTTTGCACTTCTTAAGGTTCTACATGGACACTGCATTCTGGTCTACAACTTCTTCCTAAGCAATTCCCTCAGTGGAAAAAAGGGCATGCTAACGTAATGGTGCAAAAACAGCCTTCAGTTCTTGCTCTTGCCTGCCCACAAATCCAAGGCAGTGGGTCTACAGGGTGAGGCTACAAGAGTAGAGGCACATCAAGACTTCAGCATGAGGAACTGAGATACATAACCAGCTCCCAGCTGTTCTTATCCCAGATCACAGCAGGAAATGAACTGACGGAGGGGTAGAGATCTCTTTTGGCTGTAGAATGAGGACTGGGGAAGTGTTGTGCCAGTCTGTGTTCCCTGCGTACCTGGAGCTGTGGGATCCAGCTGCAGTGCTGCAGGTACTGCTGAATCACTGCCACCGCATTGCCGCTGTTATTTGAATAATTAAACCATGCTCTGCTGAATCAAATGATGGTTGGGGCAAACTCGAATACCCTATGCTACGGATCACTTTAGTACCTGGATTTATGGTTATGGACTGATGCAATGAAATCAAAAGGTTCACAGCCTGCTGAGAAAGAGACTGTAACCCGATTTACAGAATGATGAGCTTGTTAAAGGAGCGCTGCATATTCTGATCACAGAACGATTTCCCACTCACTTTGCTTTATGGCAAAGAAGACTGGACCTATAAAAACAATTACTACAACTAGTGCACTTGAGGAAGCTAAACTAATATTAGGATTATATTAATGTGGACATTAGGAAGAACGTAGAAGGAAATTATTATCTCTTTATCCAATGCATAATTTTCTCCTCTGGGGCAGAAGTGTAACTAAAATAAAATATTTCAATTAACATTTTAGCTTGGGTCCTCACTCTGCAAACTGTGAGAATCAGTACTGAAGAATGTGAGTTTGATTTAAAGCAATTGGTGACCCTGGAGCGTTTGTGTTAGGAGAAAGATGGGGAAATGTTATTTTGCTCTTGTTTTTCTAGGAATAAACTTAACAGACTTTGTTTTGTAAGTATATATTCAAAGGTATTTATCTGGGGCTTAGGAGGATGACCTTCAATTTTCAGTTTTGCTGCTGGTCAAATAATTTGCCCTGTTACTGTTTCTTCTCTGCTTCTTTCCTCACTGCATTTTAAGCTTTTTGGAGCAGAAACTCCCTGTTATTGTACCTGTATAGTACAGGGCGTACAGCAGGTTACTAAATATGGTTGAATCTGTTATAAGGGAAAATACTGGTGCTAACAGGTGCTGACACTGTGGGGATCGACACAACATATGCAGCTGATAGCCCTGATTCTGCAATGAAACCAGCAATTAGGTTTGCTTGGAATTAAAATACCAGCTTGTGGATTTGACTGCAGCACTAGACTGAAGAGTCCTCAAAGTTTTCCATAATATGCAGAGAGCACTTTCTGAAACACATACAGATTTGGGTGGTTTATTTTTAATACTTGCTGCATTATTGCTACAAATTTGGAGGATGCATAGATTTCAAATAGTGTTTTCCAGAAATGGAGTGTGTCCCCCCCAAGGAAATACCCATCTTTGCAGAGAAGGCATTGATTAAGCAATCATCTGTGCCTTGGGTTGAGTGAAGTGAGGAAAGAGAACAGAGTTTTTTTCCCTTTGTAGGTATTACAAACTTGAAAGCAGCAAAAGGGAGAAGCAAGCCTGGTTCCTGGTGAGGAACACATGTGCTGGCACATTGAATAGCAGCTGATTGACCGCCTGCTGCAGAGCAGCTGGAACAGCTGGGTGTCCCCCCGGGATAGCGTGCAAAGCCAGGAGACTTAGCGCTGTTGGGATACGGCCAAAACTGGATGAACATAAGGCAAACTAATAATGTCTAATTGTGCTTTCTGAACACTGGACTTTGTGCTGGCAAAGCCAGCTTTTGAAAACCACGCGGAATCCGTTTTCTCACTGAAGTGGAGTGTCCAGGCTTTCTAAAGAAAATTGTTTTGTGTGGCAGGGAGGGTAAGCTGACACACAGATGTTCAGCAGCGGTTACCACCCACTGTGCCTCTCACTGGTTATATAGAGTGGGGCTTAAGTAACGTGAACTTCATCAATGTCATACATACTTGATTAAATGCTGAAATATTTAATTCTGTTTGTGAATGCTTAGAAAACAGGTACTTATAGTGTGGACCTATGAAAACAGAGTCTTAATGATGTAATTTCAAGGTCAAATCTTTTGACATTACTGAACAGATATGCCAACCTCAAAAAAAGGCAGATCCCATAAAGCAATAATTTCATATCTATATATCAAAGTCCTAGGCTTGAATATTCTGATTTCTGTTGTTTCACTGCTGCTTATTTCTTATATCTTTCTTGAATTCCTATTAATTTAACTAATTAAATCCACAAACAAGTAAATTAGCTGGATTCTACTGTGCTGAGTACACCTAGTAGACTGGGAGGTTTTTGGTGCTCCACTGAAGCATGTTTTCCTACTTTAAATTGCTGCAACACTTTCATTGCTAATCAAAATGGTTAGAAGAAATCAGAATTGTACTAAATGACTAGATAGTTTAAGAGATTGAGTATCGCAGTAAGTGTTCCAATAAGGACCCCAAAATATGTATTGAGTAGATGCAATAAAACCAAAGTACATCCAGCTTTATTTTGTTCCAAGTAGTTTCAAGTCATCTGTATAGAGCAGTATATTTATAGATAGGCATGTACACCTTTATAGTCTTATGCTTTTAAATGAGCATTACAAATGTTTCTGAATGTCAGGATTTCATTAATCTCTTTGCAGTAGAACCAGTCATTATGGGCCATGCTTTGTGTGATGTGTGCTTGTGTTAGAAGGTGGGTTCAAACACTGAGTTACCATGAAATATCCCTGCTTTCCAGGTATATTCTGAGGAGTGCCCCACTTCATTAGTAGCACCCTAAACTAGTGACTGAAAACGGTATTTGTCAGCAGGAACCATTTTACCCTGGCTAATGAGCTAGCAAATTATTTTTTTATCAATATTTTCACCCCCTTATTTAAAAGCTATAAAAATGGTAGCCAGCAGTATCTGTCAAAATCTGGCTGTCATCTTCAGTTTAACAAAGGTGATTATGGCTAACAGTTGGCCAAATCACACTTCGACAAAGAGTCTTATCTTTGCAGACGTGAGCAGCAGAACTAGGTTTAAAGTCTTCCCATTGCTGCTCTCTGTACGGACTGTTGTCTCCTCCAGACACTCCCCAATTGTTCGTTTCCGTGTAATAAGTGCACTAGAGACACTTATTTTACCTGCAGGTTATGGATAGGGTTGGAGCTTTATGTTTGAATGTCTTTGTAACGGTGTTAATGGCTTGAAAACGGAGGATGTACCTCTTGCAAGCGTATCTTTACATACTGAACTGGCTAGATACAAGGCAATGTGATTTTTTTTCTGATGAACGAATTAAGCTGTGGCAATAGTAACCCTGATGAAACAAATAGTTTGTTTGACTTTCTTTCTCTCCACTTCTAAAGAAAATCTGTTTCTTGGCAGTTTCCTTAAGTGTACAAGCCAAATAGGCTGGGTTTGGTATCATACAGACATCAGCCACATCAAACATTGAAAAATGTAAGTCAGGACCTCCAGAATAATGGTGTAAAATGAAAAAAATAACTGAAAAATGGTTCTATATATTAGATACTAGGTTCTTTTCCTCTGTTAGTGTTTTCTGGATCCTCGATGCAACCAGACGCTAAAAACTTACTCTTTTAGAAGGAATTAGATTTTCATATGATCAAACAACCCTGGGAATGAGAGCTTTAAAAAGTGAATATTCTACATTTCAAGATAAAATCATTAGATCTGACAATACTGGTTGCAGTTTGTCGGCTGTGTTTCATTGTTATATACAAACTAAATCAATTACAAGCTTCTCAAGGTCAGTTTAAGAGCAAATACAAAAATCAGTAGTAGCAAGGTCTAACCATCAGGGAGGAGAGGGAGAGCAGAGAATAGGGATTTTCTTTCCTCTTAAACAACACTTACATGTGGTTTGTTGGGAGCCATCTGCACTGCAAAAAGGATTTGGTTGTTACTGGTGCTGAGGGACAGGGAATAGAAATGCCTGGGGTTTCTTTTTCTTTTTTTCCTCCCCCGACCTTAATTTCCTCACCTTCCCGAAGAGAAGACCTTGCTGTATCCTTTCTGCTGAGTCATTTTTCTAGGGGATGCCAATTTTGGGGACTCATTAAAGGAAATATCTCTTCCTAAAGCAAATCCCAAGAGTGCTTCAAAGCATTCTCCCCGTCCAAGCTCTTCTGCGGTGGTTTTATTCCCTGGTTCTCTGCTGTAATGATGTTTATTCCTTGGGTTAAATGTGCTGAGCAGCGGCTATTTCAGTTAAACATCTTGGATCCTGATTGTAACTCTTACCTGGGACTGGGACTTTAAGCGGACTTTGATGGGACTTTTGCATTTTCTCTTGTGGGATAATCTTAATTCCTTTATTTGAGGGAAATACTGGTAGATTTTGTTGCTTCTGCTTTCTTTGCTGTAAGTCTCTGATTCAGATTTGTTCTCTCAGGCTACCCATTCAGATCAATAATAGAGTTCTTCACCTCTAACTATGCTTTTTTTTCCTCTCTCTACGTACGCTTGTGCCTTGATTACTACATTTTGGTGGTGTTATATTTGCTTCCTTACTGAAGACAGCTTGGTCTCTATAAAGAACAGATGTAAACATCCCACATAAGGGTGTATTGCCACTGGAGGATGTGACATTTTGGTTATTTTCATGCCCAAATAACATAATTTGTTATCGAGTTCCCTTTCCTTAGCATCACATATGATAAATCCTTTTGATGCCTGCTTCATGGTCATACTTAAACTTGAGATCAGAAGAGTTACATTTACTGCTCTAGAGTTTCCTAAACTTTTGGCTTCCTTTGCCTGGGGCCGTTCCCTCTGAGTTGGGATTCACAGCAGGTGTTTATTTGATATATAGTTACAGAACAGTTTGCCTATCTATCTGTGGTTTTCTTGCATATCTCTAATGAGGAGGTTCCTAAATGTCATTTAACATATTCTGGAGTGTGTGCAGGGTATCAATTAAGATAAGGTGTTCTTTATTTCACTTTGGGCTGTATTCCTATCTTTAAGCGAACCTTCCCCTCCCTTTTCTGCTGCCCACAGAGATGGCTCCTTCCCTCCCCTCTGGTTGCCAGGGTGACTGGGCTTCCCTGATGCGGATGCTCTTGCCTTGGCTCCTTGCCATAGCTCTCCCGGAGTTTTCACTTTCCCTCGGATGATGAGGACTCCTGGTTGCTCTTCTGCCTGCCCAGCAGTTACTATCCCTTCTAAGCAGACCTGGTTTAGCAACTGCTGAAAGGACAAGTGATTTTATGTGCCTGCAGGGTGGGATCAGCCAAGCATCTGAGTGGAGTCACCTTGTATTATTTTTTCCTTTTTTTTTTTTTCTCTGACCCTTC
Organism: Nycticryphes semicollaris; assembly: GCA_013400055.1. Classification (NCBI taxonomy): domain Eukaryota; kingdom Metazoa; phylum Chordata; class Aves; order Charadriiformes; family Rostratulidae; genus Nycticryphes; species Nycticryphes semicollaris. The sequence continues at coordinate 739,287 of VXBJ01006537.1, read as the reverse complement.
TCCTTGAGTGGGAATCTAGACAGTTCTTGCTGTCTTAAGGTGGCTGGGATGATGAGAAAAAGGACCTTAGAGTGGTACATATGCAGCAGAGGTAAATACAGATTTTATTTGTATTTCAGAATGGATAAATTCAATTTCCAGTGCTAGTGACATTGGGAAATAGATCCTTGGAGCACTTGTAAGCACATGAACACATAGAGGTTTTGCCAAGCTTTAACTTGGAAATTAATAAACCTCAGGATATGGCATCTTTGAATTCAGGGGTGGAATTGCAAGTTGTACAGAAACTTTATTGAAGGAATTTGACTGTTTTTTGTCACTGAGAAAGCAGATACTATGTGCTTTTTATGTTTAACCCAAAGAGCCAAAATTCAGATTCTGCATGCCTGTCCCAGGTTGCTGGTGAATGTGGCTGCATCTTGGAATGACTTTCAGAGGTCACCCGGAGACAAATTTTGAGTTACAAATCAACACAGAGTTGCAGTTTGCCTGGGTATGACTCAGCCGCAACCAAGAAGTACTATTTTCAGTCAATTAAGTTATCTGAGCTATTTGTCCAGTTCTAGCTAAAATGTTCTTTTGAAAACCCCATAAGAAAACCTTAGGTGTCTCAGGCTAAGAACTTAAGGATGGAAACTGAGGGAAATTTTCCATCCCTAGGAACTGAAAAACTACTATTTAGTTGTTCATATTTTATGCTTTTCCACAAGACAGGAGTATTTTCTCTAGTGTATTCCCCTGTGTTTTCTCTGGTATGATTTTAAATGATTCAAATAATAGAACTTTTAATAGTCTGGTCTATTTTTCCGGGACACAATGACAAAGTGCATTAGACTCGTGCTGTAAGTGTAAATGATGCCAAATATTTGGACAAACGTGGTCCTTTGCTCAAGTTCATTCTTCATCCTCTCCTCTGCACTTTAAACATTTCATCTTTTGAGCCTATTTCAGTCCCGTTTGCTTGTTTTCAAAGTAGTGATATATATGCAAATAGTGACGTAGAAATGTCATCTGTGTTTTATAAGAAACCCAGGAAGAGCAGCTACACTGCAGTTACAGGATAGGCTTTATAACCCTCCACGTGCTTCCCTTTTTAACATAAGGTTAATTATTTTTAAAACACACAACATATTACATCTAGCTGAGCTCTGAAACATGTGCTTGTTCTTTTGCATGCAAAGTTCTTGTAACAGTGTTTTCTGCAGTGGTTGGGAAATGAAGGTAAAATGCATGAGGCTACTTCCATTAACAAAGTTAGTAGGAAGCACTTGCTAGAGCAGAGTTTGTAATGTTTTTGCATCTAGCTGTAAGAAGGATGTTCTATATTTAAAGCATTTTCTTGGAAGAAGTACTGGAACAGTTTTTCCTTTCAAAAGTAATAGCTGTGGAAGGCTGCAAGAGCACCAGGCTTATTACTGAAAGGTGATGGTCTTACTGTGCAAATGTGAGTTAATATTCAAGGGGTTAAATGAACAGGGAATGATCTTCAATTTCAGCTTTCTGTGCAGTCCTTAGTTTTATTCAAAGACATCAAATATCATGGCATATCTTCACCATCACTGTGCTGCTTTGACTTACTGCTTGAGCAATTAAATATATACAGATTTTTGTATTGTGCATGCCATGCTGGGCTATAAATGTAAACGTTACTTTATTCATCAACACACAACACTCTGAGGAATGTCTTGTCCTATAGCAGTGGTTGGGGCAAGTAGTTTATTTGACCAGGATTTCCTCATCACTTTTGGAAGGGCCATTTGCAAATGAAGTGCAGGATTCATTGAAGAGATAGTTACGGTTATTTGATGAATTTGGACACTATGATATCTGAAATAACATTGGATTGTTACTTTTTTCTGTTTCATTATTAGAATAATAAATCTGTTAAGTTGCTGAAGTATTCACAGCAATATTAAAGAGAAGATCCTTCATGTATGATACAGGCTTGATTTACTTGCCCTGAATTAATGTGGATGACTAACTTGAGAAGGGTTTAAATGTAGTTAGCAGTTCAGCTAGTATTTTGCATTGCTTCTACAGTATATACGTATATATCTGTGGGCAAATACAGAATTCTGTTAGCATGGAATTATGATTTCTGGAGGTGCAGCATCTGTGAAAATACTTCATCTGTCTCTCATCCTTTAATCTTTATGCAACTAGTGAAATGTCACATTAAAAATAAATTAATGAGTATTTCTTCCTCTGTAAAGATTGGGCTGTATTATCACACGGGAAGATACTCTGTTATTTTAAAAGTAAACATGTCAGAGGAAAACATTTCTTTAGCTGATGTGTACAAAGGAGAGAATGCTGATAACTAGAGAGTAAAGCACATTGAAGAGAAAACTCCGGGATGTCAGTCTGAGAGTGTCAATGCTAACAAGTGAATACAACTCACACTACCAACTGCTTCTTAGGAAGGAAAAACAGTGCTGGATTAGAGAGCTGCAGGATCTATTCTCTCCTGAAACTTCTGCCTGTATTTTAGCTAACAATTAATAAAATACTTTGTTCACATTATTCTTAATTTAATATCACTTTGAAAATGATAGAACTAATTTAAGACATTGTTGCATTTTCTGCTAGAGACCCCTTCATTACCAGCAGCAGTTTTGAACCTCATCACTATGGATTTTCTGTATCTTTTTTATCTTTTTAATGATGTGTGCCTAGCAAGACAGATACATTTCTTTTAATTCTGCAGTTAGACCAATTAAAAAGGACTGACTTACCCTGTCTTCTTCGGCTCTTAAGTCTGGCATTGTGCTAACACAAAGGCTTATAGCTGTGGTGGCCACAAAAAGAATGGAGAGACAAGCAAAGACTTTGCCTGGGAGTCCTGACTGGGGATTTTCTACCATATCTCTGAGTCTGTTCATAAACTGTCCAAACTTGGTTTTCTCATCCAAGACGCAGGCAGCTTCTTTGCTCTTCCGAAGTTCCTCTTCTTTGCGTACCTCAGCCAACTCCTGGAGCTTTTGAAATAGTTTTCGGAAGCAGCAGTTCTCCAGATTGGATTCCTCAATCCCCCAGTATCTCAGCTCCTCCTGAAAAGACAAGGCACACATGTCTCTTAAGAGCATCAGCTTCCCTGCTGCTAGAAAGCTGACAATCATCCCAAAAGCACTGGGATTTCTGTCAAAGAAGAACTCATGGGTGTCTTCATCATAATCATCGCACAGCTCAATTATTTCTTCATAGCTGCTGCAAAACTTAAGTTTGCTCAGTCTGGTCAGGGGAAATTCATCTAAAGTACTCCAAGGTAGCAGGTACTTGATGCCTCCAACATTTATCATGATCTCTCTTTTTAGATCGACTGCAGAGACTTGATCAGGTTGGTAAATCCTCCTGGCTCTTTGGTAATGGACCCCTTTGACAGAAGGGGTTTCAACGGAGATGGGAAAGAAGTGGCTCAAGGAATTGCAAGAATTGTAGCTAATGTTACTATAGTCTTGGTCACTGCCTCCGGAGAGAATAGGCATCTCTAAGAGTTCTCACTGGGACATCCGAAATGGCATCAGAGCAGGGTTATCTGTCAGCCAAAAGATATGGAAAGGAGGAGAAAACATAGCAGAGGTTATTGCAAGAGAAAAGGTGTTTCAGGCTACTTTCCTAAATCGCAAAATTAACGAGCGTGTGTTTCATAAGTAAAAGTCACCTCTATGCTTCTTCCTGAAATCTGCAGCCTGTGAATGCGATTTGCTTTGCAGCCTCATTGGTTGTCTGGCAACACACAGACACGGAGGAGAGCTAAAGCCTCATTCATAATTATTGCAAAGGGTCGGATGCCTGCAAATCCCAACGTGAACAGATCGGTCTCTTCTCCCAGCACATCTTGGTCATCATTAGATCGTTGTATTTTCCCATGGTTGCCACTTTGCTTTCTTGTTTTTATAAACCCTTAAATACACGCTAACTCAACTAAGCTGCTTAATAGTTATTAGAGTGGTCAATTACCTGCCATCAGCTGGATGCAAAGTTCCTAATTGCTTTAAATTGAAGGCTCGGATTGCAATTCCTCTTCCTTTCGCTGCACTGTTCTGCCTGCCTCTCAGGGGTATTGCAAGGATTAGCCAGTAGATGTTTGTAAAATGCCTTAAGTAGTAAAGCGCTGTGTAAATGGTGACTATTCTTATGAACCCGGTCTGCTGTCACTGCAAATTACTCAGAAGATACAGAGAACATTTGCCCACCCAGGAGAAAACTTTGTTTCACGGACACAAAGCGAAGTATTTTATNGGGGGGAAGGCAATTGAAAGACACCCATCCCCTTACACTTCCCCACCTAAGGAGCAACCCCCTTGTTTTGTTCATAATCTCTAAAGATTTAAATACACTCATTAGCCCAAGTCAGTGAACTGCAAAAATTGCAAAGAAACTTCCCCAAAGTTACTTACCACCACGCCACAGGCTGCTGCCCGGTGCCTGGCTTCCTCGTAGGTGAAGTACACATGCCGCAAACTGCTCAGCTGCCCTCTGAGTTACCATCCAGCAGAAAGACCTGGGGATATTTTACAGTATTGATTACATGAAAAATCACTGTAGCACTCGGGAGATTGCAGTCTCTTTCCTCTTTCCTCCTCTTCTTTCCGGGAAGAAGAAAATACTCGGATGTGTTCATGTAATGTATGTTGTACTAATAGATCCTTTGCAAAGGAGACAGTGTCCTAAGTGGCAGCTCCTCTTCTGGACTCCTGGGGCTTCCTGGTGAAATCTGCTGAGTGAGAGCTGGTGGATCCTGCCCTCTCCCTGTCTCTCCTCTGTTTCCCTTGGGACTGTCAGTGTGGTCCTGGAAGAGGAGGGGAAGAGGAAAGGGGGAAGGGCTTAGAAATAATCTCTCCAGCATCCCTTCATATATTCAGCAGGCAGTGACTGGGTAAGAACATGGAGTACAAGGACAGTCTCCGACTAATGAGGTTTAATAATGAGTAAATTTCTGGCAAACCTACTTAATAAACCAATTTTTATGTCTATTAACTCCTTTCATTGTAGTCATACTGCAGTTGCTTGCTCTGGAGACACCAGTCAAATTCCTCAGGAGCAGTTTCCATGTCCTGCATCCCTCTTGAAACTGGGATTTGCTCTTAATTGTCCCTAGACGGAGAGGGTTCTTTGTTTGGTCTGTGGATGCTGGATCTCAGCGTTCTTTTGGCTGTTAGGGAGGTGCTTTTCTCCTGTAAAAGAAAGGATCTCTTGCTTGCAAAAAATAGGTGCTGAGCATTCTCATTTCCAGATCTGCAGTGCTTTCCAACAGCCAAGAACTTTTTCCTTTCTTCTTTACAGATGTTGGGAAATCTAACATAAACTTTTTCTCACTCTTTTCATATATGGCTGGGGGGTGAGGGGGCGTGAGCTTGCTGTACCGCTTTTGGGTTCTGTACTGTTGGTAGGTCTTGGGGCTGCCTCAGTCTAAAATTGGGATGATGTGGATTTGGCCCATATTCTGCTTGCTTGGCCTCAGTAAGAGGCTTCAGGAAACCTATGATCAGATCCTCTTGACTCTCTGTGGTGTTCCCAAATGCAGTAAGAAATGCCTTAGCTTATGCCTGAAAACACTGAAGCTGATCCTATTACTACAGAGGGGGGTGAATCTGTAGGATTTACATGTCCCACTGTGAGCATGAAGGTCGGGTGGAGAAGTGACATTACCTTTAGATGGCAGAGCTGCTTTTCTGCCGTTTGTGCAGTGAGTAGAAGGCGCGGGTGATGCCCTTTGCTTGCTCTTGTGCTGCTCACCCATATAGTGTGCGTGGGACTCATGTGCTGCTGAACTGACACACCTCAGAAGCAGATGCTGCAACTGTTTATCAGTGCTGAGCAACACGATGGCACAACCTTGGATGGGAAGCCTTTGCTAATTGGGCGTTTTGGCACATCTCTCTTGGCCCACGTGGTGCCCAGAAGATTAACTTCTTATCAGGCTTCACCACTGGGGTTTTCACTCAAGTCCTAATTATGCCATCCACAGAAAAAGACCAGAGAGATGCCTGAAGGCAACTGGGTTCTGGGAGCATAGCTCAAAATCACTTAAATCCTACCACCTTTGTGCAAGACGCAGTTTGCTCTGCCTATCAGTCTTTCTTATGGATTATTTTTGCAAAGAAAAAGCCACCTATTCTAATTAACTTTGGGTGGATTGTTTCACAAAAGGATAAAATGAATTAGCATTTCCTTCTTACCTTGCAATGCCCTTGTGTGGTGTTGTTAAAGGTTATATTTCTGAAACCAGCTGACAAGCAGGTGCGTAAATGTAGAAGGAGTAAATATTATACATAACTGAGTAATTTGTTACGCTTATCAAGAAATACATAACATTTAAGACTTCAATTATAATACTAAGCACCCTAATATTTGCTTTATTGGAATCTGCAGCTGTGTTTGTAGCTAGATCAGGACCTCACTACGGCTAGAACTGTATGAGTATCTGCCAGTCAGTCCTTAAGAGTTATCTATCTTTGTAAATGAGGCAGAGAGAAGATAGAAATATTTTTATCTTAATTTTATTAACGGGAGATGAAGGCACAGAAAAGAGAAACACTTTATTTTGTGTCTGAGGAAGCCAGGCTCTGAACCCAGCTCTGAAGATGTTAAACATGTTACCTACCCCTGAAATTGTCCTCCCACTCTGCGTGGTCTCTGCATTCTTCTCTCCTGGACCCTACTACGATGTCTGTATGAGATTCTCCTTAATAGTGGGGTATCTAAAAACATTAATGAGGACACCGCAAAACTGAAATCTCTCCCCAGATGGGAAAGGCTCAATTCTAACCTCTGCTGATTTGTTCTTTCACTCTGTTTAGTATGAAGTTCATAATCTTTGTTCTCTTTTTCTGTTCTCTGTTTCCCTTACGGTTTCTGGAATTGCTCTCTCCTTGCTCCTTAGCCATCTGGTCATGTTAACTTCTTTTAGATGCCATTTATGCCTTAAATGTAGTTCCCATGTGCTTCATTTATTTGTTGACATGAATGACATTCCTGTCTCCTCCCTATGGTTTCCCCCATTTTCTTGTTTTACCATTCTACTGTAATTTGGTTTAGACCTGCCTCTCGCATCCCCTTTATACAACAATGCTATTGCTGAGAAGAAAGCTGAGCAGAAGAGATAGTTCTTACCCAGACTCCAGGGACAAAGCAGTTGCGCGCTGTTGTACAGCTCTCTTAGCTGGACTGAGCCCTGTGTAGACCAAGGTTAAATCTTCAATCTAGGATGTAAGGTATTTGATGGCGAAACTCCGCTCTGTGTGTTTGAATTCAAAACACACAAAGCAGAGATCTCCTAGGCTGGCTTGAAACTTTGTGGGTTTGACAGTGCAACCATCATTGTGCAGATTCTGGTAAGAGATATCCATTACAGTGAGCAGATTTTTCTTAGATAGTTCAATAATTATATCATTGATCAATGTCAGTGCCTTTAATAGCTTGCTTACCTGTGATTTCATCTCCTGCATTTTGTTCTCTGCAATTATGCCAGAATCTTCTGTCAAGCAGCAGATACATACAGATTATAGACTTATAAGGGCAAGCACTTTTTCACAAAGCACGTAATAAAACTGTAGAATTTATTGGCACATGATGTTGGGGTGGCCAAAAGTGTAAAGTATTCAGAAAAGGACTCCACAAATTTATGAAAGGAAAGTCCACCAGCTAGATCCATCCTCTGGCATGGAAAGCTGGCAACCCACACATTGCTGAGCAGGGAGGTATTTTACCGCCATGTTTATGCTTGTGCTGTTCTATTGTTTTCTTAGATTTTTTGATAGATGATGTACAGAGGCACTGCACAGGCCGTGGTGCGATTCTGTGGAGATGTTCTTAGCTGAGAAACCCAAGGAGGGTGGCCGAGGCTCTACTAGTTCGGTCAGACATTTCTAGGTTGATTGTGCATTACTTACCTGACAGTATTTCTCTCACAGAAAAGCAAAAAAGAGCCGAAGAAAAAAACTCTGATTATATATATGTATGTGCATGTATTTATATATTCAAGACTAAGGATGTCTGTATATAATGGGCAATCTCACAAAGGAGTACACTGTACACTCTGAAATTGTATGGGCTTTACAGATCTTCTAATCCTGCTTCCCAGCTTCCAGGGAGCAGGCATGCAATTTAATAATGGCATTGTTGTCAATCCTCCTTCCTTCCCAACTGGGCTTTTTGTAACACTTAAATATAATACAAAGATAATTACTTTGCCTGATAGCTATAACAGAAGGCGCATTTCAGGCTTTTAAAGTCAAAGAAAAAACAAAAGTATAAATCAAAATAATTATTTAAGGACATATGAATGCACTGAAAAAGAAGAAAAAATAAGAATGAAAAAAAATAATTTTGAAAGCCTGTACTTTCTTCATTCATGGGCTTAGAAATTACCCTGATGCTGAATCTTCAGTTGGTGCAATTTCATCACAAAATTATTGGATGTTGTTTCTTTTACCAATTGAGTATATACCTACTGCCTGTGACAGCTCATTTTTCTCAGCGAATGTATAGACCTGGCCTTTCCCAAGTTCTTTATGTTTGCATCGCGTGAACTTTTATGATAAATAAAGTAATTTTTCATTTATTTTCAAAATAATTCACACAGGATTGAAAAGTGCATTTTAACACTCAAAAGATAGTTTAAAAGCTTCCAATTGTATTCACAGGTGGTTAGGACTTCTGGAAGTAACTGGATTTAGATAGCTTTGTTACATGGAAATTCAACATCTTTTCAGATCCTTATATTATGCATCAGGCATAAAGACTAGCTTAGGCTTATTTTCTGAATTTAATTATGACATTACATATTGCAAGGTAAACTTCCAGGATTTATGCCAACATTTTATTCAGCTCAGCAATGTTAGCTTCGTGTTCCTGTTTATTTCCTCATAACTTGCCTTTATGGAGCAATAGAAATACCCTTTCTTGCCAAATGCCTAGTTTGTATGGATAATTAAATTGACAGTAAAGGGCTAGATTCACCTCTTCATTATTCAAGTCTTACCAAGTTGCAGCATTATTGATTCCAGTAGAATAATGCTGCAATCACCCAGGAATATGTGGTGAATCAGGCATTGGGTACCCTCAATTTGTTAAGCGCTTTTATAATATATTGCTAGTTCATTGTCTTGGAAGATGGAGTCACATATTGTTGGCAGTGTTTTATTCCATATTTCCTTCCCTGTCTTTGTAAAAGTTTTTCTTTTCTCTCTGTCAAATTTGATAAAAGCCAAAAAGGCCACTTCCCATTAGGCAAAATACCACTAAAGCAAATGAACTGTTCAGAGTATTTATTTGCTATGTAAATGTAAATGAGGTTCATGATATGTAACACACAAATTTCTGTGTCTTTCACTCTTCTCCATGCATGAAGACTGAATCTAGGAATTGCCTTCAGATAAGTTTCTCAAAGTTTTCTGTGCACATTTCTTCTGCACTATCTAGAAAATTATAGCTGTTATTGGACAGCACCCAAGGAAAATAATTTCAAATGGATAATCATTCCTGTGTTGATCCAAATGAATTTTGCATAAGGGCTGAATCGCTTAGGTTTAACAGGTTTTAGGGGATTAAAGGGCAGAGGAAACAGAGAGCTGAATGCCATGGCTTAGAGGTGAGTGCTATTATCTCTCCACGTAGCAAGAGATTGATTAAGTGAGATATGCCCAGGTAATGTGAGAGTGACGCTTTAGAGGAAGACAATCTCAAGTCTTTTAAAACCTGATCTGGAGAGTAATTTACTCCTGACCATAATTCTGGTGATCAGTCCCTCCCTGAGCACCACACGCAAGTTGAGTGTTTGAGGAAGAGTTTTTCTATCATCCCTGAGCACCGGTCCATTCAGAGGTGCCAGAACTTTCTATGGGAAAGATAAGCAACCTTCCCTTCCTTGAGTCCAAACCAAAGGGTGCATCTGTCTAACAGCACTGCATATCAGGAAAAAATATGTGGTTGGCATTTTTGACCTCACTGAGAGCTTTGTAAGTGAGAGTCCCCAGTGATAATCAGGATGAGGCTGTTGTTGATAACTGGAAGTTTTCTTCAGGAGTACAAACTCCTGAAGTGTTTTTTTCTCTCTTATTCTGCAGGCAGATTTGGACTGTGTGTTTTGATGTTTCTATCAAAGTTGAAAACATCTTGACATTGTAAAACCTTTGGGGAGATAAAAATTGGAAATTATATAAATATTTTTCTTACCAAATAATTTTTGTTTCAAAATTCCAAAGCATTTATGAATAACACCATTTTCATGACTGATATTAAAAGAGTCGTTTCAGTGATGCACCTCAGGATCATTGAAACATCACAAATAATTGGGGACAGCTATATAGAGAGAACTTCTCCTATTTCTGAAAAACCTCTAAAACCTGAAATTTCACTGCTATTTGAGTACTGAGGTTGCTAGGTTGGGGTTTTTTTACTGTTTTCCTGCCTTTCTACGGTCAGTAACAAGAGACATGGTTAAGAAAGAGAAGGCTTTGCTTCAAAAAGAAGCTCTCTGAAGGGTATTGCACAGGGACAGGTAACAGCAATTTTATCTGTGCCACGATCCATTAGGGAAAAATAACACCCATTTTGGAATTTAAGGAGGGAAATAGGCAGAAGAAGGTGCTGCAAATTTGCTAGGAAGAAACACTGAAGAAACACTTAACAAGATGTTTTGAGTAGCAAGAACTTTGTTATTATGTGATGAGTAGAATGGTCCCTTGAGGAATATGTATGTCTATAAGTACCATTGATTTTGGAGATCACAGGGTACTGGGTATCTATCTCTATACAGAGACACACTCCTGACTTACACGTGAAAATGTCTGCCGTTGGGTGATGCAGCCTTGAAAGAGAAAAGTTAATGTTGTGGTTATACCATTGTAAAAATCTTTCATTTTCATCCCAGGCATATCACTTAATATCTTTGTGCCTTGGTTTCCCAGCCATAAATCAAATAAATGTAACTACTGTGGTTGGGTAAGAAGAACTGTTTATAATACTTATAGTATAAGTATTTTATATTATACTAAAACATATAGTTTATGGCACCAAGCTTCCATTTGGGGAGGACAGGAGGAAATAAAAAGTTGATCTTTAACTAACTGTGCTGGAGAAGACTGGTTTTAATAGGTGGATAAGTTACTATTAAAATTGATTATCTAAAGTTACGTAGTGCTAGAATAAAGTACAGCAATGCTTTCAGTTTTCAAACAAAGCAGAAACAGTGTTAAAATTACATCAGCTACTGTGACGAACTACCAGATTAAAATGTGAATTGCTAAGCAGGTGAGGTGGGTTTGAATACTGGATGTTGTTATGTTGTTGATTTTCTTTTCCCCTTTCCTGTTAGGATTTATTTCTTGAATCATTTAAAACTAGCGAAGGAAGGTCTGAGAATTTTTATAGTTGTTTCTGGTGAGATTGATTACTTCATCTTGTTTTTTTCTAATACCATACTGTTCAAATGAATTACCATACAAATCCAGTTCTCCATTTATGATGCATTAAATGTTAAAAAAAAAAAAAGGGAATCATTCCAATTATATTTCCTCCCAAGTCTAGAGACCTTGTGTTAAAAAGCAATATACATAAAAGACATTGCTGTGCATATAGTACCGCCCAGTTTTTAAAAAATGTCCTTAAGCTCTTCTTAATAACTTTGCTAGTTCCTCATTGAGATCTCTATCTATTTTAATCAATGAAACATTAGTATAATTCAGGCTAAAATACAAAGATATGATTTGATCATGCTAGTATGAAACTAGTAGAGAGAGACTTTGTGCACTTGTGTTGCAAACCTGGGGGAAGATCCCTATCCACTTGGCTCTGAAGAGCTGTCTCACTTTTTCCTTTGAGAGGAAAGGAGAGAATTTTTCCTCCTTGTGCTCGTTCTGGGAACAACTTCATCAGGGTGACACTGAACATTTTTTAAAAGTCCACCATCAGGCGAGAAACCAAACTCTTAATAAAGTAACACTCATCAGACCTATCTTTCAGTCCATCTGACAACACCTACTCTTTGCAGGGTCATGGTTCAAAGGCGAATTAAGAGCTGCAGAGCCATTTTCAAAAGTAAGCCCTTGTTTTTCACTTTCCTCCCTACAAATTCTTTGTTTTGAAATTTGCATTCATAACCAAGGGACAGACCCCTCTCAGCATTCAGGGCTGCAATGCTTCAGGAGTGAAAAGCTTCAGTACTGCAAAACCTAAAGCATCGCTGAAGTTGTTGTCCTGTTGTCTATAGGTAAGTATTTTCCACTTTTCCCTGATCTCTGTCTGCTTCGGTGGCCCTTTGTATAGAGGAGCATTTGGATTGCTTTAAGGTACACTAGAGAGACCTGGCTTGGCATGCAACAGCACAAGGATTAGGAAGGTACAAGTGCCCCTTCTGAATTTCCCCACCCAAAGCTGACATTCTGGGCCATTACCTTTTGCAAACAGGTCACTCCGTTCTCAATCTGTATTCCCTCCCTCCTTGTAGCCTACAAAGTCAGGAGGGTTTATCAGCTGCAAGTGTTGAAGTACTGGAGGAGAAAAATAAACAGAAAATGTTTCATTCACTGTAACTGTAAAATTATCAGCATACTGATTTGGGAAAGGTGGGACTCTAAGTGGCTGGACAACAAAGAGGTATGTGATTCACATTTATAACCCAGCTTTTGTTGTAAACACTGCAAAGATGCATTAATTAATGATAAAATCAAGGGAAATGTCTGGCAGGATAGATAGAGACACAGAGGCGGAGCTAGAGAGATTAGAGAAAATGGTAGGCATTAATAAAATTAGGCTGCACCTGAGGAAAAACGTACTCATATGTCCACTAAGGGGGACTAATCTAAAGGAAAACAGCCATAAAGTAGGAAGAGAGATGAATGCAATGAAAAGCAAGTGTCTGGAAAACAGAAATGCTGTTTGGTTTTATAATATGATGGGGTAGCATAAAGCAAAACATCAAATTACTCCATTCATGTAGTCTACCCACCAAACTAACCAAGAAATGCCTGTAGAGATATTTAAAAAGGTGATGCTATGGATCATGGATTAAATGGAAGTAGTGTTAAGTTTTTGGTTCCTGTGGCTTTGGATTTCATTGTTTGAAAAAAGATTTGCAGAATTTGAAAGGAGAGGGGGTGGCAAAGTCATTTAAACACCTGAAAAATTTGTCTTATAAAGAAAAGGCAAAAAAAAAGATATTCAGAGACATGTCAACCATCCACAGCTGTTGAACGGGGGTTAAGATGAAGAGAAAGGAATTTTGCTTTGAATGATTCAGGTAAAGCCACAAAATTTCAGTCTGAATACTTGGGCTAGGCAATAGAGAACGGTTTAAATGAAAAGGTTTCTTAAGCTGGTGAAGGGAGGGGAGCTTTTCCAGTGAAACATTCCACCCAGAGGTTTTGTCCTGCCAGGAGGTGGTAGCAGCCAGTGGCTGGCCGGCATGACTGCAAGCCCTTGGTGTGAGTGGGGGAGAACGGTCGGGAGAATTATTTCTACTCTTGGGTCAAATAAGGGCAAGACACACTGCTGTAAACTGCAAAAGCAATGGTATTGATGGGCTGGTCAGACAGAGAGGAGGCGTTGAAAAATGCCAGTATCCACCAGTTCTTCACAGAGGCTGAAGCTTTGAGGAGAGGGGCCAGCTGTGTTTGGGTACTGTTAGGTATTCTCCCAGTATTGAACCTCCCCATGGTGTGGAGAGCTAAGTTGTGTGGGAACTCAAATGCCCGTTACTCTCTATTAAGCAGTAGAAACACCAGTCAGAGCATTTTCACATTCACTGTTCTCATTTGTGGTTTAAAACCTCCTAGGTGGAGCTTAAATGACAGATACTCCTGTTTCTGCAGCGCTTTCTTCCTTGTCCCTTTCAATAATTCATATTCATCTACACCTCATTCCCATACTCCTTTTCATTGCTCCTTTGATAATTAAACAACAGGACATGAAAGGTATGTGAGATGCTGACATATTACCATGGTTCAAAATACACCTGACGTTTGAGTGAGGTAATTTAATTACCACTTGATTTCTTATTGCTTGCTTGGGAAATAACCAGGCGGTTGTGTTACATACAAATATACGGCAGCAAGTGAGAGACACAAGAGAATTTTGGAGGCTCATTGTGGGTGTAATATTTCTTCATGTATCAAAGTTAGAATGCATGTAGTTCATTTTAACCATTTCATGTGGAGAAACACAATAAACATGCACCCCTTTTCTGGAGGTAAACAGAAGTTATCATATTTAGTTGAAGTGTTTTAACCGTCAGTAAAAATTCCTTGATTTAGACACGGGCTGCAGAAACTTTAAGTCCCCAGTAATTTTACATTAGTGCAAATATTTTGATCATGGACTGTGCCCGGGACAAATTCTGTCTCTAAAATGCTGTTTAGAACTTCCCTTTTTACAGTGTTGTAGAAGGACTTAAGTAAACGGCAGCACTTAGCAAAGGAGACTAATTTGAAGTGTATTCATTCCAGGACATTTCTTAGGATAGCAGAAAACAAGAAACTACTTAGAGGGTGATAGATATCTGAGAAAGTCTGACTCTCTCCTGTTGCTTGTCCTTCTCTACTGGGTATATAGCTGGCCAAAAGGGGCAGTATTTCAACCTTAATGACCTCAATTAGATAACTAAACTTAGTGGATGAGTCCAAGCTTTGTGTGTGGGTGTTAATTTTCCTCCTAGTGATATTTAATCTCCTGAAGGGATTAGAAATATGAAAAGATTCTTATTAGAATGAAATAATTCAAATTGTCATAAACTGGTATAGTAATACAGGCAGCAGAAGTATCCATAAGGTTCCTCTAATATCACTCTTGATGGACTCCTTCAGCTCCGTGGTTCCTGATGGCATACCCAATGAGTTTTCCTAACCCTCCATGCTCTGATTGCTGCTGTGCTTTGTTGGTGCTGCTGTTTTTTACTACTGCTGCAGTAATTGTACTTTTCAGAGGAACTTTCACCTGTCTGTTTTTCTCTCGGGGATCACCTTGGTTTATCAGTCCATGTTGATGGAATCAGGCAATAGAGTGCATCTTTTTATTTATTAGGTGACAGCAGAGTGTTTAGTCTCTCCTCTGAGTCCCACTGATCATATGCTACTGCAAAACCTTGTAAAATCAATGCAGGTACTCACTCCTTTCATCTGTAAATGCATCAGCAGATAAAAAACAGGAGAGTACTTGAGGTGATGCAATCTAAACACAAGATTAGGTAGGGCATCAGTTGAAAGCACAGTCTGCTCTGAACAATGACTAAGGAAAAAATTGTCCTGCTTTACTCAGCACCTCCGGTTCCCTACATGAACTCAGAGGCAGAAGTGCTGCTGGTACTGGTGATGCTGCCCTCCTCCAGCTCTGGGGAAGCAGAAAAGCAGCTTGATCATCTTCCTTTTGGTGCATTGTCAACATAAGTGGTTACTAAGTTCAGGCAAAATTCAGTGATGGATGAGAGCTAAAAGGGACACAAGGGCATGGAGGGCATAGCTTGGACTACAAGTTTTTCATTACCAATGATAATGAGAAGGAAAGAACTGAAGCTGATTGGAAGATTCAAGAGTGGTATAATGTTTTCCCAGGTTTAGGATGATATCTTAATTTTAAGAAGCTTCACAAAGCTGTTTCTTAGTTCACCATATTTTTTCTGGCTGCAGGGCTTTGGAAGGACTAGTAGATTGCAGATTCACATGCTGGTAGGGCTGATAATTATTTTACTATTACAGAAGCATTATTATTTTCATATAAACTGATACTATCTCATAATTTATATTGTAACTCTAAGCAAGAAGTGTTTTAAGGTACTGGAATACAACCACCTCTGCAGTGTGTCCTCCTTGCCATGTCCTTTCTCCAATATTTTTGCTATATTATGGCTCTGATTTCTGTAAATCCCAATGTTGTGTTACATGAATATTGTCTAGAAATCAATGCTGGCTCTCCAGTATGCGAGACAAGATTGTTTTTGTTATTACTTGGTCATTAGTGGTGTTGCAGCAGAGCTTAAGAATCCAAGAAAAAGACTTTAACACCTTCTTGTTTGGTAAAAACAGATGGTTGGTGTCTCAGAAAGCTCACCCTTAATTTAGATGCAACAGACTAAGCCAGGCACTGTGGGCTTGTTTGGACTTCAGTATCGTATGAAAATATTTACTATTTTCAAGGCAAAATTAGGTCTCTGGTTTCAATGACTCTTGAGTGAATTCCCATAATTGTCATTATGTCATTATTAATTGGCAATTGCAAATTGCCCAATACATGTAATTTAAGGGCCAAATGCTGCTCGCCTCTGTCCCAGGATTGTTCTGTTCATTTCAGTCACACTGGATGCTGTCCTGCTAATCGCAAGTAGGAAATGTTCATATGGATGTGACAAGCAAAATCTGTCAGCACTTGTTCGAGGAAAAAAAAGGACCATATGTTTTCAGGCCAAGGCCAAAGCTGAATGTTTTAGACTCCAGTAAAGTAATGCTGAGCTGTAGATCATACGCAGAGAAGTCTGGAGAGAAAGAAGTTTTAATGTCATTCATAGCTTTAACTGTAAATTCACTTCAGGCAGTAAAAGAGTCTTTGGCCAATATTAGCACATCTTAAGCTAATGAGCCCTTTAAATTGTAGTCCCTTCCAGAATCTATTTTCAATGGACTTAATTGGCTAATGGCTATATGTTTGAACTTAATTCTTAAATAATAAATTCCCCTGATAAGTCTTTGCTTTTCTGAAGCTCTGTCCTGTTAGATTCACGCCCTGTATCTCTCCTAGGGTAGGGGGTCTGTAGTCAGAGCAGATTGCAGTTCTGTAGTCAGAAGCTTCACACCTTCATGAAAAGATTCAGTAGTCTTCAAAATACCTTGTTTTAAAGATATTTTAATTTCATTACACTTACAACTCTAATAAAAAGTTATGTGCAGGACTTAGTGTTTGTTCAATAAGGGGTTTGGTTTTATGTGCCTGGTATGTGGAAACTGGAGTGAATTTGTTATAAGGGGCAAACTATTCCGGTTGGAAATGCAATATGGAGATACAAGGATATGGGAATGTTTGTATGTCCATTAAATTCAAGGCTTTAAAAATCAATTTTTAATTGCTGATCCCAAGCATGCCCAGAATACAGAATGCTGATTTACTAGTGGCCCTTTTAGTGTTGTTGGCACAGCAAAGTGCATGTGATCATCTGGCCCAGCCCCACTGCCCTGCATGTTCCTGTATTCAAGGTCATCCTTTATCATGTCTTTCATAGGATGAGGTTGTGGGGGATGTGTCACAATATCAACAAATGTTTTCCTTTTCTTCTACAGATATACTTGGCTCCAGTTAAGTTTGTTTAGGCTGATTTAAAGACAAACATAGAACCTATCCATCCTTCTGATTTTACTAAGAGTTATATCATCTTTTAGTACGACTGTGGGCTCTTCAAAAATACAGTCTCATGACTAACTCATTTAATATACTATATTCATGAGGAAGCCCCCAAAAGTGCCAGTTGGCTTATTATCATTATATTACTCATAAAAAACAGTTTTTTTATTATTATGTTTGATCATTTTAATGCAGAAACCATAACCTCCTCAGTTAGTTGCCTCAAAGGTCAATAGATAATTGATAATAAAGTGCTTTTAGTGCTATGCTTTGTAGCATTTCTTTCAAATAAAGACAAGAGGGGGAAAAATTCATTTGTGGGTAGATTCACTTTGGGAATACATGAGACTCTTCCTGTGGTTTCATCTTCTTAAAGCAGTTGTGTGCTATGCTGTTTATTTGTCCTGTTGGGTGGGTTCAAGGAAACCTATTTTTAATCTTTCTGTGCTTAATCTATGCCATAACTTCTTGGAGAGTATGAAATGACATGTTTGGATTTAACCTCACTTTTGCTTCCCGAGGCTGCTTCTCCCTGAGGCATACAATTAAATGAAGATCTGACCCTTTGTGCTTTGGTTTTCCATCTGTTGACTGATGTTTCTTCTCTCTGTAGATTTAAGGCCTTTGGGAGATGATCTATCGCTCAGTATGTGTCTAAACAAAACGTAGTATATAAGGGCCTAGTTCTATTAGGAAGCTCCAGGATCTCCTCAACAAACAAATAAAAAGAAAATAAGTTTTGGAGGAGACTAATATTTATGAAAAGAGGGGAACTCGGTACCTCGAACTTGTCCAAGTCAGTAGTACAATAAACCAATTAAAGTGATATACAGTGACTTCGATCCAAACAGCCTACTCTTTGAGAGAGGGAAAGCTGGGCTCCCAAAAATACCTAATCCAGTGAGTTATACAGCAGGAACAAAGTGTGAATGATCGCAAGGCATCTGAGGGGCAACCAGTGGCTGAGCTGCACCAGCAACCCACCCTGGTGTTGTGGCAGTGGTGGGCTCTTGTCTCTTTGGCCAACAGCTAGAAGAGAGGACAGAAACTTGAGGTCACCTCAAACACTTGTTAAAGCATCCTATTCTGTGAATTTATCATTTTTGTTTGGAATCAGTAGAGCTACATGACAGGAATGCTTTTATTCATTGGCAGATCTTGGGTTTGCTCAGTTTTTGGAACTGTTCTCCTCTGACATTTAATGAAGGAAAATACCTCTCTTTCCAAAGGCTGTTTATCCTCCTTTTAAGGTACTGTCCTCCTGCTGTCAAATACCTTATTAATGGCTTAATCAAACAGCAGTGGTTTGATTAAGGTCTTCTCTTGGGTCATGAGCAGTGAGACATCATCATTAAAACTAGTGACTCAGTTATGGAAAGAGTCATTCCAGGAGCCGGAGGTTTAGAACTCTGTTATCAAAGAGCCCATCTCTTCAGTGGTGTCGTGTTTGTTTGGTGTTGTTTGCCCAACAGATGATCTTGCTCTTCTGCCTTGCCCCTGCATCCCTCTTGCCTGCCTTTGTGCTCCCTGACAATGCTGAAACCTGAGGCTGGGCCTTCCTTTGCGCCCGGTGTCAGATCACAGCTGCCTGGTTTGCAGGACAATAGCACTGGGTTTTGGTAACAGTCACAAAATAGGTCCAAAAAGCATTTGGTTAGGAATGGAAGTATTTTTCCTGCATTGGCAAGGATTAGTTATTTACTCAGAGAGGAATGTGAAAAATACTCATATTTATGTCATTTCAAAAGTATTTTATTTGCAGGCAGTGTACATGCAGAAGATGAGGTATAAAGAACATTTCCTCACAGCCATCTTTGCATGGATCACTTTAATGCATGTTTTATGAGAATTGTTGTTTACCTCTACTGTGTAACGCTGCATGACTTTTTCTTAATTCTTATTTCTCGTGCTGAATATATTTGTATCTGTGTGTAAATAAACATATATATGCACACCCACTGTAGGATAGAGACGTCACAAACGATGAATGATATAAATCATTCCTGATTTTGAGAAATGCAGGAGGCAAAATCACTGCTCTGTCTCCTTTAAGAACCCTTTGTGCTCTCACTAGGCAGGAATGGGGAGTTTTCTCTTTAACGTTTCTGCAGCACCGACTTGCAAAATGCAGAAATAATTTTCTGTATAAGATTTCAGTGTTCTAATTTTTTGTAAAGATATTTAAAATACTTCACAACATTTTCCATTTCAATACAATTCTTGTGAGAGAGCTAAAGCTCTTTTATTAGTTAGAGGAATCAGGGGGAAGTTATTTAAATGGCTGATGGATTATTCACACTGGCTTGTCTGGAGTTAACAACCAAAAGGGTTGTACTGACTGCGGACTTGGAGATCACAAGCAGCAGATTTCAGGCTCAGTCCTAATTTTGTCCTTTCAACTTCTATGTTCAGTGAATGCTTCAAAGTTCCTTGCAAAATTATAGCTGAACTTGACTAGTTTAGATGCGTTAGCAAAGCACCAGCCACTGCATTTGGTGAGGCTACAGTTTGCTATGCTAATATTAATGTTTCAGTCAGTAATTATCTTATGAAACAGGCAGATTAAGCAATCATATGGCCACACAGATGCAGAGCACTGTCATGTGGGTGACACTGGCAGATTGTGCTCATATTAAGCATTTTGTCTAAGAGAAGGTGAGGGAAGAGAGTAGTGTCACATGCCTCTGCACCCATTTTGCTCTCTTGTGTTAAGTATCTCTGGGGCAGAGAGGGGAAAGGTTTTGAAAGTTGCATAGAAAGGGGTAGTGAACAAAGTGACTGTGGAAAAGCTAAATCTTGTCTGTGTCTGAAAAGGAAGTAAAGAGAGATTGCTGTCTAGAAATTACATTCTTCCAGTCCAAGCTGCTTGCATGGATCCGTTACCATGAGATCTGGGTATCTCGCCAGCTTTTATGCAAGTACCTTTGCAGTCTCAGGAGGGGTAAGGAACTCTTATCCCCACTTTTTTTATAGAGGGATAGAGATGCAGAGTTTGCACTTTTACTTGCCTACTGCAGTGACCTATAGCACACCCCAGGATCATCATCTCGTCACTATTCAGACCACTGCACCCTGTGAAGCACATGTTTTACCTCCTGCACGTGGAGGTTTCCTTCCTTGGGAGCCGTGGTGTGAGGAGTCATCCCCACACACTGCCAGGCCTCGCTGCAGTGCAGCCAGAGAGAATGCCTGGATCAAGGAATGTGGAAGTGCTCCTGCAGCCTGTGCAAAAGGCAGAGCCAGGGTAAGAAAGCATGATACTGGTACTGAAAATGAAACTGAGGTGGGAGGGGTGGAGACGGATGATGGAATTACTGTCCTAAAAACCTACACTCACTTTCCATCCCTGTTTGGAGGCAGCTGCCTTCTGTAGTTAATTCCCTCTGTAGTTACTTGAGTTCTGAAGCCTCCCAAGGAGCCCAGTGCTTTGTTTCTGCTTCTTCACCCTGTTCTGAAGTCCAACAGGGACCCAGAAATGAGATGCAGCTTCCATCTGCCTCTCTGCGGAGCGTTTCTGGGTCCAGTGACCCATCCAGTTCAAACCTGTCACAAAGTATAAGGGTGGGAATAACTTTCCCCACCCATCTTTTTATTGTGTGTGCGTGGTGTTGTTTGTGCTAACTAGCTGTGTTGAGAAATAAAGCCATGTCTGGTGGTTCAGGTTTCTGCCATCACATTTCAGTAGGGTCACAGCTGATCGTGTGGCTCCTTGCTGTAATCAGGGTTGCATTTCAGGATACTCCTTACCCCATCAGCTTTTCTGAAGATCAGTCTGTTGTTTGGTAAAAACTGATTTCCCGCCTATGCCCTACTGGTCAGAGAAAATTCAGTTCCAGTAGAGCAAATTAAGCAAAAGAACAAAAAGCTTCATGTAGGACGAGTAGCATTCATGCAAAGGGCAGGTACCCTCCTCGCCAGAGCTCTTTGCTCACACCGAGAGCCTGGGTGTTCTCATGCAATACGGGTGCAAATGTGAAGCACACGGTGCCACAGGGCTCTGCAAAGAAAAAAAAATCACTATATTCAAAGTAACTCTGCCTATACATATTTTCTACACTTTTTAATGTTGTGTAAGTGTTGTGCTGTTAACATTTCTTAAAATACATGGGTTTTTAAATTGCTAAATATTTAGATTTAAGAGTTTGTAATAAGAATTCCAAGAACCATATACCATGTTCATATAAAATCTTAAAAATGAAATGACCTCTGTAATTTCATAACTTGGGGGATTTGCCCTCAGTGGATTAAAATTCTAAGAATGGTATTTCTAAACTATTATGGAAAATTACTTACTCTTGATTAATTCTTCCCTACAAACTCTGATCACAGCATATGAGTAATAGGACAAATTTGGGGTATTGAAATGAACTGACCTGGTGCTCTGGTTGCATCTGTATCAAGGTGAACAAAACCTTGAAGATGTAAAGGACTGAAGTGCCTCGTGTACCCAGGATTATAGAAAAGAGAATGGGAGAAAAAAATAAGGAAGAAAAAATTGTATTCAAAGGCCTAATGTTGGAGCAAAGCCTTTTAAATGCGACCTATATATTAATTCAGCATCACTCACGTGGCTTGAAATGAAAGAAATGCTCCATTTGTTTTGAATGCCTTGGGCTTGCATTTGAAAGTCAAACTGCCAAGGTTAAACCAGCCTTTTATTTGCTTGGTTTTTTTGTGTCTTTATGTTTTCAGAATCGGGTAAACTTCATTAGTTTTAATAACATACCTGGAAGATGTTTGTACACGTGTTTTCTATATTCAGCATACTTACATCAACATTTTTCATGGATTTGTGGATAATTCTGGCTCATTCTGGAATATGTAACAGCTGACCGGTAAAAATCAAGTGTGAGAAGGAATCTGGACATTTCAGTTAACAAGTGTGTAAAGAAAAGAGGTGATTTTGGACTCAGTCTAGTGGTTCTTAAAATGTATTTCATAAAGTTCCATGTTAAAATGTCACCCCATCAAGACTTGAGAATATCCTTCTGTATTGAGAGGGGCTGTCCCCTTCATAAGCAGGTACTCCTTCAGCTGAAGCCTTGCCACTCTGAAGTCTGGTTTAAAGCTTGCTCCTGGGATAAGGCAGTCACCAGTGCCTGGCCTGGAAATTCCCATCAAGGAGGACTTTTTTTGTCTGGGCTCTCCTGTAGTATCTGTTTTTAATGCCTTGTCTCACGACCCTCTCTCCTCTCTATACTTTCTGTGAATGTTGTCAAAAATAAAAAAGGGGTGGAAAACCATCTCACGTGAGGATCTGTAGCTTTATATTTTCAATAGGTCTGTCCTGTAGTCAAAACCAGATGAAACTGGCCCATTGCCTATTTGTGAGTTTAACTAATGCCTTCCATCCCCACGCTTGGATATTCCAAGAAAGAAAAGCATGTGTGGTTAATAAAATACAGCAGGCCTCTGGCGTATGACTGTATGACCCCAGAGTTTGAAGAGCTCTGGAATCAAATCTGGGTCTGAATTTTAAATCTTAACTCTTAAGGTCTATAAAATGAGCTGACCCCAACCCTTACCTCTGTGTGTGCCGCTGTACAGAGAGAAAGGTAACTTCTTATTCTCATGACTTTCTAATGTATTAATCTCTATTTCATAGGGAATGCTTTATCATCATTAGACTAAAGCTGTTATTTCCCAGTTACATCTTTGCTGAACACACTTTATTTCCCCTGCTTAGCTTTTTATATGGTTTTTGCATATGTTAGAACTCTTTATTTTTCTCTATTTTTTTTCTGAGTATAGAAGCATGTTATTCAGCACTGATTAAAACAAGGCCAAGAGGGCGGAAGAATTTAAATATTTAGTATAATGAATATTTTAAAATCCTCAGGATTATATTTGAGTTTGAGAAGAATGAAAAGGAACATGTACTTCTGCTCGTCTTTCAGACTGTCATGAGCCTGGGTCCAGCAGCTACAAATTTGCTTAGCAAAATAATCACAACATTTTAGAGATGATACTATTAGATGGTGTTTGTTTAACTGTAAGGAGTTTTAGTTGTGCAGACTTTAGTGTGATTATGTGACAACATATATGTGTATTTTTAAAAGTGTAAGTGCACTAAAGCCAAAGGAAAACCTTTCTTGACTTCACAACCACTGACAAACTGGAGGTGACTTTGTGATGCTTCTTGGATGGGTTTCCCTGACCAGGGTACAGGCTCATCTTGTCCTTGTGTTCCTGCCATTTCTTACCCAGTTGCCCAAAATTTATGGAAGAAGATATTTCACCTTCCAGACCTCCCTCCAACCACAGTCAGCAGTAGGCAAGGGCTTCGCTAGGCTGAGGATGTGCTTTCTGATGCGCTCTTCTTGTTCTGTCCCTGCCAGGGACCTCTGTGGAGATGCTTTGAGCACAATGTGGCCACTGCAGATGCGAGCCAGCGCCTCCAGGACCCTGCACTGCATCCATGTTATTCAGCACTGATTAAAACAAACATTTTGAGGTATTTTAAAACATTTCCAGTGCTTTTTATTATGTAGCTTTTGTAGCTGTCTCTCTTTCAGACTCAGAACAAACTGGTTACAGGTTTTAAATTTGAAAATAAATTCAATAACTTCTTTATTTTAAAAAGTGTTATCTGGTATATTACCATCTTGAGGGCTGGAAGCAACTTAATTGCTGTGTTGCCCGCTAGAAAATCTCTGCTCATCTAAAGCTGTTGTTCAACCCAAGAAGGGCTGCAGTAATGAGACGCTTCAGAGACAGGTTGTGGTTCCCGGAGTGGATATTACTCAAGCTGCTGTCCTCTGTGGTGGGGTTTTCTAAGTGCTCAGAGGAGAAGCAAACTTGTGTGTTTATTCTGATTTATAGAGCTCAGAGACTTCTAATGATGCTAGCAGTGTCAGGAACAGTAGAATAGTGAGCAAGGCAGAAGTTAACTAATTAAATTACTCCATTTGACAAGTTCAGCAAACTGGTCTAACTGCAGTATCTTGCAGTAAGTGACATAATGACACACAGTTTCTGTCTGAATTCAGAGTTCTGAGCAGCATTGCAGTCCATTTATGTTGTAGCTATAATGCTTGGCCTTTGCTTAAGAAAATGTTTTATTTCTTGGTGCTAATTTGTGTTTGAAATTGGGGGAAGTGGTTATATTTTTAACCGTTGCTGTCTGATCAAGAAACTATCTGTAAAGTAAAAAGGAGAAGCAGGTGTACAAGCAGACTCTAGCTATATAAGCAGGGAAGAGGACAGCCTGTGACTGCACTGCTAAGTACTAGAAGTGCTGGGTTACAGCCTGTCTTTAAAGGGCAGTTGAGCTCTCTTCAGGTTCTTCTGACCCCTATTGGACGTGGACCTGATCTTTAGCTGCATTTGCTGGATACCTGACACTAGCAACAGAACGCTCATTAAGCAAAAAGAAACTAATCCTTACCTTTCTCTGTATCTGACATGTTCTTCAGATGGTTCTCTGCCATAATTAAATGTAAAAGCATTTGTTTCAATAAGGAGGAATAATAAGGGTGCCCAGGCAGTGATTTGCAGTTCAGCATATTGACAGGTAACATTTAACTCAAGTTTTTGAATGGAGTTGTGTGACTACAGGTTACTCTAAGAAGTATAATTACATCTGATACCTGATTATGCCACTCTCTTACCTGTCAACAGGCTTCTGCAGAGCATGAGGAAGCCAACCTGTTAATCTCAAATACATAGTATTCTTGCAGTGTACTAGAATTTAAGTACCTAAAATGCAGAGTATGAGACAGTCTCTGAGCTCTATTTCGAGCATCTATACTACTCTGTCCCTAATAACTCTCCATTAAGAAAGAGCAGTTGAGCTCGTTAACAGAACTGTGACATCCCTGCCTCCATACCCCCATATGAAGAGAGTTTTACAATCAAAGCAATCTACAGTATCTGTTCTGATCTGTGTAACAGGATCAGAACCTGCTCCCATTGGTCTCGTGTCAATCCCACTGGCTTGTGGCCACCCAAAGCATTCACTTACTGGCTGTAAATTTCCTCATTGGCTAGTTTTCTTACTGCTATAAAACTTCCATTGGATTTTCTTGTGTCTGTTCATGTATTATATAAAAACTAAATAATTGTAAAACAGAATGAAAGAGGCAGGTAGATCAAGAGTACATCATCTGCTCCAGTGGTGTGCTCCAAATAAAAAAAAAATATTTTTTTTTTCCCTCCTTCTTTGACTGACTTTCCAAAATAAGTGACATAATGGAGGAAAATGAAATACCTAGGTTATAATTTCAGCCTAATGTGAGTACCTCAGAGGGATAGAAGAAGGGGAATGTGATAAATTTTGAACCCCCAGCAGCCTGGCACGTTCCCAGGTCATAAGCTACACACTGGGAAAAAAATACATATGCTGGGGGGAAATGTACACATACTGTAGTTATTTTCATTAGGATGGAAGACATTGCGACTGTGGAGATTTATAAACAGCAAGTGGGACTGAAAATTATTTGTGGATTGGAATAAGTCAGAGATAAGTCTCATTGTAAAGCATTTCAGATTGTCCCACAGACCTCTTGAGTACCGAACAGTTTGATTTTTACTGCAGCCATTTTTGTTAAGAAACTGAGGGAGACAGTACTTAGTGCTGCACTTTAATTACTTCCTTGAGGAACACAGGAATAGTTAAGATGAGCCATATATCCCGTGTTGCTGGGTGAGGCTCTCCTTGGGAGAAATGCTGTTGCCTTTGAGCAGTTGCAGAATCATCTTTGCCTACAGGGACTGCAGGAATCTTCCAGCTATACTTAACACAGAGTAATAAAAAACGGGAAGGGAAAGAATTTCTGGAGGCCACATAAACCCAATCCCAAAGCAGGCTTAAACTATTTCAATCCCATTTCTAACAGATACTTGTCTAAGTTGATCCCCCCGCTGCCCATTCCCCCTCTCTTGCCATAATGGCAAATTGAGAATGTCCCGTGTTGATCTATTCCTGTGTTGCTGGTGCTGGACTCTCTCTAACAGCAGAAAACCAGTTATTGGGTTATTTTGCTAGTTTTCAAACTCCCTGTTGCAATTCAAGCCCACCCTTTCTTGTCCATTGCCAGAGGATATGGAGAGCTGCACAGAGGAAGAGCAGGCAGCAAAATCAGCTCGTGTAGCTTAAGGTCATTATAACTTCTTTGAGTATCTGGACTGAACATTCCCACTTTCACTCTTTTCTTGCAAGTGATGTTTTCCAGCCCTCAAGTCAGCTTTATTGCCCTGTTATTTCAAGAGATACGCTATAATATTCTTTACATCCCGGGGCTACAGTGTATGTTTTTTTTCCACAGATACCAAAATAGTTCAGGTGGAAAAAATGGGAACTTGTGTTGCTGTGCAGCACCTTGCAAACCAGTCTGACTGAGGGCCCACAACCAGCAAACCACAGCTTTATATCCTGCACTTTTGGAAATAATGGAAATTTTGGTACCAACTCAGAAAAGGCTCAAACCCTCGAGGGTGTTTGCATAGTGTTTGCAACAACGCAGGCAACCCCATACTATGCTGAGTCTGCAAAGCAGAGATTGGCTTGCATATAATGTATAGCTGTGGTTAGGAATAGATGTAATAATTTTTGAACACAAAATAACTGACAGGAAAACGCCTGGATTGTAAATGATCTTTATAAAATTAACTGACCCCAGTCCAACTGGGAATGGATGTTGTGACTATATCTGGCAGTGCTCTTACTTCTCACTTTCCCAGCCTCAAAGACATTAATGTTGGCATATCGTTGCCAAGTATCATATACAGAAGCATCATAAAGCATCACTCATTCATTTCAAATGTCAACTCAACTTTAATGTGAGCACTGGAGCAAGATTCAGAGTCCTCCTTTGTGGAAATATAGCAGAGAAATTTGGCTTCTAAAACTTTTCATTTAAAGTGTACAATTTTTAGAGTGAACATGAGTGAAAACCAGGAGAGGATTTCAGAAATTACAAACCAGAGCTTCATGCAAATAACTTTTGTAGATGTCACTCTGCATCAAGATACTTAACACACATTTTAGTCCCATCAGATTATTAAAAGAAATTGGACTAACATGCCAGATAGGAACCTTAGTGTCATAGAGTTACTACCTCATCCTACTGCAGTATTTTATATTAGTAAGGTAATATGTTTCCATTTTTTGACGAATAAGATAAATCTTATAATGCTTTTGTTATTTGCAGGAAAAAACCCAAAACATTCTCTCCATATGTAAACTTTCTACTGCCTCTATCAGTACATGATAGCACCAGTTTGCGTGTAGAATATGGCATGGTTTCCCAGAGAAAGCAAATACTTTAGGAGCTGAAGATGTAAGTGAAATGCAAGGTGAAGGGCAGCCATAAGGAGCATCAATGCCCCGCACGGTCCTGCCTTGTGAAGTTGAACTACTTCAGAAGGTGGGAGCTTTTACTCGTATAGCTCAGCAGCTTTGGAAATATCCCAACTGACCCCTGCTCTGTGCAGAAAAAGATACAAATATTATGGCAGCAACTTTTTATCTGATTCTTGTTAACTTTAGGATATGAAAATTGTCCAAATGAATGTGCTTCTAATAATACATCAGAAAATAGGTTATTCTTGTAATACAGCTATATAGGAAATAGAGACATTTTTAGTTAATTGTGGAATAAAGCACTAGAGCTGCAATTTTAAGGTTTCTTTCTGCAGAGATGTTGAAAGGTTTTGTGAAAAAACATGTTACTGATCAGAGATGCTGAATCATAAAGGTAAGGCAGGGCTGAATTTATTTTTCTGTCACTTGATTTCAGTAATAGGAACGTTAGGAGAAAAATTGGCTCTAGGCCTCTATTTAATGAGAGGTACCAAGGCATTAAAACCTAGACAGCTTATTGCCAGTCTAGATATTATTTCTTTATATATATACCTATCTACAGCTTTTCACCCAGATTTTAGATGGAAGAAGACCATAATATTTCTTTATTTATTCTCATTTGTTGCTACTTGTATAATACCACTTCTTTATATAGAATCAATTGGTTATTTTGTCATGGAGCAGAATGTGTCCACTCATTGCCAATGCTGAGAGAAATGTCCCTCAATATTAAATTAAAAATATGCGACTCCATCATAATCTGTCCAGACCAGTGACTTTCATCTTTCTGTTGTCTGCTGCATCATGACATTTTTCACATCTTTCCACAATTTCATCTCCATTTCAGGTACAAGCAGCAGCGCACATGGCAACCAGAAATAGACTGATTGTCTTCCAGCAAAATGTCAGTCACCCAATAAAGCTAATAAAAAGCCCAATACCTCACTTGCCTTGCACTGCAGTTTCCATCTCACACGTCAGAAGAATGTACGTCCAAGGCTGTAGGACTGGCCATCTGTTCTGCTTACACAGTGCTAGTACTTGGGAGTACAGAATTATTCAGATGCTCTAATTTTTGTGGACATCTGGAGCTGGTGGCCATCTACTTAAAAAAAAAAAAAAAAAAAGCAACAGCATAGTAAAAATGGAATTGTGCTGAGTGCCCTCCCCACGGGATCACAAGAAAATGCAGGACCAGCATTTCCTGATGTCATCTATCTGCCTGGTGGTATGATAAACATGCAGCAGAATCACTGTTGTATTTTTTAATAACAAAGACATTTTTTTCTCCAATAGTCTGCCCCAAGGCATCTTTTCAACATTTCAAAGAAACTAAAAGTTACATTTAATTCTAAGGAAACTAATTATAAAGCCAGAGGGGATGATATGAAAGTTAGTAGATATTAATAGTTTGTTTTCTTAATGATACCATAAAGCACATGACGAAGTAGCAGAGGTTGATCAAGAGACTGATGAGTGCAGAAAGTTAGTAAAATCAAACTGAGTGACCTAAGTTATACACAGAGGAAGGGATCAGGTTGTGAAAGCCTTTATAATGAAAGCACTATAAATATATTAAGCATTATAGTATTAATTGGTATGAAGGAACCCAAAAGATGTTCCAAGGCCTAAGACAGGTCTCTATTTCATGTTGACTAGTGATCCAAGGGGTCTTTGGCCCATCCCAGTAGTCAAAGGAAGATTTTGGGTGTTGCATGACATAGTAATTCAGCTGCCAGCCCGTCCTCTGCCCAACTCTGCTGGGATCAAGCCAGATGTTTGCAAATATGGAAATCTCTGCTCACAGGGACTTGAAGCAGATCTTTGGTGAGCAGCAAAGGAGCAGACAACTGGTGTGGAATTACCATGAAATACATTCTTCAACAGTCATCAAGTCAGTGCTTCATTTGGAAATATGGCAGAAATAGTCCTCAGAATAAAGTGCTATTTTATGCAAGTGCAAAATCAGGATGGCAGAAGTGGGTATAGCAGCAAGATGACTAATAACTCTTCATTCATTGCAGCTTCAGTAGACACTGTGTGTTTCAGGAGCACGCACGGATACTTTTACAAAGCAATCAGTGCGGCCCCTTGTCCCATCTCATTTAATGTCACAGTTTCCTGGGGAATCGAGCATCTGCCATGGGCACTTACTGGACAAAATTGTTATCCCTTGCAAGTCTGTGCAACGTCATCTTTGCATGCTCATAAGGCATTCATGCTAGAGAGCACTTGATCTTAAATGTGGAATGAACACACTGCTAAGATGAAGAACAATTTTTTCAGTATGGAAACTGAAACTTTCAATTTTTCAGTTCCTTCTTCAGTGCTTGAAACAATGATCAAAATCATCTACAATTGCTTTTCTTTCTAATGCACAAGTTGTTTTAGTTTGTCTGTGTAGGCAAGTAGAGCAGGGAATTCTGTTGGAGAAGTCTGGAGATCAATTACCTTAAAATTCAGTCTTGCTGGGATATCTCCTGCCAGCAGCCCTGGTTTATGAATTCACTTATTCACTTATATTTAAGTCAGCAAGTCAAATGAGCCAACAGCATTTGGATATGGATGGAGCAGGTGTTTAACAATAGTATTGCCAACACCTGCCATTAAATTGCGAATTAAGCTTCCTAAATTATTACTGGTTTATAAAAAAAAAAAAATGCAGATATCTTGTACCTCCTGTTTGGTTCTGAAAAGCATACATACATATAGGCTACATATTTAATCTTTTCATTGCAGCCATGAAGTATTAGTGTTGAATTTCTTTTTCTTTTTTAAAATTTTTATTTATTTATTTTCTATTTAGTATGGGCTAAAACTCTCATATCTACCAACTTGCTGGACCTGAAACTTAAAGAAAGAGAGGGAAGCACCAAAGAATGGAAAGTAAAATAGAAAATACTGGCTACGTGGCTCCATCAAGTGTGCAGTTACCTGGGAAGACAAACACCATGACTCCAAATGTCTCCCCTTTCCTCCTTCTTCATCCAGCTTTATACATGAAGCGTGATGTCCCATGGTATGGAATAGCTGGGGTCAGCTATCCCGCTTATGTCCTCTTCCAGCTTCTTGTCCCCCTNTCAAATGAGCCAACAGCATTTGGATATGGATGGAGCAGGTGTTTAACAATAGTATTGCCAACACCTGCCATTAAATTGCGAATTAAGCTTCCTAAATTATTACTGGTTTATAAAAAAAAAAAAATGCAGATATCTTGTACCTCCTGTTTGGTTCTGAAAAGCATACATACATATAGGCTACATATTTAATCTTTTCATTGCAGCCATGAAGTATTAGTGTTGAATTTCTTTTTCTTTTTTAAATTTTTTATTTATTTATTTTCTATTTAGTATGGGCTAAAACTCTCATATCTACCAACTTGCTGGACCTGAAACTTAAAGAAAGAGAGGGAAGCACCAAAGAATGGAAAGTAAAATAGAAAATACTGGCTACGTGGCTCCATCAAGTGTGCAGTTACCTGGGAAGACAAACACCATGACTCCAAATGTCTCCCCTTTCCTCCTTCTTCATCCAGCTTTATACATGAAGCGTGATGTCCCATGGTATGGAATAGCTGGGGTCAGCTATCCCGCTTATGTCCTCTTCCAGCTTCTTGTCCCCCTCAGCCTCCTTGCTGGTAACACAATCTGAGGAGCCTTAATTGCCTAGCATCAGTGTTTTGCCATAACTCTTTTCATCCCAAGGCCAAAACATAGCACTATCCCAGCTTCTAGTGAGAACATCAATTCTATCCCAGCTGAAACATGTTCACACAAAGTTACCTCCCATGGAAAGAACTTGAAACTTTGTTTAGCAACCTGTGAGACCTCAAGAAGTGGAATTTTATATTTCAGAACTGACATTCCTTCAGCTGTATTGCTGTGGAGAGCAAATGTTTACACAGGAGCTTATGAACCTCAAAAGCATGAAATTGCCCTTTATGAGAAACATTTGTGGGATTTGCTAAGATAATCATATTAGAAGTTCTTGTCCAATCTTATCCCTGAATTACCATAATTGTATTGCTTCAGGTTTAAATATTAACTGTTGTAAAGTAATACAGGCTATCTGTATCTACTGCAGGATATTATTCCTAATAGTGCAAATTTGAAGTGACTCATCACTTGCTTTACTTAAGGAGGTGCTTGTTTGCATTTGTATTAAATGTTCACATATATATTAAATGTTCAGTTGAATTTTCTGGCATTATTGTAGCAAAGTAGTTAAGTATAGGCTTAATGTTCATTATGTGAGTTGTTTCTTGGGCTTTGCTGCCCTTATATGTGTTCAATCACTCGCTTCTGTGCTTTGCTGGATCTGGGATAAGGCACTCAGTGCCTTTGAAGATTGAACCCTCAGTGAGCAAGCCCCAGATGGCAATTTGTGCCAGAATACATGGGCTTATTATTTAACGTTTCAGATGGCTATTTAATTTGTTACCACTTTTGGCTGGAAAACTAGCTGTTAATGTAATCAAACGCCTGCTTTCTGTCAGGCCCAAGGCATTTATTTTCATTACTGTGGTTGCCTCAAACTAGAGGACGGGTGTTGGAATTAACATCTTTGGAGATCTGTATGTCCGTCTGGTGCATCAGTTTGGAATAAATCATTTCTTCATCGTGGAAACAGGGTCTGATGCACCCTGCAGGAGGTGGGCGAGCAGGATACTCAGTGAAAGTCAGTGGCAAAGTTGCCTGCCTGAGGATCACAAGATTTAACTCGGTTTGAAAGGATCTTAAGGGAGGAGTCCAGGAGGCACTGAAATTCAATGGAAGTTTTCACCCTCAGCCCCCTCAGTTTCTCTAGTTACAATTTTTATCTGTATTTTCAAATTTCAAGGTGTCTTTGTTTCTCAAGGATGCTGTCCTTCACAGTCCTCAGTGGGATGGCCCACCCCTGGCTCCTGGCTTCCCTCCTGCTTCCCAGCACTGGACTCTCCTCCTTCCTGCTTTCTCCCGGCTGCAGCTGCAGGGATTTGAAAAACAAAAGCAGCTGGAGGAACTGGGGGGTGTTGCATGGCACCTGCAGCCGAAGACAAAGGAGAAAGATAAGATGACACAAAATCAAAGGAAACAGAGTAAAACGAGAAGAGGAGGGGGGAAAAGCCTATGGGATAGAGAAAAAGGAGGTGAAAAATTATTAACATTGAAAGTGTCTGAGCGATGCAGTAACCTTTCTGGAACATCTTTTCCGTGAGGCACTGAGTAAGGGGAATGAAAAACAAGACAAGGGAGATAAAGCCTATTAAAATATTTGTAATTTCTTAGATTAAAATGTAATTCTGTGACATTATGCTAAATAACCCAGTTAAAAAATATTAAAAATTAGTTTGAATAGAAACAAGGGAGAGACCTGCTAATGTTTGCCTAGGGCTGCAAAGCCTACAGCCAGCTAGGTTCAACAGTGCAACATTATAAAATAAATGCTAAAAACCAGACAGGACATGGGGAAGAATATAGGTGTTAACCCAAAGTTAGTGGTGGCCAGAAGAAAACATTTTCAATTAGTTTCTTTAGGAAACTGTGTGTCTCAGTGCCAGGTATCTGCTGTGCAGGCACTGACCTCCCTCTCTTTGCCTGGAGGACAGCTGGAGCCTGTGATTTGTCACAAGGTATTAAGGTTCCCACCTGTATCAGCATGTCCCAAGTCCTTGCACTGAAGATTAGTTGCTTTTCTTTAAATTTTCCTTCCATCCAAACACGCTGGAGGCTTTGGACAGATGAATGTGCTTTTCTCACTCAGTGCAGTGACTATAAGGCAGGGGCGGACAAGATGACGAATGCCAGTTTGTTTGTAAATGTAAACAGAAGTATTTGCTCATCTATTATTTCACATGCTTATCTAGAGAGAAGGAAAGTTACTTAGGTAAGTCCAGTCTGTTGGCCCTGTTGGTTTATCTGCAGGAAATTGTGTCTTGTTTACAAGGATCATGGACAAATGTAATAAATCTAGGCTTGGAAAACACTCAACTGGGATGAGAATTGGCTTTATTAGGTTCTTGAGAGCTTTGTTAGCTGTCAGCAACATTACTGTTTTTGTATTTAATCATCTACACAAGGCAGATGTCTTCCATAGGGTTTGGGGAGCCTGTGCTAGATACCACAAGGAGGATTTCTGGTATTTTTAACATATAAACGTTGTGGTCTTAGTTCCACTGCAATTAATAGTATACAGGAGGGAGCGGAGCACCCTCTCTATGACTTTCTCAAGGGGAAGGGAGAGTGATTTTGGTAACAAGACACTGTAGCAGCCTCTTCTGATGTGGAGCTGCCAGCCTTGCCTGTGCTGTGCATGTGCTAATAGTGTGTGCCACAGCTCACAGAGCTGTAATATATGTAGACAGACCTTAATTTAAAAAGAATCAGCCTCTGAAAAACTAGAAGGAAAAATGTCTTCCTTCCACAACTGATCCCACTTAACTACCAAAGCAGTATACAATGAGAGATGAAATAGAGATGAAACACATCTCTGATGACCACAAAATCTTTCTGCAAGATTTGTGCCAACTTTCCTTTATCTCTGACCAAAAAGATGAAAGATTAGACCTGAGCTGGACAAGCCAAGCACTGTGTTGTAGTAGGGATCAAGCCACTACGTGCCATAGTTCACTATGTTATTGCTATTTGTTGACATGTTCTGTGCAATTTAAGAAACTGACTGGTTTCTCTGACAGTAAAGTCTAATGGGTCTCTGGGATTTTCTGTCCTGTACTTGATTATTTCTTCTGTCTATACAGTAAGAGTCCAATCTGTTGCTGGATTATGTAAATTTACTAAGCAGAGAGATTTGAAGATTGAAACAACTGTGTGAGAACTGCCTGTTGAAATCCTAAAGTCCATGAAAGTGAAATTTTGTCGGGTGGAGTTGAATAATGTATTGTACACAGCACAGCTAATACACAAGAAGCCAAACAATGAAGGCAAGTGAGTCATTCCTTTCTCTCTTTTCGTATCACACGTGTCTTTTATTTTCAATTCAGTGTATACATAACAAGGATTTTTTTTTTTTTTTTAGAAAACAGTTTGCCAAGGACTTTCTCTGAGTTGTTTTCCTTTTTACAGTGTAATGCCTATGATTACTTTTTAATGTCTGTCGTTGGCAAAAGTCACTGGAAAATGAAAACACTGGGATCCAGAATGAATGTTTGAGGCTGAAGTGAAATGCTGGGGAAAATCGTTGGCCAGTCAGGATAAAGGGTCTTCCATAGCCCCAGTAGTGGTCTGTGGTGCTAGTTGTGCTCTTGACAATGAGTGTCACTGGGGTTGGAGCCTGTCTGGGGAAGGTCAGGAAATATTATACATTCCCAAAATCCATAACATTTATAACAGCATAGCTGGAAGCGGCCAGAAGAAGCTTTTGATGGATCTTCTATAATTTATTTTCTTTCACAGTAGAAAATTAAGCAGGAAGATGCCATGAAATACTGATGTATGCAGCAGCTGGGGTTTCTTTTATTTCTATTTCATAGTATGGTTTCTCAGTCAGTGTACTTTTATCCCCCTTTTAGCTCAGCAAATTCATTATTTTCCTCTGCATATGACCCATATTACCATGATCCTTTGGAGGAGGAAGTGTAGCAAATAGCACAGATGTTTGTGGGATGACTCCACAGCCAGAGCTTTTCCAAGTACACTCTTGTATTTATGTGGGAGTGTGTGAGTAGCTGTGAGTGATTGCACGAGTGTTTTGACCTACCGTGCAATGTGACATCTTCTGCTGAGCTCTGGTCTCAGTCCTGCTCTACCTCTGAGTCCTTCTATGGCTTTTCTTGTTCTCGGAGGTTGTTAGTAGAGGCACAGAAGATGGAAAGGGCGAGACCTCAGCAACAGATGGTGGCTTCTTCATTGCAATGCACCCAGGAGTTTAGTAAAGCAAAATGGGACAGTGATGCAGCAGATGTTTATGGCTATTTCTCATTTTAAATCAGATTACAGTGATGTAGTGATTCAGTCCATTAGGGATTGTCCTAAAGTAACAAAGGATATTGTATGTGATAGCTGGTTCAGACAGCACTGCGACAACGAGAGTCGTGGTGTCTGCTTCCAGCTCTTCCCAAGCCAAACTTGCGAAGCAGGCACTGATTGCACACCCATAATCTCTTCCTGCATCTCATAATTGTTTGCTCCAGCCTTTGTTCAAATGGCTTTAATGCAAAGCATGGGAAAATGTTTTACTTGGCCTTTCAAAATTAACCAAATATTTTAAAAAATGCATGAGGTAAAAAAATCTCCAACTCTGTAATATAGAGACAAACAAAGAGAAAGCACACAGAGCAATCCCATTATGTTTCGCTGTGTGACCGATTTGCAGTAGCTGGAACATTCATGCCATAGGTTTGAAATCCCTTGCAGTCATTAAAACATGACAAAGGCTGAACTTTCAACCAGAATCACAAGATTTATGAAAAAATATCCCAATCATCTATAGAAAGGTTGAAGGACTGGTCCAGAAGGTCAAGAGATCAAAGGTCAGTCTCCAGCCCTGTCAGCAGCCTTTGTTTTATCTTTGCCCAAATCCTATGAACTATCTGTGATTCAGTTTTCAAAATGTAGATAAAAGTGAAATGAGGTTTTTTTTCTACTTAAGGAGTCAAAATGAAAAAGATTTGTCATTGAAACCAAATTAAATCTTGAGGAAGTAGTTAAATCACTGAACGAACTATTTTCATCAAGCAGTATAGCATTTTCAGAATTTTCTGGTTTCCTAGGAAACACGTTTTTGCAATCACCCAGTCTGTCCATGCTCCTTGGCTGGCTGGATGAGCCCAATGATTGAGTTAGGAAGCTTTCCCAGCAGCTCCGTAGGGGCAGGGCACGTCCCAAACCTCTGCAGGCTCTTGGCTGTGGCTGGTGCAGGTCATTGAAGAAATATTTGATAGGATGGAATGGGAGGGGAGGTGTGAAGCAAAGAGGTAGTATAGGTGTAGTCAAGAAATCACAGAAATGTGCTCTGTTTTCAATTACAAAAGTCAACCCCAGACACATCTATTTCATTAATGCTTTTGTTTGTGAAATCCCTTGGTTCTTAACCTTTCTGGCTATCTATTGAGTGGGTGTTGTAAGAAAGTATTTTCTTTTAAAAGGTCATATAGAAAAGATTCCACTTTTTTTTTTAGATTGAGGTTTTAGAGAATAATAGGAAAAGACAAAAATATTACAGGCAAAATGGGGACAGCTTTTGTCTGCCTAAACTTCCAATTCCCATAAAATAGAATTACATAGCAGTATTTTCCTTAAATAATCTGTGAGGAATATGTACTCTTTGTAAGATTCCCAGGTAGAAATGTATGTCTATTTTATTAAATATATAAGACAGTCAGCTGCCCTCCACTGTTCCGTCTTCCTCTGGGTATTGCACTGTTAATGTAATGTCAAGTTATAGTAGTTCTCTCTGGCTCTTTCTCAAGGTGATTATTTCAATTCAGACACTATAATACAGGTAACTGAGTCCACAGAACTATTGATTCCTTAAGGAATAGGCACACTGAAAAATTCATACCTGAAATTAATAGAATTTTTCCTTTGGTAAGTGACAATTTTTTAAAGGAATTTATTGGCTTAATTTTTAATGATGTTAAAAATAATTTTCAAAATAAGAACATTGGTGGCTTTCTAGAACACACTAATTTTTCCTTTCAATATTTTAGGTAATATCTCTAGCTCAAAAATGTAAATGCTACATAGGAACAAAACGTTTTCAGATTACAGGAATGAAACTATTCGGCGGCACAGAACTGATGACAAGAAATCTCATTTCTGTTCCTTGAAGATTTTCATAGTGTTGATAGATTGTCCTGATGCACAACGTGAAACATTTCCAAAATCTTACAGTTCTTCAGGGAACAGGAAAAATCTTCCCACTCAGTTCTTGTCACAACGGAGGTATTTCGTACTGAACTTTAAAAACACTGACAGATTTCTTCCTTCAGTCAAAGGAAGGCAGTGTGAGTTTATATGTTTCAAGGAAAATGGATATTCTGGCAGACAACATTAATGTCTATGTGTGTATCTTTCAAAATGCAGTTGTCATCTGATGCAATTGTACTATGAATCATATCCTGAAGAATTATATAAGGTTTGGGCTATGATTAAAATTTGGGTTTCTTTTTTCCCAAGGAAAATATTAATCTAGTGAAAAGTTAAATACATTATTATTTGAGATTTAATTGCAACAATTGCTGAAAAGTTGAAAGCCCTAAAATTAGGATCCTGAGTTCAGTCTATTGTATTTATAAACGGATAATTATCAGTGTAAAGAGGGTATGCTTAGACAACAGCTTTTCTAGCCTGAATTTAGAAAATGCTCAATTCTGATGATAAATAAGAAAGGTCCCCTTGGTTATGTAAGAAGAAGAGGGAAGCATCTCACTGAATAATCCCAATAGATTATACACTGCCAGCGAAAGTCCAGTATTAGCCACCAGCCAATAGCTTCACATCTGGAATCGGGAGCCGAAAGTCAGATAGTGGGTGGCACTCATTAAAAATAGATCTGCTGAACAGTTAAGACGATTATGGGCCCTGATTTGCAGGATTAGACACAGGGAGCAGTCTGTCAGGCTATTTCTTCACTTGACTACAAAAAAAGCTTCTCCAGGGCTTGGAGAGAAATCGATTATATGGCCAGATTTCCCTAGGGAGGGGAAAGGGCAGCCTTTGGGAGGAGGCAAGGAAAGACACCTTCCCTTGCTCCTCTCACTTTGTGCTCCTGTGAATAGCAATGTTTGGGGCCAGAGCTGAGCGTTTCATCAGTACTGCAGAGATTTATACAGCTTAAACACTGTAGATGTAAATCATTAACATGATCTTCTTCCCTCATGCTGTGAAATCTTTGCAGCTAGATTTATATTGAATTTATTCAAACTGTGGGTATATGAGGAAATTTGCAGGTTCATTTCCTGGGCAATGAGGGTGGCTGAGGGGCAGGACAATCTGGGTATGTGAGATAGACCGAGAGCAGTGGATGCAATTCATAGCTTGCAATGAGACGTGTCAGCAGGACTGCCTAGTGTAGTGGGCAGCTCAACAGAAATAGAAGCATGCAATAACCTGACTGGGAAAGCCTTGTTTTGCTTGTTTCTATTTCTTCTTTATGCTTATTTGCGAAAGTTCCATTTTGCAAGAATACACTTAGCAAATATCACAGGGGAAGAACAGATTTCCACTCAGAGACAGGAAATTATGCACTTTTGTGAGTAAACATACCAATTGAATAACCACAGGTATTTATATCCTGTGAGTCCATTTCCCTTCATTTGCTGGGATAATGATAGAACAAACAATTTAAAATAATAAGCACATTCAGAAAAATTACAACCCGTGCTCTCTGCCAAGTCTCATTCATCAAAGAAATTATTACAGGTGGTTTGCCCAGATCTTTCTAACTTCAATAGGTACAGAGAATTTCTCATCCAACTCTTGCTGTATGTGTTAACTGATGGCAAATGAATGTTCTGTTGAATCATTTAAGCCCTGAGCTTTCAGCTGGCCGTTAATTTAACTGCCAGCCAGTCAGATCTGTACCTCAGAACTGCAGATTCAGGCGGTTTATTTGGTAATTGTTTCATCAACAGTTCCTGCTGACTTGCTCCATGAATTTTGTTTTGCCTGGGGTTGTGTCATCCATACTTACAGTTCAGACTAACCTTTCAGCTCAAGTGGATATAAAAAAAATGTACTTTTATAATTGGGTTTTTAATGCTCCCATCTGTGCCTTGGACAAAATATTTAAAGATCCTTTTTCACCTTCTTTCAGATACTCTCTCTCCTGACGGGTGTATGTTGGTCAATAAAACCCTAGCCATCAACAGCAGCCCGTTCCTCCGTTTCAGAAGCAGATGGATGGGAAGGGGATCCCCATCTCAGCAGCACCGATAATAAAAGAGAAGCCCAGAAACCCAGTTATTGATGGCATTATGGGCACCAGCACTTCCTAAGCCTAATGGCTGCACACAGCCTGCAATTTGGAGACAATCTCACTCGGTGCTTTCCCTGTAAATAAATAATACTAAGATACAATGGATCTGTGGGAATTAAGTTCTTAGGAGGCAGTGAGGTCATCTCTGCAGATTCAGGGCACTATTCACTTGCTTTTGGAAAATATTTTATAGTTATATAATATTCCTCAATCCACTTTTTCTGGATCAGCCTTGTTCCATCAGGCTTTTCCCATTACTCTAATAACTTCTGTCCCCAGCTTCACAACTTCATTTGAAATATGCAAATGAATTTTAAAAAAAAGGAAAAAAAGCCCGGGAAGGCAGCATCTTCTAAACCATGATCGTTGCTCACATGGATATAAATAATAGGGGATGTTTAACTGAGGCCAGCTTATTTCTTATCTGCAGAAATATTAATGCCCCCCCTGTTATCTAATTCAGCATAATGTAAGGGGATTTAGTGGAGATTAAAAGAGAAAGTGGGAGAAGGATTTATATTCTTTTGGGCCCCGTTTGTGCTCCCAGGAATTTTGGCATCACTTCCATTTGAAGAGGTGATTTAAAGGAGTTAAAAAGAATTGGAAAGAGAAGCCTCCTCTTACACTGGAATGAAAAAGTCCTGCGGAAAAAAAGAAGCAATTGTTCAAGTTTCAGACTCCCTGCCCTGCTGCTGGAGGGAAACATCTTTGTTCTCAGACCTGGATCCTGAGAGAAGGCCGCCACACCGGCAGCACTTAATTTTTAACACTCTGTTCCTCTGCTTGGCACAGAAATAGACTCTGCAGAGATTCACTCCCTCTGGATCATACAGCGTGGCCAGACAGTGACAGAGTACAATTCTATAATATAATATTATCAAATCAGTAAAATTATATATACAGCTCCTTAGGGTGCTCCAGGTTCTGGGAAAGAGAAAGGCTGTAACACACACAGGCTATATATTCAACATTCCCCGAGTGAATGGATTAAGGTTTATGAACATGTACCAATTTTACACAGGGAGAAACTTTATATATATACGTGGGGGGAGCTTTCTCAGAAGTACATTTCTATTTGTCCTGAGCAGTTTGATGTAGTTTGTGGTGTATCTAAGGACCGAGTCCCCGAATTTACCATGGGAGTCAAGAATCTGAGGAAGTCTGTGTAACAGAGTGCCTGCTTCTAGTAACAACATGAAAGGTTAGAATAACATCTGCTCGGCTGCTCGTCAGTCTCAGACCATGAAGAATCACCTTGTTTTTTGAAGGCTGCATATTTCCAGAAGCATTTTGGAGAAGTGAGATGAATCTTTTCAAACTTTATTTTTCATAAGTATTTTTTAAGCAGAAAAGGCTTATACAAGGTCAACCAAGGAGTTTTAGTGAGATTTCAGCTGATGCCAGTACCAGACTCATAAATGGACTGGGAGCCTGATTGTGTTAAACGGCCTACACGGTTTTCTTTAGCATCACTGACAGCAGCTCAGATTCTGTGTAAAATGCAAAGTCATCTTTTTTTCCCCACGGATGTGACATTGGTAGGCATGCACAATTACACCTTGATGAGGATGAAAATGCGATACCTTCTGAGCAGAATTAAGGCACCAGGCTACTTATGACACTTGATCTTACCGTTTTGCTGAATGTCATTGCTCATTTTGGTTTGTACTGAGCAAAAGCAGGTTAGAAACTCAATACTTCTTGTTCTGGGCCACACAGTGAAATGAACCCGTCTTTCCACACCCCCACAGATATAGCAAAGGAGGTTTGAAGGGCAGCAATTCTTCTTCAAATATGAATTTTCTCTGAGAAAGGCTGCCTGTGCAGTCATCCTTCTGCATCCTATAGGTATGGAATGGTGTGAGTATCTGTCCTTCCTGGGACTGCAGCAGACTCCTGGTCACTTTCCATTATCTCTGTCATTCTTGACCTGGGATCATGAATATTATCTGTTTTGAAGCAGGTTGGGGGTAAATCCATCCAAATCACTGGGTTTTACAGCCTACTCATTTTTATTGCTTATTATTCTAAGCAAAACTAGCAATCCTCTGGGAAGTGAAAGAAAAAATAGTCCTGGATAAAATAATATAGCTGTAACTGTGCTGTTCACTCCTTTGCATTCACAAATGGAAGCTATCGTATTTTGTGAAAGTGAAGGTTGTGGCCATTCTCTAGTCAGTTTAATCCAGACAATGATTCCATAATCCATGTTGCATTTGCTAGCTTCCCCTTCTAATCAGTTTGGAGTCGGCATGATTTCTTCCAAATGTTAATGAAAACCAGGGAGCACTTACTCAGGAAAGCAAATGGAAATAAAATCCATATTTCCAGCCATGATTACAGTTAGTTTCTGACTTTGGGTTTATGTCACAGTATTATGTTGAGCACAGCTTTCAGCCTTTGTTCTTTTCTGACCAAGAAAATTCTTGCTTAGGAAATCAAAGAAACAGCTTCATATGGAATCCTCGAATCTAAACAAACTTGGTTTGTTTGTATTTTCTTTCCAAGAAATAGGAAAATTATGTGCCATATGTCTGAAATTCCTCTGTTTATCACCCCATTTTCCCTCTTCTTCAACCGCATGCAACCTTCTTGTTGGGCTTATCCCATGAGCATCTTTTATACCACCCCACTCTACTGTTATTTATTCCTTCCCCAGTGTATGGACATCCTTGCACGGACCTGTGAAGCCACTCGGTGGATTCTCACTAGAATGCCTTTACTGGAACAGCCACTGCTGGGACTCTGATGCAACATCTACTTCTGGGTGTGTATTTGTACACTGTTATTGGAGCTCAGTGTCAGAAAATAAGTGAGATGCTGTCTTCTATTCCGTTTCTAAAACCTGGAGGTCCTCAGAGGAGAGGTCTGGCAGACTCAGTAAGTTAAGTGAGAATTCACTGTTGCCATAAATTAATATAAGGCTTGAATAGCCTCACTCTTAAGGCTAAGCCAGTCCATGAGCTTGGCTCAGCAGGCAGTGGTGTGGCACAGCACTGCAGTGGGTATCACCACCTTGACTACTGTGGGTCCGAAGACCAGAGATACATTCCCGGTGTACTCACAGATTTTCTGAGGTGTGCTCATTTCCTAAGAGCACAACCTCATTTTATTCAACTGAGGACACTGCTGTGAAGAAAAATGGTCTGTATTCATTAACCTGATGGAAGAAAAAAGCTGTTTACTTTTTTTGACTAATTTCCTCTTGATGTATTTTCCACCTGAAGGCACGTTCTTGGGTGACTTGTGGTTAATTCGCAAATTCGCAATCTTCTGTAAAGTACCATATGTGAAGTAATCTGACTTTCATCAAATCTGA
This sequence comes from Nycticryphes semicollaris, assembly GCA_013400055.1. Classification (NCBI taxonomy): domain Eukaryota; kingdom Metazoa; phylum Chordata; class Aves; order Charadriiformes; family Rostratulidae; genus Nycticryphes; species Nycticryphes semicollaris. The sequence continues at coordinate 696,424 of VXBJ01006537.1, read as the reverse complement.
AGTGAGGACCCTAAATCAGGCTTCTGTTTCAGTAGTCTGCAGCAGGTCTGTTCAACACCACCTCACTTTAGTCATTCCTGACTAAATTATGTGTGGAGACACTGAGTTTAATTGTGTTATTCCTGGCAAAGAAGGGGAAAAAATGCCTAGGAAAACTAGTTCTAACAATCCAATTTGTGAATTATAACTGTACACTCTAATCTAATCATGTTTCTCTTTCCCCAGATGTGGAGAATTTTAAGAGCACCTCATTACCGACCACTAATTAAATCTAATGTGAAAGAATTGTTGGAAGAAATCCTGCCAATATTGAAGTTTCTGGCAAAGCTCCCATTGACTTCGGTGGAACTCAAATTTTGGGTTTTGGGTTTTGAATTCTTCTGAAGATGATCATTATAATTATTTATGATCTACTAGCATCTGGGATCTCCAGCTGAAGCTCAGACTTTGTGGCATTGAGCAGGTAAAATGTCTATTTGTTTTTTCAGGTCATTACATTCAATGTGACAATCAGAAGAAGCTGTTGAATGAAAAGGCTAAGCAAGGTGGAAAGAGATGGGGAGAGGGAGCAGACCTTGAGACTAACAAAGTTTGTCATAACGGTGAATAGTTTATTAAAAAACATAACATAGTGCTTTCCTTTCACTGTGGCTGAAATGTTCCGAAGTGCCTGCTTGTCACCAAATTATTTATTCCTGGGGCCAGCCAGCCCTCTAATGAGATGAATTATCAGTCCCAAATAAGAAAGGCTCAGTGGTTCATATAAAAGCCATCCATCCTGGGCAATCCTGGCTGGAGTTATGTCTGTAGGTGTTATCCACGCATATGGATATGGTGGCTCATGCAACAGGAATCTGTAATGACATCCATAACACATATGAGAAAGGAATAATGAATGTGGGCTTGAGGCATATGATCTGCACAGGCATCTCAAAGAGCTGCTGCAAGCAATATGTGTGAAAATCCATTCTATTGTTGTGCTCAGGTCTGTGATATTCACAACTGTGTCCTGCCTTGCTTGTGAGTTTCCTAATTCCTTCCTAAAACTCATTTAAATTTCTCACTGGTTTGTTTTTCTCTTCCCTGTAGCACTTCTTGATCTATGTAGTTCAATTAAAAGGCAGCATGAGGGCAGTATCTACAAGAAGTTGTTTATTTCTGCACTTTGTTGCAAACAGAAGTTTTCTAAGTGCTCAGCTTCTGTATCAAAAGATTTTCCACTTCTTTTTCTCTCTCTCTCCGAAGCTGCTAAAACTTTGCTTTTGAACTGCAGTGTGGGTTAACAAATGTGTGCCCAAATGCCTGCCTGTTGGTATAAACTGAATTTTCCATTAGTGGCAACTCACATGATATGGCAGAATAACAGGGCAGATACAGAGCGTATCAAATTTGGGTTCTTGATTTTCCCCATTTTGCTCACGGCAGCACTGCAATGAGGGAGATTTTTCTAGGTGTGTTTCACCTTTCTCTTCCATCAGCAGTTTTGGACTACATACCTTCTTGTTTCATCTGTAAGGTTAACTGTGGATGAAAAAGGACATAAGTAGGTCTCTTCCTGTGACAGCACAGTGTGTTTGTTGCTTTTGTTGGATTTTTCTATGAGGGTTTCACTGTGTCTCTATCAGGTGCTCCCATGTTATATTTGGAGATGAAGATCTCGGGCAGAGCCTCATTGCTGGCTGCATAGGGCGATGGGGGAACCTCGGAGAAGTAGAGGAGTGTTAGTTTGAAGAGCAGATGTGTTAGGATAAGGCTCACTTTAAGAATATTCTTATAAAGTCCCTACCAGCTCCTAGCAGCTTTTGAGAGGGTATGTCTTTAGTGATGTTGCAAGTCAGACATCACCCACAAGTAGGTTTCTCTGAGACTTAGTAAATATTTTGTTTCCTATGAGCTCTTTCTGTAGTTAGTGTACATCATAATATTTTTTTTCCAATTTTGCATTAAATATAATTGAGTGCTTGTTTACATCATCAGTTGAAGGGATACGTGTGCCCTTAACCTGTAGTGCTTAGACTGAATAATTAGAAACCTGTCCAGGAGTTCCCTTTCATTTGTGCCAACTGTTTATGTCTCTGAAAAAAAGATCACTTACTGTGGTGATGTTCACACCACTCAGCTGTGGAACATCACTGCACGACTGTCAGAAGAACAGTCCTTTCCTTTCATCTGCAGCCTCTCTTCTTCAGAAGAAGGAGTAACAGTTGCTGTAGAAGTTTATCCTAAGTAGTCACGTATGATGTTGTGTTAATGCTGCAGCTGTAACTGCTGTAGGGGAACTGCTTCTGTCTATCGTTGAAATGTGCATAGATTTTTCCTTTAATGTAACTGAGGCACGTGAGTTCCTGTGAGAAGTCCTTTGTCTCACGCCATTCATATACCCACCTGGTGTTAACAGATCTCCTCATGTCTGTGTAGTGTCTCGTATTCTCAAATGGATATTCAGTGGTAAAAATGGCAGTACATCAATATCAGGTTATACACTTAGAAGAACCAGTATGGGATAAAAATAAAAAATCCCATTGCCTTTCATCTTTCCTATTTTCTTCTGTAGAACATGCGGTTTATGTCTGTGGAGACATATCTGAATCAGAGGGGTGTGAAAGTCAGTGGAAAGCTTTTAGCTGACATTAATCAGGGGTGTAAAAGGCAGAAAAATATATGATGTCCTATCTACCCAAGTTGTACAGCAAAACAGAAACCAATCTGTAGAGCTGAACTGGGGCTAAGGACCCAGATGTTGTTGAGGACCCAGTCTCCACACCATGGGGCTTTATGTATCAGTTGCCATTTAGAAACGGGGGTTTCTCAGGTAGCTCCTTAATCTCAGCTTGCATATCCAAATGTCTTCACAAGTCATTACGTGGGCAACTGTATTCAAGCAGCAAAGACTGAACATCTTCCTCCTCCTATTAAAAAAGCATCATAAGCATGAACATTGCAAAATCTTCGTGTAAAAAGCCTTTTTATTTTGGTTGGGACACTCTTATATATCTCAGCAAAAACCTTTCCCAGTCCAATTATAAAGTGGGTCTGAGCTTCCAGGCCAGTCCCAGTTTGCAGTGCCATGCCATGCTTTCAGAAGGCAGAGGATCCTTGTATTCTGGAGCAAAGCTGTTTCTATTGCGCCATTTTCTGCATGATAAAAGCGCTCATCCTTTCATGTTAAATCAACAGTTGTAGTAAAATGGCTAACAGCATTGCAGTCAGATTCTCAATTGCCTTGAAAAGAAGAGAAAATGCTATGACATTTGAGGATGACACTAACAGCATCACTAAAATAAATTAAATGAATGTTATCTATTTTTCTGAGTGGTTTTCAGAGTCATTAGAATGCTTTTTGGATTGTTACTGCTGAGAAGTATTAGCAAAGAACCAAACATCTATTTCTGCCTAATTCATCTTTTGCAACATTTGATAGTAATGGAAGAGTCAATTGTAACTGGAAATAGAAGAAATGAAGCATCAGGAAAGATAGGATGCTATCAAATAAGAAAGTAAACAAATTTCTGAAATTAGAAAATGTGAGTTTGCAGCTTTCAGTACCTTACTCAAACAAGTGGGATAACGCTGTGTGGGGTTACAAGAGATTTAACCATGGCTGTTAAGCTGCAAAGAGCTTGTGTAAATAGATTTAATTTATAAAAAAATATCAGAGCTCACTCAAAGTGAACACTTCCCTCTATATTCATCCCCAAATGGCAAATTTCTGCAGAAGCTTGAGCCCTGACTTTTAGGCCCCCACTGCAGAAGCTTATGGTTTGCACACAGTTGCACAAAGCAAGCCTGGGTTTGAGTTTAAAGCTAGAGTCTCAGAGCAAGTGAATTTAAGGATTTACTCTTAGCTTTGTCTAACAATCTAGGATACTCTGGAAAACAAGAGGAAAGTATGAGCTTTGACTTATGAAAAGGATTAAAAGCTAGAGTTGACATAAATCATGGATAATTGTTTTAAGGAAGAGTTCGATTCTTCACATGTGCCGTACTCAAGCCTGCAGTGGCAGAGTTAAACAATTTCAGTTATCACCTTTGACTAAAAAGGATACATAAGCTCTTGCCCTTGTTAATTTTTCAGACCATGACACCATGGAGGTACTAGAGCATCCCTGGGATGGCAAAGGCCCCAGTTGTGTCTGTCTGGATGTGCCTTCCATGTGTTCAAAACAATACAATTGGGAGCTCAATAAAACAGAGTCTAATGCTAAGATAACTCACTAATCCGAAATGCAATGGTCGTTCTTGCCCCGTTTTATACACCACAGTATAATGCAAAACTTTTCAGCTCTTGATGAGGTCTCAGGAGTCCCTGAATGAAGTCCCAGTGAAAGGACAGCCCTGATCATCAAGGCACAAGGTCCCCAGAAAGAGCCTGTTTGTGGAATCACTGCATTACAATTAGCTCAACTCAATCCTTCCATGAGGAATTACAGGACCTTATCTGCAGCATCTGTCAAAATAATTGCACCTCTCAGTGATTTTTATCCCTCTATTCCTTGTTTTAAATATATTCATTAATTAAATGGCTCAGCTTATTTCAGTGTGGCCCTGAACTGAAATGAGCAGTACATCGTACTCATTATCCTCTGAACATACTGCTTTGAACTTGCACAAATTAAAAGGCTTTCCATTCCCTCATCCTCTTCCATCATGCATTTTCTGTTTCTTTGCTTGTTCTTGTTATGGAGGCAAAACCATAAGTGGAAAGGCTGAATGTTGCCTGTTGTGTTGTAGGTGACAGGAAAGTACCAGGACACCAGAAGGACAGAATGGCAGGGCTGTGGGCATGCAAGATGTCCAGAGGTTAGGAGTTTGGGAATTAGGTGCAGTTTTCCATCTGGAGACAGAGGAATGGTATAGACTGGGGAACTAAATGGAGGTGTCAGACTGGGAGGCAAGAAGGGGTGGAGGGGGCATGGAGTACCAGTCCTTGCTGGGAAGGATGGTATGGGGAGAGCCAGGATGGGAAGGGTGCAGGGCTGTTGGCCCAGGGAGATGTAGGCACACAGAGCAGGACAGCAGGACCTGTAGAAGTTCACCCTCTGCTGCTCCTCAAACATTTCTGCTGAAACCACTCAGTGGGAAAAGGCAGATGAACAAAATTGAAATCATCTGCAAAGAACCACTAATTGAGGGATATTTTAAAGCAGTAGTTTTAATGGCTTCCAGTTTCTTGCTAGGGAAATGTGTAACTGATTAAGTCTATGACATTTGTTTAACTCAAACAATACAAAGTGCTTCATGTCATCAGAGGTATTTACTAAACATACGTTTTCCTGGGGGGGGAGAGGGGAAGAGGGGGGAGTGGAGAGAATTTGTAAATTAAACAGGAAAATACCTGTTTATGACCTTGCTGGATTTCAGATAAAGCTGTTGTTGACACCAATTAAGACTTGTGTTAGGACTTCTTTGAGACTAGGTAATAATAACTATTTTAAGGTGAGGACTCATGTTTAAAACTAGTCAAAGGCATAAGTCTTGTACATCCACTACCAGATCTTCGATAAGTGTGTGCTAGACTTGCTCTGTTGCTCACTTGCACTGTACAAAGACACCTCAAGGTGCTGCAGGACTGAGTGGGGGTAGAGCTGGGATTGCCCAGCGTTGTAAGACAAGTCATCTGTTACTTGTTCCTACAGGGACGTTTTACCCAAGGGCTGAATACAAAATTACAGCAAAAAAAACCCTCCTGTAGTATAAAGTCCTGGAAGTCTCAGAATAAACAGTCTCACCTGATAATATGAAAATGACAGTGGAGTCTAGGATTAAGCAGGAGTTGTCCCATTAAATGTTCAGATCGAAAAGGTCTGTCACAGCTCTGTCACAGCCTCCATCATGGATGCAGCATCCCTCCCCGGTGCAGCCAGTGCTGCTTTGAAGCATCTTTGCAGCCAGAATAGCTCACAGTATCATCTCTCTGCAGAGGAGCTGCCGGCTCTTATTTTGCTTTGAACAAGCAGAATCTTCTGTGCCAGTTGTTGCCACCTGGTACTGATAGTGCCAGTATCTCACCGATGCAAGGAAATTGTTGTGACTTTGCAGGAGGGGGCAGCTCTTTGCCACAGAGACAGCAGAAATCCGGGCACTGCCAGTGTCTGCCCTTAAGACAGTCCCTGCCTTTGTAAGAAGCTGAGGAATTTGCTTGCTGTGTCCTCCCAATGCAAGGCAAGTGTGCCAAGAATTTGACACTTACACCTCACCACTGGCCCACGTCACATACCTCCCAGCAAATCTCATCATGTACACTTCACTGCTGGCCCCCATCACATACCTCCCAGCAAATCTCATCATGTCTAGTCATGCAGAGTGGCAGGGGACCCTTGAGCGCATGTTTTGCTTGGTCTGCCCATTTAGCTTCAGTGCTCTGGTCTACTTGATCTAGTCTGGTTTCCTGGCAGAATCTGCTGTGTCTAATTGGAGATTATTCCAAGTGTCATAACGGCACCAAAATCTGACAGTTCAGCTGAGCACTGAAGTAATGAGTTAAATAACACACCTTGGAAAAGTTAATCCTTAAAAATCCCTTAGACATACCTTGTTTTCCAGGTCAAAGCAGAACTATATTTAACCTTTTAGAGGAATTCAAGAGTTTGGGGATGGGGAACACACAGAGGACAGAGTGAATGTGTAATTTCATCTCATGGTGCAAAACACATTTGCTCCTCTTGTGGAAGATGTAACAAAAATTGGATTTTGTTTCACTTCCCCAGATCTTGTCCCAGCAGATGACAGCCAGACATAGAAATAAAACAAAGTATTGTATTGAAGAGATATTAAATCTTGCTACCAACAATTGGCTTCATTTTTCTAGTTATTGATTGCTGTCAAGGTCCTGTCTGGGGAAGGATCCAGAATCCTAGTTTATGACAGCTCATAGAAACACTGAATCTTCAAATTCTTGCTCTGAGCACATTTCAATCTTGCTGCTTAAATTTTCCCACAAACACTGTTACTTTATTCTCCTGATCAAGCAATCCAGGTAGGCACAAAATTATACCTTGTCTGCAGTGGGACAGGAAGGCAAGCTGATGGAAATGTCCTGCTGGGCAGGCCATTTCATCTGAAGTTACACGTCTGAGAGCGTGTCTATGGCTCCTTTGTGCCAGGAGCAATGCAGCACATCACATGCCTACAGCAGAGACATTCAAACAGATCAGAAGCATCAAAGGCAAAGCCTTTTTTCTTTACTCTTTAACTCAGAGCCAAACAATTTACCATCTAATTTCCCAAACCCTATGGACTGTCCTATGCCATATATGCCATACAGATGTGGATACAAAAGCCATTCCATCCTCTCCCATCTGGAATCACTTCTACCTAACCACTTCTCCCAGGAGGCTAAAGGATCCCATTTTCTCCAAGGAGATAAAAGAAGTTGGCAGCAAGTGACTCAAGCCAGTAGTTGTAGCAGGTTTGGGAGTTTGAAGCAGTCACAGGACAGCAGCAAAATTCCTGCATTCCCCAGTCCTCACTGTTAATCAACAGCAGAGTCTCTTTACTAAACGTAGGGAATCTTTCATAAATTGAAGCCCCATTCATTGTTTTCTGACATTTGTTCTGTTTTTCTCCGTCTATTTCACACGTGGAGACACAAGCTAGTCCAGTGTACCACTGCTTCTTTGATCTGTGCACCAGAAAATCTGTACCAAGTCTGCTGCACATTTCTAAGATTAAATTTGCCCCTGTGGTTCATCTGAAGCCTGGCACATCTCCTTTGCATGTTTTGTGGTCCAAGATCCCAAACCATCAAAACCCTACAGCCCATCTGTAATTTTAAGCGTATGAGCCCAGGGTCCATGGGATTTACTCATTTAAGGTTAAGCATATGCTTAAAACCTTGTGCAAACAAAATGCTCTGCTCTTATACATTTACCAGTGATCTTCACCTGAAGGTTATGAAGATTACTGAAATGTTCTGGGCTTGTAATTTGTTTTGGGTTTTGTTTTTTGGTTTCTTTTTTTTTTTTTCCTTTGGGATTGCTTTAGAATAGTGAAAAATGCTGACAGTCTTCACATGAAGAGGTGGAGGCCCTTCAGCATTTATGTGTGATGTGTGATGGAGGCATAAGGACCTAACATAGGGCATTAGTTCAAAAGGCAAGACAAAGACATAGCTAAGAGTTTTTGAGAAATTATGTGTGGCAGAGTATCTCCTCTTTGGCTTCGTCAGGCTACAGGTTTCTTTTCTCTTTCCATGGCTCAGCCTAAGTTTAAAGGAGGATACGTAGCCAAGAGAGGGACCTGAGGTGCAGGAAAGTTTGAGGACTTGGGGCAGGATGTTTTCAAGGGTCAAAGTAACGTGGGACTTGTGGTTGCAAGCAAAACAGACTGCTTTTCTCACCAGTAACTGAGGAAGGTCTGTTTTGGGGATCTAACATCTACTCCCAGGTTTCAGGAAGCAGCTTTACTTCAAAAACAACTTTTGAGAGAGATAAAGGCTCTGAACCAACTCGAAGTCTACTGGGCTGAGCTCCTTCCCATAATCAACCACAGAAATGCGATATTGTCTTCCAGATCTGAGCTACTTGTCCACATGGCAAGGAAAAGACCTAGGGAGATCATATGACATTAACACCCAGTGGTCAACATCATAAGAATGCGTTTGTCAACTAATTTATCCAAACTTTTTCTTGATTGCAAGCCAAAGCTGAAGGGCCTGCTGAAATTGATGTCTCGGTGCGTTTTTATAAAGATGACTTTTTTGCTTTGAGTTGCTATATTTAGCCAAGCGTATCCTGCAAGCTATATTTGGCTGACATTCACAGTAGGAAATAGTCTTGTGAGGTCAGTAGCTAAACACAGAAAGGAACCACCCTCAAAAGTATTCTGGACTGTGCATATCCTCTCTCATCAATGGAAATATTCCCATTTGGGGGCAAATCATTTATCTGGTAAATGAGAAACGTCAAGGTAAAATATTACAAAAGGGGTAGGAGCAAGAGGAAACTGTGCCCAGTTTTTCTCTCTTTTTGCACTGTTTAGTAGCCTTTTTGAAAGCTGAAAGTTTCTCCAAATTGTGTTTTCTCTGAATAAACCATGTTTATTTATGGTTTCTGAGGAGAATCTAAGTCACTGATAGCTTTACATTTATTTGGGGTTTTTTGCAAGAAAAATACAGAACAGTTGCTTGTGTGAATCTGAAATCTATCACAAGCATCCCAATTCTTGACTAAGGGGTGTTCAGTCAAACGCTTTATCTGAAAAACTAATTGCTCCTTTTAATCTTTTCAATCTGCCAGGAAAAAAAAAAAAAAGAAAGAAAAGGAAAAAAAATAAGAAGAAAGGAAAAAAAAGCAAAATTAAATGAAAAGCAGCAAAGCACTTTTTGATTCAAATGGGACTGAGGGAAATCTAAATTGATGGGGAAAAATCCTGGCTGAGATCTGCAACCTGAGAAAGCTGAGGGACATCATCTCAAGAGGACATCTTTGATTTAGGGCCTAGGGCTGAGGGCATAAAGGGAACTCTCTGCTAACATAAAGTTAGTAAAGAGCAGGGATTTTATATCATTTTGACGATATTGATAAAGCCATTTTGACTTCTGGTGCCAGTGACTTTAATTGCTGGAGTAAGACAGCCCAGAGGGCTATGCTAGCACAGTGCCTTCAACATTCATCCAGCCCTGATGCTTCAAAGTCCAGGTCTAACTTCCCCATCATCTCCTGTGCCTGCACTTCCATATTTATAGACTGCACAGAGGTAAATGGCACTGTGGCTCTGAGGAAGCGGGAGATTTGTGTGTGTTGCCGTTGAGACTACATTTGGTATTTAATCTTCAGCCCATAAAACTTGCAACCCATACTTCTAAAATACACTCACAGAAGCTGAACTGATTGAGCCGTCACTGCTGCACGTTGCTAGGAAGGAAGAGAGGCAAGTTGCCATGTTTTTTCAACCCTTCCTCATAAATAGCCTTTGCTTTGATGTTTCAGATGTCCTTAACATTGATCAATGGTTACAGCCCTCAGTAGTTTATTCAGTAAGCTGGTGTTTGCAAATAAAGCAGAGATTTTAATCCAGTGTAGCAAAAGGTCAGTTTGAAAAGGAAGAATGACTTACACATGTATCCCATCTCTGCTCTCACAGAACTGGGCAGCCCCTCAGGCTGTAAAAGTTACAAAATTTCCCCCCCCCACCCCAATCAGTAAAAAACGTAATTTAATTAGATTGTGACATATTGCTGTGCTATCAAGGAAGCAATGGTTGGGAGGAATTTCTGGCAATTTTCTGTGAAGCATCTTTTGTAAACCAGTCCCATGGTCTTTATTCACAAGCCTTTAAAGCTCTGGGAGCTCTCCTCATCCCCACACATCTCTGCCATTGCTCTTGATGACCTCTATGTGGGAGCTATATCCTATGCTGAAATACTGGTCTTCTTCAATGATTCCCTGTCAGAGGTAGAGGTCATGGCAGGGATCCCACAGGGAAAGGTGTTCCTGGCAGCTGCCTTTTCTTTCCCTGAGCCATAAGCTCTTTAGTGACAGTTTTCTAGCTTTTGTGATCTCTGGAATTCATCACTTTCAGAAAAAAAAACCAGCATCTGTGCTGGTTTTTTACCAGAAAACATGTCCTTGGTGGGTCAGCATTTAAGGGCTGTGTACACATAAACCACTGATAACCACAGCAAGCAACCCAGAACCTTCCTCCAGGTCTAGCACTGATGACAGGAAAGGGAAATCTCCCATAAATTACAGTTGTACTTTTAAAAGTTTGTAAGCAAACACCCATAAATCTCCTTTGTTCTTCACAAGGGCCTTCTTGTGCCGTGTGGGGAGGGCAGCCCTCGAGCAGCGGAGGATGCCTGCATTCAGGATCTTCCATGAGTGCCACACCTATGGGACAAACAGGTGTCTCCCCAAAAACGGATATTGTGAGGACAAGGGAAAGGGCAAACTTTCTTAAACCAGCAAGTCTGGCCTCACTACCATAAGTTTTATGCTAGTTGTGCCTCCTCCAAGTGGCCATACAGCTGTTGGTGCAATGGATACCCAGCACTGCCCTACTGTTGCCTTCTTCTTGTATGTCTCTTTGCAACTGTGCCTCTGCTGGCTGTGACTGGCACAGGGCAGCACGGAGCTACCTTACTCCCACAGCCTCCTGCAAAAGTGATTTAACCAGCTCTGAAAAATGGGAACTGAAGGGCCAAGTCCCACCACGCTGCTCACATGGATGTTACAACACATCCCTGTGGCTCTCTTCACTGTCAAAGAGGAAAGGAAAAGAAATTCTTTCCTGTGAGGGTGGTGAGGCACTGGAACAGGTTGCCCAGAGAAGCTGTGGAAGCCCCATGCCTGGAGATGTTTAAGGCCAGGCTGGATGGGGCTTTGAGCAACCTGGTCTGGTGGGGGTTTGGAACTAGATGATCTTTAGGGTCCTTTCCAACTCTAACCATTCTATGATTCTATGAAAACGCTCTAGAGCTGGCTGCTAACCCTATTTAAAAAAAATAACCAAACACCACCATTATTTTAAGCAGTGGTTATTTCATTACTGTAGTAAAAGAGATTGTGGCCATTTAAAGAACCATGTTAGTATGTAATATAATTAGCTGGTCCTGAAAAAGCAATACTGGAATTCAATCACTCTGAGCAATCCACATGCACTTCCTGAAGGTAATCAATCCCTGTGTCAAAGGAAGCTTATTGTTCTCAGTCCCCAGGGTCTCCTTCTCCTAAGATGTACAAAGGGCTTTTTTGTCAGGACCAACAAATCTACTTCCCCAGCTTTGCTAAAGATAAGAAAACAATGCCTGTACTATCCAAACAATTTGTCTTTCTTTAGGCACTTTACTTTTCTCTGTCTAGGTTTCACCATTTTCCTGTTTTGGAGATTGCTGATGTACAAGTGATAATACTTTCCCTGGGGTAATGCTCTGCTGATCTTTACACCAATGTAAAACTGAAAATCAGTGAAAATCATTCTGTGTTCAGAACAGCGTACTGAAGGGCAGCATTCACATCCCTAACTCCATGGGTCATATAGAATTGATAAAAAGATATTAAAAATATAAGCCAGCATCCAAGCTCCTGGTGACTCTAATGAAGAATTAGGCTGGCCCAGGATTTGGCATTTCTTCATTCATTCTACCAAGAATGTTCTGTTTTGTAACCAGAAAATTTAATTACTTCCTCTACTTAATTTTAGTACTTTTCACCTTTTGGCTGGGAAATTGAATTGTCCATGTTGGTTTTCTTTTTCCACTGTGTAATAATACACAGCTTTTCTATGTTAAAATATATACAATATCCTTCCAGCAGGTAAAATTCCACCCAATTCATAGGTGTCTGAGCTTGTTGAGGTTAATAGGAGTTACGTTAGTGAAACTGAAGTTAGATTTGAGTCAGTATCTATCTTCTCTGGAAGGCCTCCAGGGCTTAGACAAACTGGGAGAAGTGAAATGAAGTGTCTGATTCAATGAAGCTGCCATTACCTAATGCTTCTCGATTGCAATTGATGCAGTTTCTCTAAAGGGAAAACGTTCCTTAAGAATCACATCTCCCCAGCAGCAGTGAGAACCCCAGTAGGCACCCTCCATAAACATGCAGTGCCGCAGCAGTCAGAGGAGATTAACAGCATTTCCCCAAGGCTTCCCAGTGGAATCAATGCTTGCTAATCTTTAGAAAATTACACTAACAAGCTCCAGGTCTGAACTGCAGGAGTTCGGCGCACCAGTCTCTGAAATCACGCACAGGCCATTAATGTATCAAAGCTTTAATGAACCAGAAAATCTCTACTAAGCAGAAGCCAGAGGGATGCTTTAGAGTTCCCACCTCTCCTACGCTGGTCTTACGACAGACAGTCAACTGCAAGAGCAAAAATGCTACTTTTGGGACTGATCCAACCTTGGGAGCAGCCCCAGGTCCTCACAGGTATTTAGGCTTTGAAGTCTATGTGTGTGATGATCAGCAGCTCTTGAGAAATCCTGAACTCCAAATGACAAGGTCAGGAAAGACTGCTGGTTGTTGTGCTATAGATGTTGTGTGTAGTTTCAGAAAAAAACCCACCTCTTTTCTCCTCTTTCAAACCACCAGGCAGAACTAGAGGGTGTAGCTGCCCAAAATGCGATTGCTGGAGAGGCTGACAACTTGAATGAAATCTTGCTTTCGCCTGCATTAAAAAAACAAAAAGCTTTTTCTTCCTATCAGTCATAAAATCTACTTATTTCCTGAGCAATGTACTCATTTGCTTGATGCTTACGAGATATATTGCCTGTTTTCTACTCTGTTTCCTATTGAGCAGTCTGAAAGGTTATCTAATCTCTAAAAGAAATAAGCATCTGTTTCCTTCATGGTCTATGTCAGATTTAAGGTAATTATGCTCATATTATTTAAGGTAATTATACTCATACTCCTACGCAACATATCGTAGAGAAAATAAGACCAACCAATGGGTTGTTGGGTTGGTTTTTTTTTCTCAAAATGTATTTTAACTTGCAAACCAAGAGGATCATTCATTAAAAGACAGATTCTGAAAACTTTTGTCCTTGGCTGAGGGAAGAGTTTGGTGAGCCAGCTGTGTGTCATTGCCATGGAACAGGTACTGATGTCTTTGCAGAATTGGCACCCAAAGGGCTCCTGTCTTTAAAGTTCTCCATCCTGATGCACCAGCAATTTGAGCAGCCCAGGGCTGTGAAGGTAGAAATACGGAAGCTGTTTTTTTTCAAGGGGGCAGATAAAGAGTGACAAAAAAGCAGAAGAAAAAAGCAAAATGTTGGGAAAAGGACAGACTGCAGGAGGCAAAGTCTTGCAGCTAATCGCATCACCCTGTGGAGGCAGGCAAGGCTTTTTGTCTTGCTCCTCCATATTTTGAAACCCTTTGACTAGGTTCCTTGCATGTGTTGGCACCAACAATGAATGGTCCATAAGAGTCTTTTGCTGAGCATCAGCAAGCAGACTCCCCTGTCTCTCCTCATCAAGAAAGCCACGTGAATCTGCATCTTTATGTGTGGTCCTTATATTTGCAGTAATTAAAAAAAAACAACACACAACATCTTTATGTTTGTTCTTTGGGGTCAAGTATTTGACTTTCGAATCCCTAGGGGTCAGTTCTTCAGAAACAAAAGGCACTCTGTACCTCTGCTGCCCTGAGGTGGAGTCTCAGTTCCATTTTTGTTCTCGGATATGGGGCTTTTCTTCATGTCTATCAGCAGCCATTGTTTCCATTCTGTAAGCCCCATCACTTAAAAGACTCAAACAAAACAACTTCCCATTCAGACAAAACCAACCAGACATACATCTTAAGGATTTCTGGTTTCCAGAGCTCCTTAACCCCATGACCTCACTTCTCAGATTTTATAAGAAATCTTTTCTCTTTTTTTTTCCCCCATGTTGCCGATTCAGACATGGGGAAAGGGTAAGTATTAACTTAAATTTGGCTCGGGATTAGAAATGTTGCAGAACCAGCATTTTTGTAATGCAGCCTTTGAACAATTGGAATGTTTCCTTGCATAAAATCCTCAATGAAAACTGTGTCTGAAGGCAATATTTCCCCCCCTGCACAGTGTGAAACCCACAGATTTCAGCACAGATGCTGCGGTTGCTGGACTGTGAGAATCAATAGCAATTTCACTTGTGATGGGAACAAGATTTCATCCTAAAGTACAATGGTCCCAGAACAGTTTCCTCCAGCTGAGGATCTGCTTCTAAGTAGAAAATTTAAAGCAGGAGGGACATAACTTGAAACGTTACCACTTGAAAAAAATGAATTAGAAATAGATTCAAGTTCTTCTCTCCCTATTGTCAGTTTTCTGACTTTACACTTCCCACGTTGCTGCTTTACAGGTTTGGGCTGCGTCTTTGTTGTTTTCTGCAACATGCACCCAAACAGCAGGGACAGTCTGTCATAGGTGAGAATCAATCCCAAAATACTCCTCATGTACAAAGAGAATGGCCAAGCACAGAGGGATGAATGCAGAACTCTGATGAAGTTTGGTTTCTATAAACTAGAATTTCACTCCTACTCTGCTGTAAACCTTTACTCCTTACCCTGGGTGGAATTGGATGGGATTGTATTACATTTCAGAGTGCCCTGACCCAGAGAAGCCCTCAGAGCCCGTAAACATAACCCTTGCTCATCCCTGCCTCTTGGAAACACTCATCTGCTGTCAACACTGCTCCTCTGTCAACCATCACTGCTCATCCAGCCTTTTACTCTTCCCTTTCTACCAGTCCATGACCCCAGAGAGGGTCAAAACTTGCAGAGTTGGGAATACAGGATAATTGCAATTCCAAGTGTTAATTGTGCTTTGGGGTGGGGACCATCATTGTGTTTCTTTTGTACAGTAGCTGAAACAACGAAGTCTTGCCCTGTGATGAGACCTCTCGAGTATTACACTCATAAGTTGTGATGTCAGCAGACATAAACTTTTCCACAGGGACACGTTTTGGGGTGTACCTTGGCACTGCCATACATTAATTTTCGAGGTCTAGGCTGACTGAAACATAAAAAACATCTGCTTTGATTGGAACTGTTCACATTAATGTTTTTCCTTGCCTCATTCCAGACCTAGTCATAAAACTCTCAGTTTTTCTCCTTTCCTTAAATAGGAGTTTCATTCCCTCTGAGGAATAGCTGCGGATTCCAGGATTTGCCCTCGTCTCCTGACCTTCATCTCCCACTGCCTCCTAGGGCGGTGGGAGAGAGGCAGCGTGCACCGTACAAGGACAAACAGCAGCAGCAATGGAGCTGATCCACCCCCATTTTGTTCAATGGAAAGAGTCCAGCTGGCTCCAGTGGGAGCTGGACCAGTCCCATACCGGGAAGGGTAATGATCTAACCATTTAGCCTGGCATTTGTTGGACCAGAGCAACAAGCAGAAGTACAGACATTACTCACGTCCCAAGATATGCAAAGCTAAGGCCAAGATTTCATGTGGATCTGCTGGCTCAGTGGGGCTCCTTGGGGCCCTTTCCATGTCTCGGTGGTTTTGTCAGTAACCCCTCGTCTTCTGGGCAGTGCATCAGGGCACTCTCTCATCTCTGGTCAGCAAGTTCCTCTTCTCACGGTGGCCCCAAGCCTCTGATCTGGAAGGAACTGGTTTACAAAGCCCTCAATCAAAAATATGCTGCTGGTGTTTCAGAGAAACCAAAAATTATTCTTTACATCTGTTCTCCACTGAGCATGGAAATTTAAACCCCTTTGAGTTAGTATAAAATGAGGAGATGGTGAAAAGGGCTGAAATATCTCCCGATGAAACTGGTCAGCACACTCTCAGCTTTTCTATGTGAAATTCCCATTCCAGGCTGAGTGGAACTCCATTCCAGGCAGAGTTGAAATCCATAGGATTTTTTTTTTCTCAGAATTTGGAAACTGATTAAACCTATTGGAATTTAGGTTTGTGATATACCTGTTGAAAAAGACTTTTATTAAGAGTGAGTAAAGTATACATGTTTAGGTGGTCACTTTTGAAGTAGTGACAATTGACAATAGTTACTCCCCTTTTGGGGGGGAAAGCCATTATTCATTGCTGTGTTAAACATGTTTTTTCCACATTTCCAGAAGCTGCTTTGTTTAATGAATCGCTGCTTCAGTAGATGTATTGTGTCTAATGCGTTTGCTTATGCATTCCTGAGTCTTTGCATTTGTCCCAGCAGCCACTTGGAAACTGCTGACGGTGACTCTCGCTAACAGGCTGATCTTGCAAATATTCACTTGAAGGAAATTGTTTATATTCTCTGTTCTAATCTCTTTGCAAACAATTACTTGCAAAGCAATCAGGATGATGCCGTGGTACATGTAATTATAAATCCATGTTGGTGTAGAGGAGGGAGAGCAGCGTGTTTTCTTCCTAAGAGAGACAGGAAGACTGCAGGAGCTTGGCTGCTGTGCCAGGTCACGTGTGGCCTGTGTCTAAGTTATGGAAGTTCTGACCTACATTCCAATGTTTTCTTATGGCTATAATGGTGTCTTCCTATAGCGTAGACTGCAGGAGGGGTTTATTAGTCTTCACTCTCCCTTAATCTGAGTAACTTCCTTCTATTAAGTCAAACAATGTTTAAATATCTTTTTCTTGATAGTTCTTTAAGAATGGTGAGTTGCTATGTAATAATTCACAGTTATTGTATATAAGTTGATTATTGAGATATTTAAATGTGACAGTTTAGATACTAACAGCAGTGTGAAAAACTGCCTGTGTGGGAATTCAAGACTACAGCTCCAAACAAGACCTCTCCTTGAGGCAACTCAAAAGGAGTCCTACTTCTGACACATTTTGCAGCTTGTTTTGTCAGCATTGACAGAGTTGACTACAGAGAATAAATGGTTCTCTGCTCAGGCAGTTGCTGGGAAGATGTTTGAAGGAGGTAGAGAGCTGCCTTGAAGTTTCTACAAGCAGGACTACCCAGTGATCCAGTTGGTAATTGTCCAATAAATAGCTATGAAGAAGGTGCTAATTGTTTCTCACCATTGTGTTCAAATTACTTGATACTTTGATTTGCAAAGGCTGCTTCAGACTTATGGCTGGCAACAAGCTCCCAAAGGAGAGAGCTGGAGGAATGGGAACCTAGGTGGAGCTGGGTGGATTTTCTACAAAGCTAATTTGGAAGAAATGTGATTTCACCCCTTGAGACAAAGACAGGAGACCTCACAGCTGAGGTACATGCATCCAAAGAAGAAGAGACACAACAAACACTTCCCCTATTACATTTCATTTAAAAGTCTGCAAAATCTCAGCTGTAAATGCCATAACTTTTCAGTCACAGTCAGAAACAGCTGTTTAAGTCTGCAGAGAAAAGTAAATCTGCCCTTCTGCAAACAGCATGTCCTGGATTTCTTTGGCAGAAGTGTTGAGTTAATTGAGACAGAAAGTTTGTAATAACTGCAGGTATTGCCGAAATGAAGGCCCAGATTTAGAGATTGTAAAACATTTTCTTCATTACCTTGTTGTGAGAAGGATTTTCCCTCTACATATGTGTACAAGCTCAGCAAAACATCAACATGGGACTTCCAAACCTTGGTGCCCAAAAAACCTCTAATAGACTCATTGCTCCAACAATGACTTTGATATTTCGATGCATCTTCCATACAAGGACCCTTCCTGTGCCTACGGCTGCTCCAAGAAGCCACGGGAGGTGTCCTTTGGCCATCAGCTGAATTACAATGTTGTCTCTTAAGGACTTGATGGAATAGGAAATGGTTTGAATCCTGTACTCCAGTAACTGAGTCTCTAGTAACTTACTCCCAACACATGGACTTCAGTCTGTGCAACTCCTTTGACATAAAGTCCAACGGGCAAAAATGTACAGAAGAGGCTTTCACTCTGGGTGGAACAGATGAAGTTCAGAGCACCCAAATGTATGTGGGCAATAAAGGAGTTGGTATTTAACCACACAAGAAGCTATGATTAAATTAATCCACCATTCTCCTTTTTGCAGCAGTTTGGGGGAGTTAGAACAAGAAAGTAACAAAAGAATGCCACAGTCTGCCAATAATGTAATTAAGGAGTCAAGCCACATCTGAGCTTTCTCTTGCCAAAGAGCTTACAGGATGCAAGTTGGAAAAAAAAAATCAAATTCAAGACTTCAAAGAGAAGATGGAGAGATATTGTGGAAAAGCGTTTGAATATTCAGCTATTCACTTCCTTCAGTTCTCTTAACACTCTCAGAATGCAGAAAATATGAATGATGAAATAATGCAGCTACTTTGAGAAGACTAAGCAGAAACAAGTGATTTGTTAGGGCTGGTTCTGCTCAAGACTAGGTTAATGGCTTTGAAAGACAGGTAGACTTGGTAGAGAATCTGTAATTCATGCCAAATCAACTACTGATGTTTATCCCATACTATGAAAACATGCTAAAAGAATGGTCCAAACAAGCCAGATGTTCTAGTTTGGCCTGGACACTTCTGGAGGGTCTTGATTTTTCCTTCTCTCTTGCCTAGCTTACAGCAATTTCCCTTGCTCCCCATTTTGAGGCACAGCAATGGGAACTTCACATACAAGGAGGAAGCGAAGACCTTGGCCTGTTTGATGCCTGAATAAACAGTGGGATTTGAGCATTGCTGGTTGTATGACTCCATGGGTAGAGGCGTCTCATCGGCTGATGCAGGGAGCAGGCTCCTCACCTCGATGCCTGTTTCTGACCATTTAGTGCAGACTGGCAAAAAGTTTATGATTCCACTGAAAAAAAGCAGCACAATGTCCACCAAAACCTAATTGGCCCATGGGACTAGTGCCTCCAGCGGTCTCTGTGATACTTTGAGAATGCTCTCCTGCTCCTACTAATTAGATATCTATTCACAGAGGACTTAAGTTGCCATCTTTCATATGGACGAATTATATAATTACTTGCTCTGTAGAAATAATTTGTATTGGCATGTGTCTGGAATTGCTGGACACTGGAAATCTCAGAGAAATCAACCCTGAAGTTGCCAAGTGGGGTAAAACTGAAGTGTAAATGTGAATTCCAACTCTGGCAGGTTCTGTACCCACTCTGCGGATATTAAGCAGCCTGTATTTGGAAAAGCTATAATGTACCAAGCAGAGAGACTGAAGTTTATGTATAAGTAAACAGATATAATTATACATAAAGACAAATATAAAATTATGTAACGTATGCAGTATATAATATTTAACTAGAACATTGAACCAGAACTGAAATAAACATTTTCCAGCTTCTACAATTCACATGGTGAATGACAAAAGCAGCTGCATCGTGTGGAGCTGGGAGTGTGCTCTCGTGAGAGTTAGAGATGTGACCATCTTCTGTAGCCACATTCAGTGCTAAGTAATGACAGAACCCAGGTCTGTAATACGGCCTGGATTTTAGTGCTGCTTTTAATCTCTGCCTGGTGCTAATTGGGTGTTTAGAGAATTTTTGCTTTGTACTTGGCTAACGACATCCAGATTGTTTTGCTGCAGAAGCGGGGATGCCCGTTGCTGAAGTCTCCATGCAATACTCAAAACATTGACTGCATAATATAGATGTCACCATTTCTCATGCTGGTGCTCTCCCGTAAGGTAAACGTCCTTCTCCGTTCTCCTTTCTCTGCCTTGCCCAAATGTTTTGCTGCAGCTGCAGGAGAGCAGAGTGTGGAAGCGAACTGAATGTGGCGGTGAATGCAAAGCATCGACTGACTGCGGCTGAGGCACAGCATGTCCGAAGTACCTTCATGTTTCTCCTTTATGTCAGGAGTGGGAAACATTGTAATAGGCAACATCTGTGGCAAAATGCAAGTTACTGTCATCCTAAAAATGAGTGTCTCACTGGAGGACAATAACTTTCCCATTAAATAGACTCTATTCAGATGGAAAGTTTTGTGCTGAGATAAAAGGTGGAAACTCCCTGTGTGCCTCTCCCAGCCTGCTGAACAATTCAGAAGGAATTCAGCTGGAATACTAAACCTTGCTATTTAGGACCTCACATGGAGATCCAAGGGGAAGAAACCCCTTTTATTTTACTTCTTCCAGCACCTTCAAAAAATTAAGCTACGTCTGATTGCTAAAGGAAGTCCCTTGCTGAGCTGAGGAATGAAATTGGCCACAATATACGCTATGAGATGCATCCTCTTCAGCAGGGGTACATATATCAAAAAATGGACACTGCCTGAGGTCTCTTGGGTTTTCCTGCCACACTGAAGCTGGTAAAAGCTGTCTGCCCACCCAGAGGTCTTGTGGAGAGGGTTTACCCTCGGGTGTTTGAGGGCACATGAAGATGTCAGTGAGCAGTCTTTGGAACTTTCTTGCAGGAAGTTTTTGCTTTGCAATGCCAGTTTTGCGTCTCTTGATTTCTGATTTTGAAATGATATCTAATTCTATGTAACACCCAAGCCAGAGAGGATTGAAAACAAACAATGTGCAGAGAGAGTGCAAGGATAGAAGCCAGAGTCTGAGCTCTGTCTGGGTGCCAAGAGTCAGTGGTGAATGAGATCCAGCCCACATAGCAGAGCTGTTGGACAGGAGAGACCCTGCATGTCCCCTTCAGAACAGGCAGGTGATGTGGAAACATATGTACTGCCTTCCAGACACTCTGCTGAAGGACATAAAAGAGAACACTCCCAGATAAGCCTGGTCTGCAACAGCTCGAAATACTGCTGTCTGTCTTCAACCAGCTTTAGATAAGACTTTTATCAAGAGGTCAAAAGCAAGTGGGATTTTCTATAGCTTGTTTAACCCTGCTCCTTAGATAAGAGAAGACAAGAAAAACTATCTGCCTTCTTATAACAAACTCCTTAAAAGCAATGAGATGATACAGCAAACTCTCAGGCTCCATTGGCAGAGATCCTTGGTTCGCTTCTAAGAAATTTTGAAGCAACATTACAGATTGCAGGTCTTAATATCCCTGTGGGGCTAATGAGCTGCAGTGATGGTCACTGCCCTGCCCGGGCCCTGCCCGGCTGCTGGTTCCTGCAGAGCGCTGAGGCTGCGCTGCAGGAGGTGCAGAGCTCAAGGTGCACACCACCAGCTCTTCTGGAGAGTTTTGGCACATCCTCAGAGAGCTGTGTTTTTTTCAGAGCTCTTAAGCCTTGTGGTTGGACCTGGGAAATCACTTAATGCCCTTGTCAAAGTACTCATTGCCTCAGAGCAGCCGCAGCAAAGAGTGAGGGAGTTTACCTTCAATAGTATGTGGGATGCGGAGGTTAAAGGTTTCATAAAGGAAATCATATGCAAGCACATTGCTGTTGTACATCTGGTCCTTCATCTGCATTGTTCAGTGTTTGCAGGTGCTACTGACAGGCAGTTTATTAAATTGCTATTTCTGGTTTTAGGCAGGACACTTTTTTTTTTTTTATGGGAAACCATCTGTCTCTGGGGCTACAGGCAGGTGGATAAACTCAAAGAGGTGCAGCCCCCAAAACAAACTGCTTGGCCCTGGCCAAGTCTATGCAGGTCAGTGCAGAGAGTCAGCCACCAAATAACCCCTATTTCGATGTCATGTGTAAAAT
Organism: Nycticryphes semicollaris; assembly: GCA_013400055.1. Classification (NCBI taxonomy): domain Eukaryota; kingdom Metazoa; phylum Chordata; class Aves; order Charadriiformes; family Rostratulidae; genus Nycticryphes; species Nycticryphes semicollaris. The sequence goes on along the minus strand of VXBJ01006537.1, from coordinate 674,548 downwards.
TGTGGATTTGCTAATGGCATGTGCCTGTTATGTGGTTTTATTAGTGTCCATGTGGACAAGAGTGCAAGTCCCTGATTCTGCCTTACCATGATCCAAGCAAGATATTATGTGCCCCCTCCTTCTTTGGAGCCCCCAGAGCACAGCTCTGCTTTTCAGGGCCAGGGGTCCCTGAGCACAGTCTGGCCTCCCCAGGGAATTAAATCTGTCTCCGTTCAGGGAATGGTAAAGGGCTGCTGTAAAATCCATGTGAATGCCCAGACAGACTAACTCCCTGTGTCTTTCATTTTAGGGTGAAATCTGTTCTCCAGGGAGATTTCTCTGAGGTTTCCAGTCTGTGACTCGGCTTCTCTCGGCACAGTGCGAGAGCTTCCACGGTACGTTCCCCCCCCTTCCAAAACTAGCAATGATTCCCTCTGGCCTGAGAGGGAAAGGGTCCCTGCTCTCTCCAGCTCCTCTGACCTCCTCTTCTGCCTCCCTGCGGGGACACTAACTGCTCACAGAAGCCTCTTTGGAGACAAAAGACTTTGGGACAACAGTGCCCCAGAGGGAACTGGCACAAGGCAGCATGTGGGCAAGAACCACAGCTCTGGTGGTCCCACCCAGAGGAATTGTTTGGGATTTGCAGTGGTCTCCCCAGGGCACACAGCATTGCAGTGGGGACACGGTTACATGCTGCATCCCTAAGGCTAGCCTCTCCCCCGGACTAAGTACCTTTCCGCCTCATAATTAATACGATGTTTTGATCATCCATTGGAAGACTTCATGCTAATTCTGTTAGTGGGATGCAGCACTCACGAGAGCGCTTCTCTAATAACATTCATCTGCTTAATTTACATCTCATATTCAATAAAGCTAGTTAAAGTAGAGGCACTTTATATTCTTCTTTATAGGCATTTTCAAATGGTCAGGGACCACTTAACATTGACCTCTGCAAGGCTTTGTGAGGGCTTGAGGCCAGACGCTTAAAGAGAATCACCTGTTTGTGTTTGGAATTGCTTTTGATCTTCTATTTTGTCCTATAATGTGGAGTTCACTGGTAGCAAACATCTGGCAAAAGACACAACAGCCAGCTTTTCCTGCTGAGAGAAAGAATGAATCCATACTGAAAACCCAGATTTGGTGTCTCCCTGTAGAGCTGGCCCTAAAATAACTCCCCTAGTGAGGGAGTGTATCATCTGCATTTGGTGTCACCCCTCAAGAGATGCTGCAGTTTCTTTTATTTGTTGAATTCAACATTCATCCACCTGGGTGGGCACACATAAGGGACTCCTTTTCCTGGTAGTCCATGCAGTGAGCAATCCCTGTCACTGGCTGGGCTCTTAGGCAAGAAAAAGCATTCACAATTGTAATATTGCTGCTTTAGGATCTCTTACAAAAAGAGCAGATTGGAGGGGTGACCATACAGATAAAAGTGATGCCATCCATCATTGCTGGGGAGCATTTCCTATAGGTTTCCCTGAATTTCTCATGGCAGGTTTAGCTGAGGGAAGCTGAATCAGAGGTATGGTCTTTCTGTGCTCATATTCACAACAAAACAACTCTGCACGTACTTGTTTTTGCTGATTTCCTAAAAGTGAGTGGAAGTTTGACTGGGGAGCCCCCAGGGCTGAGCCTTCTCAAGGCAGCCAGGAGTAATAGGGAGGAACGTTAGCTTGATTTTGTTGTCACAGTGGAGTTGTTCTGCTGGATCTCACCCATAAGAAGTCCTGGGAAGTCCTCTGTCACCCTTTGCTTATCCCAGCACACATTGGCAGGTCTTCCCCAGGCCACGTAAACCCCTTTCCCGAGTGGTACATCAGGCAGGACCACCCCAGGTTGACCACCACCAATTGGGTGTGCAGGAGACGAGGGGAAGGAAGAGCAGCTGTAACCACACCTTCTCACTACACCAGGTAATATCAACAATCTCTAAAGTTCTAAACCCCCAGAAAACCATTGCCCCTTGCTATGGGCAAGAGAACCTCCTGAGCCACTGAGGAAACAGCAGGCCTGCAAGTGCTACAGATACCGAATTGCAGCAACCCTTGGCATGAAGGTACTGTGATTATATCAAGCTAAAATGAGTCACCTCATGCTGCTGGAGTTGTGTGCTCTGAGGAAACTCTCTCTTTGACATAATCTTTCCTTAAAAGTCAGATCTTTCCTCTGGGAAAGGGGAAGTCTTGGCTTAGGCTGACCTACCTCACTTGTTTTTGGCTGGAGAAAGAAATTTTTTCTTGGCTGCACAAACACCCCGTGGCTTTCACTCAGAACCTCCCTGAGAACATTTTCAAAAAACATTATTTAATTTGTTCTAATCAGGCAGCACAATTCCTGGTTCCAAAAGTTATTTTATTCTCCTAGCCTGATAAAATGCCCGTCCTTTTATTCAGGTATGTCTTCCTTGCTGTAACAAATGATGCTGAAGGTTTCACAGGTCCTGGGGAGATGCTCAAGTCTTGGCCACGTTTTCCTATTATTGTCTGACAGCAATTTATGTTACTGCAGAATTTGCCGTATTGAAAGCATTTCTGGAATGGAAATTTGCACAGATTCATGCACAGAAGATGATGCTTTGCTTAGTGGTGATGTATGAAGTGATCTCATATAATACCCTTGAAGGCAGCAGGAGTTTTGTGTGAGCAACTGCACCACAAATCTTGAGGCAGGGAAATCTTGACTTGGTGATGTTCTGTGTATTCCCTGGGCAAGTATATAGGGAAAAAAAAAATTCTTGTGAATGACACAATGGAGCACACTGTAAACTTTCACTAGTAGAAAATTTGCTTGCTGCCTGGTTCACATGCATTTTGCACCTGGCCAGATGTGCTGGCTGGACCTGTGGGTTTTCACTTTAATGCTTTCCCTGGGATAATTGCTCAGTGTGGATACAGTTAGATACCTCACTTTCTCCAGCCATCAGCCTAACTGCCTGCCCAAGGTTTCAGACAAGCAAGAGGCAAATCTAGCCAAGACATTATAATAAAACAAGGATGTCTTGTACCAGCATCACTTACTCCACTTTGCGTAGGAGAGTCCTACAACACCTTTATCTGGATGTAATCATCACCAGAGGGAGTTGCTCCACTTAGAATAAACAACTGTGGCCCAACTGTTGTGTAGATAAGATGTAGTTTAAGAGAAAATGGCAGTTAATTTTCTCTATTTCTCATAATAATAGTTTTTAAAACATCATGTGTCATCAAACACCTAGCATTTAAAGTAATGCAACCAAGAAATCTGCTTAGCAGTAAATTTGAAATTTCTAATTATTGCCAGTGGCTGTGTTTGCTAAGGATTTGTGTCTGATTTTATAATGACTTCATAAGCTGCTAAAAATGCTTTATACTAATAGTTGGAGCCATAAACCTGCCAAGAACTGTTTTGTTAAACAAAAAATTCTTCGTAAAGTCAAAGCTGCTTCCCTGTTTTTATTTTTCTTTTCTTCTTTTTGTTTTCTGAAGGGGTCATTCAAAAGTGAACTCAATAAGACATGAGCTGCTCTATAGCAGGAGTGAGGAGCCTTCACAACTGAGTGGACTAAAGTCTTTCTTGGTTTAGGTGCACGCTGGGCTCCAAATGGGAGGGAAGTGTTGGTATGAAATGGGCTAAAGCTGTCTTGCAGTTTTCCTGTGACCACACAGCCCTGCCAGGGACTACCAAGAAGAAGAATATCCAGAAAAGGTGAGAGGTATATTCTTTGCAACGTTGCCAGGTAAATAAGTATTTTTTTAATCCTATAAAAAAACTGTAAAAGCCCTTGTCTAGTTTCCATGACTGACTGGAGGTAGAAGCATGTGAGGAGTGGAGTGGAAATGGGTGGCATGAAGGATTCCCTATTGAAAGTGAGTACAAATCATTGAAGCACAGAGCCCTGGCTTAGGCTAAGCTGTTAGAACTCCAGCAGTTTGGTGGTGCAAACGGAAGAAGGTCTAATTTCAGCAGATCACCCACCCTGTGCCTCAGTTTCCCCAGCCGAATGGTAGGCATAATCCGGTCCAGGCATTGCATGTGATACTTTGGGAAGTTCAGGTGAAACGATTGTGTGCAGGAGGCATAAGTGTTATAACATCAACGTTATTTGTTATGTGAAGACCGTGACCAGCTGTTGAAGTTTGGTCCTGCAGAGGAATTCTCACTTTTGTGGTATGCACTCCATGAACTATAGTGCACAGACTCTACTTTCTTCTGGGTAAATGTCAAAGCTGTGTATCTGCTGAAAGAAAGCCCAGTAAATAGTGTCTGAAGTAACTATTACTCTTCAAAATTAGTTGCTCCAAGTCCAGATTGCAAATATATGAAACAAACAACAAAAATGAAATTAAATTAGAGATTTATCGTGAACAGTTGTTGTTTCATGCTGCTTTGGGTTTCAGCAAGAGCACAGACAAGTGAAATATCAGCACAACGACATAAATTAAGTAGAAAGAAAAAGTCTTGTTTATTCTGTGCAACCAGCCATGTTGTTTGTCACCTTACAACACAGGAGACAAGACATTGGTGGGAGCTCCCGGTTGTGCCCGAAAGGTGCTTTGTCAAGATGCAGATATTAATATTGCACAACAAACAGGGAAGATTTGTTTTTAAAAGGAATTGGAGACATCCTGTTTTGTCAGACAAATTTCTCAAAGTAATAAAAAACAAAGCCACAAGTTGAAGTCTTATGATAGTGATATATTCCTCTCTGGATGCACTGAAGATGTCTGAGTGTGCCTTTCACATACTCCAGCACAACTGTTGATTTCAGGTGACATTCAGGTGGGATTTGGGTGGAGATGGCAGTGACCTGTAGGTGCTGAGCTCTGTTTTCATCTGAAGGTAACACTTCAGTCATTAGGGAGTCACTTTGCATGTCTGTAGGCTGACTTTATGAAAAACAGAAAAGAAGACAGCTGGAGGGAAATGATCTGTTCAAAGAAAAACTGGGGTAAATACTGATTTAAATGGGTGACTACAGCCCTGGGAGAGAGGAGAACCAGCAGGATGGTGCAAAGCAGGTGCCAGGGACCTGGAGCCATGCCTTCTGCTGAAAGGCTCTTCTCAGCAGCCTGATGGAGGCTGATGAAACCTTTGTGCCACGAAAGGTTCCCCAGCCCAAATGCACGATACCTGTCCTCATCTCTGCCTGAAACAACTGTGCTGTGGAGTCCCTTCCAGATCCTGTCAGCCCCTCAAAACCCCGCTCACGCCTTAGGGAAAGACTCTCATGTTATTGCAGAAGCAACCTATGGATCAAGCAGCGATGAAGATTATACGAAAACAGAGCAATATACAGTCATTGCGTCTCCATAGAAATGCCTTCCAAGACACTTGCCATTGGAGCTCCTTTGGGAGTCCATAGACTCCACACAGAAGGAAGGCAGCTTATGCTGCCAGTCCCAGGAGGACCTCCTGATATTGCTGCAGCTGGGAGGGAGGTGACTCTCTCCCGTGTAACTCCTCATTCTTCTTTCCTCACCATTCTTTCTCTGCTTTCCACCCATAACACTAGTCCCTACTTGGCTTTCCTTACCAACTAAATTCACTGTCATGAAGTGAAGAACTGAACAGATTTTGTTGCTCATAAGCTTTCTACAGCAGTAGAGTTATGTATAGGACTGCCTCAAAACACTGTTACATGTAGAAACCCTGTAAAGCCCTTATCTCTAAATAAATAAAGTATATTCAGTTAAATACAGAGCTTTTAAAACCCACACCTCACTTGTTCTTCAGATTCCCATCACCATATTCTGTCAAGTTGGGAGATGGAATCCTTTGACTGCCACCTACATGCAGCTGGTGACACTTTTGCATTAATCAAAGTGACTTGCAGCAGCTTTTTGATGTAAGGAGAAATTGGAAGAATATTTTGCATTTATCCACAAGGTCTAATATTGCTGTGCAGACCCATCCTACAGCAGTTATACAACAAATCCAGTGCATCCATCGGGTCTCCAGACTGCTCTGCAAGGCTGCAGTTGGGATAAATGGTAAAGGCAAGGAGAGCTTAGTGCTTGCATCTCAACTTGCTTTGTGATTCCATTTCTTCCTTCATCCCAGGTGGAGGCTGGACGAGCTGCTGGAGGATTATAAAATAAACAGCGCCCGCGTTTGGCTCAGGAAGCCCTGAACAACATTACTGAAGGCTGTGAAAGTATATGCATGCATACATATACATATGCATGTACATATGCATAGATGCATCTCTGCTCACATATATGTAACAGTTACCCTGCTCTCATACTTTTCCATTGGCACCTGCCTCTGTCCCCGTCCCAGGCAGGATGCTGGGATGCTTTCAGCCTGATTTCATAAGTCCATTCTTGTCTGTCAGGCACTTGGGTGTCTGAATGTCCACGTAGGTGTCTAGTACCCAATGTCCAGCCTCTCTGTCTCTCTCCCATTGTGAGGCACAGGCTGACTCATGTCCCCTTCCTCACTTTCCATTTGGTCAAGTCATTTGTAAACGGTCTTCCTTCCCTCTTCCCCACCCATGCATATGGATTTATTTTTTTCTCAACGGCCACGTCTTCCCCTTCTTTGAAATCACTTGCAGAAAGCTAACGTCAACTTGCTTTAATTAAAGCCCCTGCATGTTTATTATGTCTTTAAATCATTTCCTTCAACTAATCTTGATATGAAGTTATCACTTTGTCAAAACATGATCCAAACCCACAGCTCGGGGCACAGTGGGAAGCACACAAAGGGAGAGCCGAGTAGCTTGGAAAGTTTGGGTGAGCTGTGTGCTAGAAGCTGCCGAGCCCACCCCTCCAAGACCTTTATTTCCCCCTGCGGCAGCTGTCATCTGATCCCATGCTTTGGCTTTGAATGGGGCGCTCTGAGGATGCCAGATGTTGGGAACAAAGGTCTAAAAATAATCTTTCCGAATAATCTTCCCATCTATCATTGAAGGAGAGCATGTGCTTTGTGTGAACATGTGAGCTGAGAACCTGATTTAACTTTGAGTAAAGAAGTTCAACAGCAGCTCCTGGCTTCTGCTTGTGGACTCCTTTTTTTTTTTTCTTCTTCTTCTTTTTTTTTTTCCCCTTTCCCTTCCCAGAAGCTGCGCAGCGAAAAGCGGCTCTTACCAGCGATCAGCCCTCGCTCTCCCTCCCTCCTTGCCAAGACTCTGAATCGTCTGGATCCCAAAAAGCTGGGCTCCTTATTTCATCTCTGCTTAGGAAAGTGGATTCCAGGGTGCTCTCAGAGATGCTTTTCTGTAAAGAGATCTTCGCTGCAGCCTTGTGTGTCTTAGTTTTGCTGCCAGACTCGGGCTGTGCAAGGCACCTCTGGAAGCGTGCTCTACATCTGAAAATGACGGAGAAATATGATGTGAGTAAACTGAGGTGGGGTGATGAGGGGGGAGCTGGGAATGCTCACCGTGAAAGGAGGGTGGGTGTTTCTTTATGAGCGTGTGTATCATTTTAGTATAAGAAGTATTTGAATCTGCAGGCTGTCTCTTTTTAAAAAGGGTTGCATTAAGTTTCCCAGGCTGTACTAAACTTTTGCCACCTAGCTGCTGCAGTGGGGAACTTGTAAAGCTCGCCTGGAAGTGTGGTGACATTGGTACCACAGCGTCATGGCTTTTCCTAGAAACTGCTTAGGACAGCAAGGGAAGCATGAATGGGGAGAAGGGGAATGCAAAACCTACCTTTCCGGGGACAGATTTAGTGAAAAGAAGATAATGTGATTTATTGCTTAGAGCAGGAGGAGGGTTCCATGCACAGCTCCACTGCTGCCTTTTTGGGGCAACTTTGGGTAAATATTTCCAACTCCTAATGATAAAGTGTGCCAGAGGGATGGTGGTATTCCTTGGGGTTTTGTAAATCACTGCAGCACAGAAACCTCCAGATCCACAGTATCAGAGTACCATGCTGGTCACCTAAACCGGTGTAAGGAGCCAACAAAGAAATCCCTTCTCGTGGCTGTGCCTTGCCTGGCATATCCCCTGGGAATAGGAACTGCTCAGGGACACCATCTGTCCCTGCCTGCTTTTGGCAGACCCACATGGGTTACAGAGCAGAACCACCATTTCCAAAGCTGCAATGGTACTTGGAGCAGCAGTGCTGGAATTGACACTGAAGCAGAGCAGCAACAGGTTACTGAGAGTGGAGAATATGATGGTGCTGGGTCTTGGTTTGGTGTGTCTGGGCTAACGGAACATCAAAAATAGCCAGGGAGAAAACAGGGAGAAAAAAAAAAAATGAAAAGGAAAATAATTTGATAGCTTGACTTTCAGGACATGCTGTTTAGAAAGAAAAAACAAATTGAATCTGAAGTTTTGACTCACTCCATTAGAAGCCAGCACCGACACAAGGCTTCTGCCCCTTGAATCACTTGGTGGAAACCCCAGCCAGCCTGTCTCTCATGCTCAGGTTTGATTGCATCTTCCAGCCATTGCATGTGCGAAAACAGCTACTTGATCTCACAGAGAGATTCTTCCACCTGTTTTCTGCAACCACATATAAAAGCTTTTAATTTAAAGAGGATGCTTTTTTTGTCCGTGACGTTTAGGGTGATGTTTAGGGACAGCTACATTTGGTTTGTGTGATTGCTGACTCAGAAGTGTAACACGTGCTGAATGAACTGAAATATGGTGCTCTTGTCTCCGTGAAATTTTGCAGTAAACATTGTGCTAATATTTGAAAGGCATCCCAGTATTTTACAACAAGGATTTTTCTTCATTTCCCAAAGCCTCCCTTGGGACAGGGTATCATCTGGTTTGCACATTAATTGGAAAGTAGTGACGTGAAGAGCTGTGTTTCCTGCAAAATCACTCACTGGAAAGTGTATTTATTAGTATGTTCTTCTGTCATAGTTCATTGTGAAGTTCAAATTCAATAGGAGCTATAAAGTAAATGACCCAGAGAGCTAGGACAGGAGTAGAACAGGAATTTACATGTTGATTTTCAGATAATGTTGTCTGTAGAGGCACAGAGCCCACTCCCCTGAGGATATATCCTCTTCTTTCAATCGGCAGCTCTTCAAAGGACTGTTTTCTCTGGCAGCCATGAATCCAGGTGCTACCGCTCTGGCAAGCTCAGCCAGAATTGCTCATATTGACAGAAACATCTTATCTAGGGAAAAATGAAAATGGTTTTCTTTTTCCTTCTCCTTAAAGCCTTGTAAGGAGGAAAGTGTTTGCTCTCCATCCTCTTATCCACCAAGAGTCTGTTTTGGCAGCCCCTCTGGTTTCTCAGAGAGATGCTTTCTTTTCTACCAAATGCTGTATGTTCCCTCCAGTTTAAAAATCAGAGTCTGTGGGTGGAACAGCTGATTTGTGAGTCACTTGAATAGAGGGGTAACAGATGGAGGTGCTCACAACATCCAGCCGTGCAGGAGATGGGCCATAGACATCCCCATGGGACCCCCAGAAGGACATGAGCAAGGTCTGTAGGGGGAGGAGGCGGTGAGGGTTAAGGAGTTGACTGAGAGTGATGTTGTCTGAATCCAATAAATCTGAGTCAACAGTAGGAGGACTGCATCCACCCAACTGCTGGCTGCAGAATGGTGAGCAGGTACTACCATGAGGAGCTGGCTTGAGGTCTGGCCAAGAGTTTTTCAGTAAGGAGTCTGAGGACGTGTGTTGGCTGGCAAGGAGGGGTGAAGTGGGAATGGAGAAGGGAGAAAGAGGACAGGGAATGCAATGAGAAGAAAAAACTGGCAGTCACAGTGGGGTGGAGGAGCTGGGCTTCCAGCTTTTAGCGATTCCATGTATTTTACAGCCAGAGGGACACTTGTCAAGTTTGGTGATTTGCAGCTGATGTTCTGCAGCCCCTGCACAAGCTGTGGACTGTTCCCAAAGGGAAGAGGGAAGGACCTTCCTGGGATTGGGCTTCAGTTCATTATCAAGACACTTGTCTATTGGGAAAAACTGGGGCAGTCTTGATTTTATTCCCATGTCAACTGCATTGAGCGTTTTAGAAAAAAATCCAGGCTTCTTTTAAAGATTTCCAGAAATGAAGAAATCCTCACAGCTGCTGTAACGTTCTTACCAACAGTTTATTTGCCTCAGCCTCCCCTTTGAAACCTGCATGCACACATGGAAGTCTTGCACTGTATTCCCTGCTTTACAGTCCTCTGATCACTTTTGTGCATCTTCTTTGAGCCCATCCTAACTTTGCAACAGTCTTCCAGTACCGCAGACACCAGAACCAAAGCTACTAATCTGGAGTCAATGGCAGGGGAATATTATTCTTATGTTTTTTTGTCTCATCCTTCAGATTATTTGATCCTCCTTCAGTCTGATATTTGCAAATTTGGTCAGCAATGATCTGGTTTTTTCCAAGTCTTTGACAAAAGTATTGAAGGGCTTTAAATTCCTTCTGACTGCGTATTTTCTCAGAGAAAAGGTGGTTCACGGGCAGTGTATGGAAATACCTTCCAGGGCCAGAACTGCTGACTGGAGGCTGGGAATAAACCTCATGTATGGTCTTGGGGGTGGCCATGAATTAGCAGGGAATTGTGCTTTGACACAAGCCCAAGGTCCAGTCTCAGGCACAAATAATAGAACAGAGCTGGGATTTTTTGGAGGCAGTCTGTATCCCACAGTTACTATGGTTTATAACAAGTGATTGCATTCAAGTTTTTCCTAGTCATCGTTACTGAGCTCCAAGGTTCCTCACCTGAACTCCAAACTGTTTCCCTTGCTTTGTTTCTGGATGTCTCTAAGGCAGATATTGTCATTAAAACTATTTCAAAACTCTCTGTGGAAAAAAGCACTTTGCCTCCTGCATTGAAAAATATTCTTAAAGGAAGAAAATTTGACTGTTGTCACAACCTGTAAAAATGGTAAATCCGAGCTATGCTCAGAGCCAAACTGTGAATCCTGGGAGAGCTTTTAAAAAGACCCTGTAACCTATACCTGGAGATATCCTTAACCGGGCTGATTTGGGAATGAGGGAATCCTGTTTCCCACTGGGATGGTTTATACATACTTCAACCAGTGGCAATGGTTTTATTAGATCAAATGCACAAAAAAATACTTTTTTGACCATAAGGTTTTGAAAGAAAGGGGTTCAGAGCAATAGGTGAACAGAGAAAATGGGCAGGGAGGTCATGAGGTACAAAGTTACTTGGCTAAAATTGTCATCTTGTTCCCAAGCGCAAATCTTATTCATTCAGGCAACTCTTCATTGCAGTTTTGGCTTCTTGATTTGTCAATCATCTGTGAAGTAACTGCAGTAATTGTCAGTTGTTTGGGTTTTGTTTGTTTTTTTTTTCATGGATCCCTTATTTGCCAGTATTATTTTTGTCACATTTCAGTCTGTAGCTGACATTTCAAATAACAGAAAAATAAACCGTGGCCTTTCAGGATGAGTTCCCCTCCAAGAAGAAGACCTGTTGAATGTTAGGAACTGCACAGATTTACTGTTAAATGTTCTTTTATATTCCAAAATTATACTTGGTCCAAGCATTTTCTCTATTTAAAATCCAGCATCAGCTTAAAAAGTTGAATTCACAATATCTTCGATCCAAAAGCATGTTAGTTCAAAGCTGGGGTGTTTTCAGCTTTTTAAGGAATGGGATGATGTGATACCTTACACCTTTTTTTACACTTTAACATTGAAAAATCATCAAAAATAGGAAATATTTTTTTCAAACTTGTTTTGTTGTTCAAGCGGCCTATCAGTTCATGGGAAAACAACCTCATGGGAGGGTTTTGAGCATTTTATTCCTCACTGAATGGAAACAACTAAGGAAAAAGCAGAAGAAAATTGTTTGTTGATACTGGGAACAGGCAGGCTGATGCTGGGAACAGGGCAGGAAGCTGTCGTTTGTGGAAATAGTAAGAATTCTCTGTCTCACACACAGACATGCACACATTGCTTAACCAGCTGCAGATATAGCCAGGATATAGATTTTCTTTAATGCACACCTTGTAACAGAAATGAAAACTTTTAGTTGTGTTTCTCTGTACATTGGCTGACACTCCATGGCTGTGCAACCAGGCAGCAGAGAAACTTCCCTGCTCTCCATTTCTCCCTAGCTATGGCTCCAAGGACAGAGGTCAGCTTTGGTGTAAAACCCACCCCTCACCAATACAAATCTACATGACGTACCGTGTGGAATTTCTCACATCAATACCACAAAAAATGTGCATCTTGATTTCTTTTGGTGTCCCTTGGGATTGCCAAGGGAAGGAAGATGGTATTTTTTTCACCCTTATGGGTGATTTATTACTGCTCGGTCACACGTAGCAGCAGAAGCCAGCAATCAGTCCCCAGGGCAATGGACCTCCTGGAGCCTCTCCTGGGACATTTTCTTGGACAGCACATGTAGGGACATGCTGTTTAGTAAAGGCACAGATGCTCCACGGAAGCCGCTGGGAGATTTGAACAACGAGGAAGAAGCAGCATGTAGATGAAGAGGGATATTAGTCTCACCTCAAATTTCTCCATAGCCTGATGGTGAAATTTCCTAGAGGCCCCCTCAGGGACAGTTGCACCACATTGTTTCTTGGAATAAAAACCCCAGTTGTTTGTCACTGATTTTGAAACACAGCAGTGATGAGACCAAATATGTTTAGGGCTCTTGAATTCAAAAGTGCATGGCAGAACTCACTTCACACCTCTGGCTAGATGCTGATCACTTTTAAGAGCACAAATCCAGAATCCATTTTATGAATTGACTAGAGCTTATTAATGTGTGTTAATTAATCTGAAAACCATTTGGCCTCTCTGAGTACGTTGTGCTGCTCCTGGGAGCTGATCTCAAGCCCAGAGATGAGTAGTTCAGCCACAGGTGAGAAAGGAGTGGGCTCGGTGATTCACCTCTGTCGGAGGGAGTTGGTTTCATGCTAAAGTGCTGCCAGTGTGAATAATACCTGAATGCTGTCTCTTATAAATGTTTCTGGTAAAATTCCGTGCCTGTTAATCCACTTTAAATCTCTCTTGTCCTTTTGGTGTTCAATGAGCAGCTGGGATCCTTTCGGTTGTAGTCAAACACAGCCTCATTTTCTTTGGGATTAAATGGACATCACCTGCACAGATCTCACCCAGATCTTCTGATGTTTTAGAAATGGCCTCTAATTTAACAACCCAGGACCCCACAGTGGGCAAGCTTGAAAGACTTTGTACCACTACCCTCTAAGTTCTGGCCCACAAGAAAATCTATTGAGGAGACAAGTGCTACCAGTTAGTTAGTTCTGGGTCCCTATGGGGACATAACCTTAAAACAATAGTGTCATCATTTCCACTACTTAACTATCAAATTGGTTTGGTGTGCTCAACATGATGATGCCTTGAGTCTTTCTCTCTGTTTCCCAGAAAAGTATAAAAGACTTCTAAGGATTATTTTTACCTCCTCATTGTCATTACAATAACCTTAATTATAAAATGAGTTCCACACAATAATTTGGTGGTTTGGTGTTTCCAAAGCAGCAAGCTAGGGTGATGATATAGCTCTTTCTTCAGTGTCCTGAAGACAGGGCTGAACAGTTAACTCTTCTCTCTAATGAAAACCTGAAAACCACTTTGAAAACTCCTCTTCTCTTTCAACTGATGGGATGTTTGGTGTTCACCTTATGCAAAACCTTTGTTTCCTTTTCTTTTCTTTGCAAGGATTATGAGTACCCTCTTCATTCTCACAGTTCCCACTACCAGAAGAACGACCGCTGTCCCCCACCCCCCCAGACTTTGCCTGACCGAGCCTGCGAGGTGCCCAGCTGCCGGTCGGATTCAGAGTGTGAAAGGCACAAACGCTGTTGCTACAATGGCTGCATCTACGCCTGCCTGGAGTCCGTACAGCCACCACCAGGTAGAGTGGACCCAGTGATGCTACTGGTAGAGGGAAGAATGCGAAAATGATGGTGCTCATCCCTATGTGCATTGGGTTTTGGATAGGAGGCATTGTTTGAGTGTGAACTGAGGGTAAAGCTTCAGTCCCACACTTCTGATTTCTGGGATGAATAGAAAAATTCCAGCTGGTGTTGCAAAATTTTCACCAGCACAAATGCTAGAATTCATTTGAGGCCATTTTTTCCCCTGGGATTCTATATTCAGAAAAAGGAATAATCCCAGGCTCACTAATGTCCACACAGATGTGAGGCAGCCATCCCGTCTGATCTGTGCCATGGGAATGGAGGGTGGGAAACAAAAGCTGCTTTGGCTGTGGAACCACACCAGGTTCTTTTAGCCCTGGATAACATCCATAGCTCTCTTGCCACTGGGGCACCAAGAGCATGAGTGTACATATTTTGCCAAAACCTCAAATCCATCCTTCAGGAGCCTGGCAGCCTTGTTACTGGCTGTTATAGGAAATCTCTGACTTTTCTGTAACTGTGTGCCCCATGGCTACTCTGTCTTGACTCTGTGCTTTCTTGTTTCTGTCTTTCACAGTTCTAGACTGGTTGGTTCAGCCCAAACCTCGCTGGCTGGGAGGAAATGGGTGGCTTTTGGATGGCCCAGAGGAAGTCTTACAAGGTACGGTACATTTCATTGTCTTCTCCGCAGTATCACTAATTATACAAAGGCACTAAATAGTATATTCATCATACACAGGGTTTGACAGGGATGTTGTGATGCTGGGGCTGCTCTTATTTGTCTGGAATTTCCATAGGAATAACACTTTGTGGTGCTGGGGGCTAGTTTCTGGTGCAGTAAATCAGTGGGGTTTTATGGATATGGCTTATCCATCAGAGCACTAGGAATATGCCATGGAAAGGGAACTTGAAATAAGTAGAAATTTTCTTTTTCTTTTTCTTTTTTTTTTTTTTTTGAGAAAAAGGCTTTGTCAGCATACATATATACATATATATTCTGCCAGCTTCCTGATAGATTTTGGGTGGACTTGGATTAGGAGATCTTTTAATCCAGAGCAGCCTCATTGCTCAGGTGCCTTGGGCTGGGGCTGTGGCTCTTGGGTCTGAAGGCTGCTCCAAACAAGAGCCCTGGCAAACTGTTGCAGAGTTGTCTCAAGCTGACACGGAGCTGGAAGCACCTAAACTTGGGAACTGCTAATGAGATTACGCTTTTCAGGTTAATTCCATAGGGAAAAGTCTTTTAATTAAATTTTTCCAATACCTCCAATTGAAACAAGGAAGGAGAGGGGAGGTGGGAAGAGTTTTCTTCGATTAGACATTCCCAGATGTATGTATGCCTGAAGTTCTTAATTTCTTCATGGAAAGGCTGTTCCAGCTTTTGATCAGATACAGGTAGTGCCAATAAATTACCCTCTTTAGTCTTATACAGACGGTATCAGACTTGCCGAACCTTGACTCTCATTTATTATGGAAACTCCTAGTTCTTCAAGAGAGAATTCTGCCTCCAGCTCACTGGAGTTGCACTGCTAAAAATAAGATAAAATAGATTTCTCCTCATCCATCCTTGTCATGCTTACATTATTTGTTCTTATCTTAACACCTTCATCTCAGCTTGAGGGAGTAATTAGTGAAGTAAGAACCATCAGTCAAAGCATGAGAATTACAGCAGAGGTCCTTGAAATTAAAAACCTGGCAAATGAAAGGGTGGAGTGTACCTGCATAGTCTGTCCGTTTAATGGACACAAGTACTGCCTGCGAGTCCGGCTTTGCTTTTTTATTCTGCTTTGCACTTGCTGGATATCCAGGGTCAAGGTGGTTAAAGCCTCCATTTGTAACAGGGAGTGGTGCTGCCTTACTCCATAGTGAGTCACAGCTGAGGTTTAAATTCATCACCAAGTTACTGGGTGTGGAGCAAAGAACAGAACAGCAAACTGCCAGCTTCCCGGTCACGTTTCCTTGATTCCTCACCCAGCCTGAAACTTGGGCTGGAACAGACTCATGGCTACTTGGAGGGACCACCATCAGTGTGAGTGTGGTGGGCAGTGATGGTCTGTTTTCACCGCTCTCCAAACCTCGTGCAGACCCTGCACAACAGGCTGAGGGGTGGGTGTTCTTACAAGTAGTTGCGCTGACCTGCACTTCCCGTGTTGGGCAAGTCACATCAGTTTTTGAGGTGTGAACTGAATCACCTGCTCTGCCTGACTTCTTTGGAGCGTTGGCTTCTTGGTAACCTTGCATGGGAAGTAGTCTGAGATCCTGTCTGGGAGGAGATACAGAAGAAGGTGGCCGTGTTATAGTTTGGTAACCTGTGGGTGTTAAAGCCATGATTTATGATCTGCAGGCTTCTTTTGCAGCTGAGGCCTGCAGTACCACTGAGGATGGAGATGAGCCTCTGCATTGCCCCACAGGCTATGAATGTCACATCATCAACCCAGGTAACACGGCTGAAGGGATCCCTAACAGGGGCCAGTGCATCAAGCTGCATGGAAATCCAGGTCAGTTGACTGGAAATCTCCCTTCCTTTCTTGTTCTGTCATGCAAACACCAGTAAGGGATGATGTGCTGTCACTGGCATTGAAGGGAGATGTGGTGGTCCATCTGCTCTCATGGGCTTCCTAGGTTTTCTGGGCAAGGCCCCATGGCAGTGTGTGACAGCTGGGCTGGGAGACAGTCCCCACGATGCAGCAATCTCAGGTCTCTAATGCCCTTGATGCTGGCTGAGCTATGTGAAATACTCAAAGCGGGGAACACATTTCTTGTTTGCTCCATATGCCGGTGTCCTCTGGGGTTGTGTAAGCAGAGCAGGTGCTAACCTGCATGTGTCATTATTACACAGCACAAATAAATAGAAATATTTATATATTACTTCACACTTAACTAAGAAATAGGAGTTTCAAATTGCAGTTTTGATTTCTGACCTTGCTTTCTGCATCCAAAACATTGTTCTCTTTATTCTGCTGGCACATTTGCCCAATAAAGGAATTTACATAAGCTAAGCCATTTTCCAGGAAAGCTCATAACATGTCTTGGTACATGTAACTTCATTGAAGTAGGGTGTGTTTGTCTGCGCTGAGCTACGAATCATCTCAGTGTAGAGACACAAGACAACGGTTTTGCTGTTTGGTCACTGTAAAAGCCAGGGGAAGCATCAAACCAGATCTCTGAACTGCTTCCATAAAAGGCTAAGATTTTCTCCAGGGCTTTTTGATCATCTCTTTTATTCTTTGATAACTGTTTCTTTAATAACATCTGTAATAACTAATATAATGTATAGCTGTATGGCTTGGACACTAGATGTGTCTAAGAGCTAACAATATAAACGGTAAACAGAAAAACCTAGCTAGAACTTGATTATGTAAAGCACTAGTAGATTATCTGAAACTTTACCCAAATTTTATTTCATTGGAGAAAGATGTGATTCCTTAACTGGTAGCTACTGAAAAGAACCTAGCATGCTAGTGACAAGCAGTTAACAACTCGGGGAGAGTTACGTCCGCACAGTAGAATAATCCAAATAGTTCTAGAAGAGGGTTATAGCTGCCTACACTACTTCAGCTACAGAGATCTTTTATTTTCCTGTAAATTTGTTTGCTTCATGTCTGTAATTTCTCTGTGCTGCATGCAGAAGGCCAGAGTTTAACACAAGGAATGAAGGCTGACTGGATATGTTCTCATTACGTACCTTCTTTTTTTCAGATGGACGCAACCTGAGGCATAAGTATTACAAGGAATATTTTGGTAAGCCACTGGCATGAAGTGCTTGCTATTTTTAATCCTTATAGTTGTTGTATTGCTTACAAGGAATGTGCTGTTTATGAAATGAAGGTTTGTGCATAGCAAAAAGAGATACTTCAGCCTCAACTCTCTCTGACTTGGTCAAAAGATCGTATTTTAAAATCTGCGATGCCCTGACTGTGGACTCTTGAGAATCATCTCCAGCTGTGACACAATGTGTTCAATGGTGCAGACTTCTGCCAGGGGTTCCCACTCAAGTGATGAGAAACACCCAATCCAATAGCCTTTTGTTATTTTCATGTATATTTTTGGAGCTTTCCTTATGGCCCAGGACTTCTTGCAGATGAACACAGAACTCTATCAAGAGCAGAGTCTTTTGCCAAGAGCTTGTATTGTAGTATGTGATGAGAGATGACTGGAGACCAGTGAAACAGTCTCTTCTTATTATCTTCAACCACAAGAGGTGTCAGGTCCCTTGCACAAATTGGTTGATATGGGTCTCAAAGAAGGCAGTAGGATCTTCCAGATGGTGTCTTTCCTCAAAACTTCAAAGATCTTGGTTTCTGCTAACTCTTGGATCTAGAGGGGTACAACCAGATCAGAATGGAAGTGATATTCAGATATGACTAGGCAACATCTTAGATATGATAAGATTTATGAATGACCAAATTTGGCCAGTTTAGCTGATAAAACTATGAAAGGATGTCCTTTCCTTTGTCCAGCAGGCTACCACAGATCTCCCAGAGAGCTGCTAATGAGACCAGTGAAACTGTATTGGTTAGGGAACCTTGAGAAAACATTTGCCACAGACTAACTGAAAATCTAACTTTGCTGCTGTTTGTTTTACAGGAAGCAATTCCAACAATGTGGTTGGCTATGTGAACAACCAACAGAAGCATTTAGGCTAATCAAAAGCGTGCCTGGGTAAGTGCCCTGTGAATAAAGGGAAAGCTGGGTGAAAATATCTGGTGCTTAGTATGCAATTATATTTAAAAACGGTTGTTTGAGGGTGAAATTACCTCTCTTATACAAAAATGACAGCACCTTAAAACTGCATATGGAGCATACCTCAGGCTCCATGAATTGAGCTGAAACACCTACGCCAACAAGTGGTGCTGTAAAAGTATCCCAAGAACCTGTGACACTGATGATTGAGCTCTGCAAACTGTCCTTGGAGAAGTTAATCTTTCCCACCTCTTACTCTCTCCCTCCCACTTTTTATTCTAATTTTGCAAGATGCACCTGATTTCTTTGAAGAATCTTTGCCTTGTGGGTATTTAGACTATGTAGTAATTTTCAGAATGAAAAATAGATGCTGCAAAAACTTTGTGAACCTTAAACTGTCTGTTCATGGTCTTCTTCTAATGCAGGTATAGCTGCTCCTGTAAGACAAATTAAACAGCTCTTTATTCTGGACTGATTTCAGTAAGGGTCAATCTTTCAAATCCTTAGACATGTGGGTGATTTTGTGGGGTAACTTTATGCATGTGAAGAGTTGCACTGAACCATGTCACCCACTTGTGAGTAAAAGTACTTGTATCCTGGCCAGAGTGAAGCCACTGGGAAAAGCTCCAATCAGGCTTTGAATTAGGCAAGAATGAAAATACTTATTATACCCACGATAGTTTTCTCAAGACTTTCAGCTTCACTTTAAAACCAACTTGAGTTTAACTGGCAGTTAAGAAAACAAAGCAGTTCAGTTTGTCTTTTATGTACCTACGTCAGGCTGACTGTTAAGATTACACAGCTACATAAGGATAAGTTCTGTGCAAACATCCCAGGAAGGATAAATATTTTAATTCCTTTTTTTTTTTTTCCTTTTGTTTGATTTTCACCCAGCTGGACCATTCTCTTAAGCAGCTGTCAAGGAATGCTTTACCCAACAGTTTTCTGTTTTGGAAGAATTCTGGTCCCAAATCTCCATGAGCACGTCTCCAAGCATGACCCTGATCCCTGCCCACCAGCGATAAAAAGGCTTCGCTATTCAAGGAACAGTTCGAGTCTAGATTTTAAGCCTATCAGTGGGGGGAGAAATGCGATCCCCTGAAAGAAACCATACCATTTATCAGCTGCCCTTTTACCTATGAAATGTAAATATACCTTTGAGCAGATCCCTATAAGCCACAGCACCATTATCAGGCTGCTGGAACAGAGCCTGCCCTTTGTGTGTGTATTATGTGACGGATTCAGATTTCATGACCATGAGCATAACTCAGTATTATAAAAATGAAGTGACGTCAGGATTGTACCTCAATATCATATCTAAGTTGCATTAAAATAAGCAAAAATGTAAAGCTAAAGGGGCTCTCTGGATAAAATCCAGTGCCTGCCCATCCCAAACAACTACTTTAAATAAGCCTTTTTCATAAACTTAACATTTGAAGGAACCTGCAGGTTTATTCCTTTCCTGTTGATCCTTATGGTTCACCAGGTTTGGCATCCAATTTACAAGGCTTCACCTGAAATCTTAAGAATTTGAGGAACTCTGAGCTAGGAACAAACCAGGTTTTACAAATATTTTTTTTAACTTACTTTCCTTTAGCTTCCCAGTCTGGTGAGCTGCAGATGGAGAGTTAATGATGAAATAGGTTTCTTTCTACAATATCTAAGCAGAGAAGCATGTGTGCCAGTCTTTTTAAGCTGTTGTTTTTAGCCAGCACAGTTAATACTCACAAAATATACATCTGCGTATTTGTACCTGCAAAACATCAGCAAGAGGCTGTAGTCTGGATTATTTGTTTCACATATTAGAAAAGAAAAAGCAGGATAAATTGTGTGATTAAAAGGATGGTCTGGCAGATGGGCAACTGCTTTTTGAAAGTCCCCTGACTTTATGTTGACTTTTATAAATCCTTGAGGTCAAGTTACTTGTATTTGGGCCTTACGGCTTCTTTCGGCTGTTTAGCATTATAAAATGGAAAACACATTTTCTATGAGTGTTTTCTTTCCCTGTGGCAATCCTAAAGGGACAGTTGCATTTCATTTTGACAAGTCTGCCAGAATTGCTATGCAAAAGAAGCCATGTATGCTCCCTCTTTTAGTTTGTGTCCCCATCTGCATGCATAAAATTAGCCTTTTAATATGCAGGGTAGTAGCGGTGTATATAAATACCCAATTCACAAATACAAGTGCCTGCTTCCACCCCCAAACTATGAGATTTTTTTTTCCACTCACCAAATGTTTTAAGCCAAAGCTGAGATGCCTATAAAACCCTCCATGCTTTGCGTATGACTTCTGCAGCTGGAGAGATGAAAGATGCCAAACTGCTCTTCTGTTTCCTAGCACAAACAGGCACGGTCCTTGATGCTTTACAGAGCAAAGGAACAGATGAAGGGCTCCACATTTTCCAAAATATCTTCATTTGTTGAGCTCCATTCACTTCTTTGTGCCTTTGTTCCAAGTTCTAGGATGGGTTTAGGCAGATCTGTTTCTGGACTTTTTTCATATACAGCTTCATAAAAAGATACCTTAAGTCCTGCTGAGAGACAGGAATTTATCCATATTTTATAGTTCCAATCTCAGTTTAGGCCAGAAACTTGCCACTTTGCCACTGATGCTACTTGACAACTTAAATCAACACAGCTCATAAGGAAAATCTTACTGCAGCCTTGCTCCTTGGTGCTCCTTAGTGAAATGGGTTGCTTTCTTCCAGTATTACTTTTTGCAGAAAAATCAAATCCTGATTAAATGAGCAATGCACTTCAGTGGTTACTGCTAAGTCCCAAAGATTAAAACTTCAGATCACAACCTAATCTTGCAAAGCATCCAAAAATATGCTTAATTTGAGTGGACACATTCACTTCAGGGTCTACTTTTTTGTAGCTGCAAAAGCATATACCTGACCACCTTGTGGGATGAGATGCAAAAGGAATTTTTAAAAAAGAAAATTGACAAATGAATAGCTTGTTAATGAACTTCTGTTTACTGGGTGTTATCAAAGACATCACCCTTCCTCGTGGTGCTATAATGCTTGGGTGGTTTTTGTTTTATTCAAGTGAATTCTTTTCAAGTTATTAATTGTCAAACTTGGAAGCAAAAGCCACAGAAAAGACTTGTGTAAATGCTGTGTTTTCAACACTGACATTCATCACACATAGAAAAGAAAACACAGACCAAATGAGCTTTCCTCAGTTTATCTTCTCTCCAGGGACGAACGGCTTCACAACCGTCTTTTGAAGCACAGTAGGACATCACTGGCGTAGGTTGTTTTTAACGTTCCCACGTACACTTTAAAGTGTGTTTGGTGCTACAACAGACTTTACCTGTGTCACTGTGTGCTAGCAATGCTCGTGGCCTTCTGCATCCTCGAGCGCTGCTGGTGGTACCAGTGGAGCTGCTCTGTCCCACAGCAGCCGAGGATCTGCGGCAGCCCCAGGCAGCCCCTTCCCGGTTTGTGCCCCCGGTGCTTAGACATGTACACGTTCTGCCATGTCGGTGCTCAATAAAAAAGTGATCAGTATATTTTTCAACTCTGCCCTGTTTCAGTTGTGCTTTCTTGACACATGCTTGGCTTTGAATTATGAAAAAAAGGACAATTTTTTTTAATCTTAGTTGTTGGGAGAGCTCAGAAAACATAGGCACACGGAGACAAAAGTCAGTTTATCTACTGGTGTGGATGTGACAGACTCCCCCAAAACACATCTACCACCAGTGTCCCCTTCCAGAGGTGCCATCTTTGTGTGCCAGAAGCTCACTCAGTTCTTGGCACCTTCATTCCTATTGCTCAAATAGGAGCTGATGGGCAGTACTCTTAAGAGGATAGTGATGGTGACCCAAGTATAACCTTTTACATGACCAGGCATTTTCTGTGTTGAGTGAGAGCTGTTGTTTGGTGCCGGATGGGTTTGAGCTGCCCAGCTCAGGCAGTTTTCACTGCACAGGCAGCTGCTCAGACAGCTTTGCAGGAGGCCAAAACTTGCTCGAAGGGTGGAAAAGCAGACCAAGTCAGAAGCCAGCACTGGGCTGGTGCCCACCAGAGCTGAAAGAGGAGTTTGGCACTGAGCGGCTGGGCAGCTGAGCACCGCATTTCCAGGAGCAGGCAAGACATCACTATCACACGAGCTCCACCCACATCAGTCTTGCTCTACCTGCTTGGCCAGAGAAGGCAGGAGTTCTTCTGCATTGCTTTCTTTCAGCCGTGAAACCACAACAGAGAAGTCACAAAGTGAGAAAGTGCCTGTAATTTAACCCAGGACAGAAGAGCAGTGGGTTGCATTGCTCTGAAAAGGTTTTCCATGGTTTTCGAGAAGATACCAGCTAGCACTAGGTGTCAGGCTAGCTCTTCAGTCGGGCAGTGAAGTCATCCTTGGGATCAGTACAACTTCTCATGTTAATGGTCATCTGACCTGTTTGGATGGTGAGCTTACAAGATGTCTGTACGCAACCTTTGCCTCCTGATGTGAAGTGTGAGGTGGACTAAGTATCATGGCTTTCAAAAGAAGAATCTACTTGGTGAACATCACAAATGATGTTTTGATTTCCACTTGTTTCCATGTTAATGCAGGCAACTATAGTTTCTGTTGATGTTGCTACTGTCTTTGTGGAAAAAACTTCATGTGATCTAAGACATCATCTGCAGATGACACTGAAGTGCTCTTGGTGCATCTGTGAACTCAGCAGCTGGAGTCAACAGGACAAACATTATAATAGATCTTCAAGAAGTCGGAGGCCTGCATTAAAACCATGGCATGCATCTCTAGGTTGGCAATCTGCAGAAGTGTTAAATACAAGAATTTAAAAACGAAAAAGCTATAATTTTGGCATGCCTATTTCAAAATTCCATTCAGCTTTATGCTGCAGAAGTGTTTTGGTAACCTTCAGGAAGCAGTTCCGTAGTTTCGTGAGCAGCGAAGAAGCCTACGAGGTTGAGGCAACCCCTAGAAGAATTTTGGGAGACTGACAGTTTCTCTTTGCACACTACATAGCAGGGATTTGTTCATACAGGGGGTTGTTTAATTCCCCCACCCCACAATGTCTACGCAAGCTAGATTTTTCTCTGGAGGCGAGTCATTTAGCAGCATCATTTAGCATCCTTTAAAGATAAATAAAAAAGGCACCTATTGCTGGTGAGTCTGCAGAGGTAAGTCCTATTTCTTCCTATTATTTTCTCCTTCTTGTTACCTTTCTATGTAGTCAAAGTAGGAAGAACCACGGGAAAACTTATGCAAAACCAAAAAGACCTTTTGACAGTTTGCAGGACAGAGATGGGGATGGGGGGGGGGGATCATTTCAACCGGCCTGAGCTGCCCCACCAGGTGAGTCTCCCAGTTTCAGCAGCAGGGCTGTGGAAACAGAAATTTAACACAGATTTAATTAATTTCCCCCTTCCTTCCCAGGGACAGACCTAAGGATTTTACCTAGTACCTAGTTACTTTATCAGTAGCATTGACGAGACAGAAGGGAACCATGGCCCAAAACTTTGTTCTTTGCTTTCATAACCAGGAGCAGCAGATGCCCTGCCCAGGGGCCTGGGAAAAACCCCACCTGAAAGCAGAGTATTTGGGATTTTGGGGAATAGCAAACTCGGTAAATTCTACCCGTGCACCAGAGTTTGTTTCCCTCAAGGTGGCACAAGAGGAACAAAAGTGTGATGCGCCCTGGTGATGGTGAGGGAAGCCGGTGAAGGAGCTGTGAGGTTTGAACTGAAAGCAGCACCCTGCCCTCACAGCGGCAAACTTCTGGGCTCACATAATCTCAAATTATACAGCTGCTTTGCTGTATGTGTCTTCATAACAGATGTTTTCCATTTAGAAAAAAACAATAATAATTCCCAAATAACCTACTTACATCTGGAGTCTGACCCTGAGCTTTATTATCCAATTAAATAGGAAGCACTATAAAGGTACTGTAATTGGGCTGCATGTTATGTTTTTATAGTGTGAAAATTATGTTTTATACCAGAATTAAGAAATACAACTTATATTAGCGTTGTTTTCTTTACATGACAGTCTTGATTCAGTTCATACCCAGCATTTTCTGAGCCATGAGATAGCAAAATACATGAATTTTCCATTGTATTTCCTAACAGGCAGAAGTCAAAAACATCAAGAAAAAGAAACTTCAGTCTGCTCAGCAGCTTTGCAGAACGCATGACAGCAGCAACTGCATTTTAATTCTGTGTTTGTTCAGTTTCCTTGGTGCTAAAATGTAATTTCGTGTTACTGAACTGAACGAGCACAAAGAGGACAGACAGGGCCATGGTCCCGAGCCCAAACAATACTGTTTCTCCCGAGCTGCAGGTCTGCTGGATAACAAACCACAACACACAAATTATTATGGTGCATTATTATGCTCATCAACTCATATTTCTCTTTTTTTATGTTCTGTTTGTCTCGGTACTTTTGCTGTGGCCCTGACTGCAGCATTCCCCCTCCCTAACCCAGGCTGGCAGGGAGTGCCACCACGCCAACCGGGATGTGACGTCTTGGCCCATCTGCACGTTGCATGGATTCTGGATGTTGTTCTTCTCCAGGTTGCGTACACAGCACTGAGCTCCATGTGTTTCCACAAGCAGCAGCTTTTTGCCAAGAGGAGGAAGTTAAATAAGGAAACCACTGGTGAGAGTCTGTTGCTCCATTAGCCATATTGTCAGGAGAAGGTGGCTAATGAGAGCCACGTTGGGGACTGCGCAGTCCACATACATGTTGTGCACAGCAGAGCCCCAGAAGGACACCCAGGCACCTCACAGGCGGCATCTCCCCTTGCCCTGTGCCAGCTTCATGGACGATGGGTGAGGTTTTGGGATAAGAAAAGCAAGAACAAAACCAAGAACGGTTTTTTTCCTACCTGCTTAGGGAAGGGGAAGATGATGTTCACCATTTTTCTGTCAGAGACACAAGGAACAAGTCAGTGTGATCACAAGGCTACGACTACTGCCAATACACTCAGGTGAACAGAACAACGTGTTTCCTTGCCAGGCAGTGCCTGCTTTGCCATGTCAGGACAGGGCAGGGACAGCTGGCCATGCTCCAGATCCTTATGAAAGCTGCAGAAGGAGGGGAGAAGTTTGCACGTATATGTGAGCTCGGAGATGCTTTGCCACCTAATTCTCATACGTTTCGATGAGGTCTAAAGCTCTATATGCCTCTGGGAGCCTGGGCTGCCTTTGAGCCCTGGCTGAACATTTTACCTGAACCCTGGATAGGACCTGGATGTGAGCTGCCTGACAATCAGTGCCCAGTGTTATCCCTGGATGTTTTCCCATGGGAAGGAGAGCTGTTGCAGTGATGCAGGAACTTCCTCCATCTGCCTGACGCATCCAGTTTGGGTCATTAAGAAAGCATTTCCCAATCAGGAGCCGAGGGAGTTAGGAAGCCCCAGCTGTGTTTTACAAGAGTCTGGATATTTCAGGATGTTTCCCAATCACTTCACTTTCCCCTCAGTCCCTGGAAAGAAGCCCTCCCTCCAGAGCACTTCAGTGGGACATGGTGTGTCACCTGTAGCAGAGTGGGTGTCTCACGGGGCTCATCAGCTTTTGCTGGTGGGACCTCAGAGATGCAAAGAGGCAATGCTGAAGTGCTCCATGGGAAAACACCGGTTTGATGGAAGTTGGACAGGTTTGGTGTATCATGGGCTGTCACGCAGGTGAGAGGCTGGGGTCTTGGCCTCATTGTGGTCTGACTATCACCACCCCCAACTGCCCCAAAGGTAGAAAGGTGGCACTTTGGTGTCCTGGGAGAAAACTATTCTCCTGCAGAAAATGGCACATCTGTTTTTCTCTGACTGGGAATGACATTTATTCCCTCAATGCATTTTTTACTGTCAAAGGAGGATCTTAATCTCTTAGTTGGCACCTTAGAGACAGTTTAAACCTAAATGAATCCTGTAGTCATGATACCTGGGGGAGGATGTTGGTGTCCTGGTGCAAAACAGGTGGCAATAAATCTTCAAAAAGGACTAAACTGGGTAACTTTGGCAATATCTTGGGATCTACCATGAAAGCGCTCCCTTCTACTGAATGGAAGACTTTTTTTGTTTAGTAAATGAGCATCACAGATTCACACATCACGCATTTATGCCCTCTCCCTGATGTAAATACTTATAAGTACCGGCGTTGTGCTGACTGGAGCATTTCTCAAGGAGGATTTCTCCAGCTGGGAAGTTTACAAACAGGCTCTGCAGAGTGTGTAACCCGTCTTGCCTCTGCACGCAGCGGCCTCGGCAAAACAACCTCCCTATCTGCCTGCCCGTGATGTGGCACCCGCCAACGCTCCTCCCGCAGCAATTTTTCACAGGGTGGAGGAAAAACACGGAGCTGCAAGACCTCAACCTGCTCTTCAGGTGCCCTGGCTGTGGACGCAGGTTGGGCCACCTCACTTCTCTTATCCACCACGGTCTTAAACACGGGCAGGCTTCCCCTGGCAGGGTTTTATGGGCCGAGGGCCCTTCGTGGCTGCTGGAAGGGTGCACAGCCTTCCTCCCTGCGGCACCTGCGGCCGAAGGCGTGACTTGGCGGCAGGTAAACGCTGCCTCTCCCTGCCTGTAACCATAGCCCCGCGCTTGCAGGGGAATTCGAGCCAGCGCTGCCGGCAGGAGCCGGGTGGCCCCATCCCAGTGGCCCCATCCCAGTGGCCCCCGGGGTCGCTTCCCACCGCTTCGCAGTGAAGATGGTAGAAGGAGGTTTCGCCAAACTCTTCCAGAAAAAGTCATTTTTCCGCTTCGCGCAGAAATATCAGCCCCTTGGAAGCGGCGAGCCGGAAGAAGAGGTGAGGATTGCCTATGCCTCTTGCCTGGACCTGCTGAAATAGTTTGTTTAATTGGGGTTAATTTTGTCTAATTTGTCTGCTTTGTCCCACCGGTAACTCGATATTGCTGCTGCTGTGCTCTCCTCTCTCTGCGCCGAGTCGTTCCCTGTACAACAGGCGAGGAGATTAATGATGTTTACCAGGCAGCAGGGTGAGATGGGGATACTCGTTTCTATGCGATGCTCCCAGGACCTATAGCTCAGGCCAAAGTCCTGGCCAGGAACGTTGTTCTCTGCAGTGAGGAGGTTCAAAACGAACAAAACTCTGAGCAGAGCAACTGCCATGTGGTCCACAGGTGCTGTGTGAGGCTTTCTGGAGGGCTTGGCCAAAACGTGAACACTGTCTCTGCAGAAGGATAAATGGGGAGCAAGGCGAACTCTGTCCCCAGGAGTACCCCTTGCCACCAGTGCCAGTCGCTGGTGGATGGGCTGTGACCCCTCGGGCTGTCCTCTGTGCTGTTGCTGCAGTCATCATGGGTGATGAATGGCCGAGAAAAGCTTTAGCACAGCCCTGCAGAGTCCACTCGGAATTAATGCTCTCTTTTCTTGAAAAATACTGATGAATGAGCACTGATTTCCCCCTCCCTGCTTTCACTGCCTCTCCTCAGTGCAGATAGACCAAAGAGAAGCCAGTGGTGATTTAGGTGATAAGTTTCCTGTTCTTCTTGGTTTATTATCACAAAACCTTCAGGTCTGGGATCATTTTATTACCATATTTGCTCAGGACAGGGATTTCCAGTGCTCAAGCCCAATTTTTTTCTCCCACGTTACAGATTGGTTGGAGTAGGGGTATTTGCCAGCCCTGTCCTATGTTCAGGTCTAAATTACTATTCCAGTTTGCGTTGAGGCTTTTTTCCATTTCAGGTTTCACACCAATGAACATTTATCTCCTGGAACCTTTCACAGGCTCCATATTCTCCCAGATATGCAGAGCATCCTTATCAGAACAGTTTTCTTATCATGCAGGTACTTATTTTTTTATATGCCCTCAAAATAAACTAAATAGCACAGCTCTCCTTCCAGGAAAAAAAAAAATAGGAGATCATGGGATTGCCTCTGCACAGCAGTGACAGAGTTTTCACTTACACACACGTGTGTTTTCAGTCCCTTTGAGCTGTAAAGCCCAATTTCTTGTACCTCAAATGCTCCCAGCAGGCAAATAGTTAACTCCCTCAAGCTCCCACAGGTTTTCAGGCTGAGAGTTACAGCACCACTCTCTCAGGAGACCTTTTATACTAAGTTGCCTTAAGCTCTTGAGTTTTGGGGCTTTTTTTAGGCTTTGGTGAGACTGGTTTGAGCAGATGAGGATGTTTCTCAACTGGGATCAGTGTCAGCTGTGGAGCTGTAGTGACCGGCTTTTCCTGCAGGGATGGCAATGCTATCTTTCAGCACGTGGGGCTTTGCTTTAGATTAAAGGGAGCTGGAAAATCTCTTTTTTAAATTATTTTTTTAAATAAATAAATAAAAAGCCAAGTTTGAGCAAGAGAGCAGTGGGGGCAATAAACCTGTGATTTAGGCACTACCTAGCCCTCACACATCCCTGAGAGCAACTTAAAATCCAGGTAATATTTTTAAAGCAGCTTTTCTGGATAACCTTTGACTTTTTGAACAAGGAAAGTATCTATTTTGAGGCTTATATCTGGAAGCAGGGAGACCAGCAGCTTCATTTCACGTAAAAAGGCTGCAATTCTGCAGTAGATGGGTGATGAGGGGGCGAGAAACTGTGTGAGAGGAGCTGAAGCCACAGTGGTGGGTGCAAAGGGGCTGGGGGCTCAGATAAGGAACCCCAGGGAGGCAGCCCCTTACTCACAAGGCCGTGATTTGCTCTGGGTTGATTTCTGTATGCTGCCTGCACCCCTGTAATGCAAGTCCTCTGCCTGCCACGTGTACCCAAAAAAACCCACAATTCAAATGGCTTTTGAGGGTATGGTTTGATTTGTTTCTTTTATTAAGGATGGAGAATATACAAGAAGAAGGTTTCTGCTTAACGTTTTAAAGGGCTTCTATTGTTACACCAAGTAAACCAGCCCACTTTTGACCAGATTACGAGGTAGTGGCTGGTCTGAAGTAATCGAAGAGAAGGGGGAAAAAAATATGCAAAACCTCGGTAAAGGCAGAGGTGTGTAGGGGGGTGGAAATCCGGAGAACTGATCTATTGGGCTGTTTGCCAGAGTATACAAAAAGGGCTGTGTACTCGGTAGAAAGCCCCGTGCTTCCTTCCTTCCCGCAAGGGCTGCTCGGTGTGACAATTGATGGATTGTTTTGGGGTGAGGGATGCGGAGGCAATGGTGCGGGTACCGGCAGCACCGGGCATGCTGTGGGGTGCTCTGGGGCAGGCTGTTGCGTGGCTCCCCACTACCACCAGCTGCTCTTTACAGCCTCCAACATCTCCTGATCTTACAAAGCAATAGATAATCTATTACTCTTTCCATTTATTTAATTTCTTTCCCCACTTCTCCCAGCCCTGCTGTATAGAGTTGTGCACTCTTGTGTTTGACTTAGGCCTAAAGGATAAAGGTTAAAAATGTAAATGGATAGTGTTGATAGCCAACATCTGGCTTAAAATGTAAATAGAAAAGAATGTAATGCACAAAGAGAGATTGGTTTATGAAGGTGTTTGTGCAGAACACTGCCTGGTCCTTGGTGGACAAGGGGTAGGATGTGTTTTCTGTGTAGAATGAAGGGTCTCTGCATCGGCAATGCTTTACAGAGGAGGGGGGTAGATGGGGCTCTCCTGATGCATTTCCAACTTGTGCATCACTGGAGCTGGTGGGAAAAGCAGTGCCACGTTGGTCCAGAGAAATCACTTACAGGTATAAGCTGATCAATGCAAATTAACTCATCCCAAGAAAACTGTTTGATTTTACAACAGCCCCCAGCTGTAAGGAGCACAGATCTGCCAGCTTTTCTACTGATCCCCAGCCAGCACTGGCTGCATACGGCTCAGGCACATCCTTGCACTTTTGCCATTCATTTCCTCCACGCCTTTTCATAGGTAAATGTTGGTGATAGAGCTGGGGTCTGGCTTCCCTCACTGGCTCTGGAGGCCTGTCCCCCTCATGCCTAGGTCCCTTCTTCCCCTTCTGCTCCTTTACTTAAAATTTAAACTCTTTCAAGGCAAGGCTGTACCTTGACACCTACATGTGTCACCAGAGATAGAAACCATGTTTACCAAATCTATACAATAATGAATGAGAGGTATGTTCCTATACGTGACAGCCCTGTATTTTCTTTCCAGCCAGTCCTTCCATCTCCTCAGCTACATGGGTGTCTTTGGGTCTTGTAGCATCTGGGTGTCAACAAAGTTACATGGAACTGATGAATTTGCACAAGTAGGAATAAGTTGTCGGTTAAAAACGTAGAAGGACTTTTTTGTCCCTTCTAGGGATGCCTCTTAAGGAAATGTTGGAGTAAGAATGATGCCCAGTGCCAGTGCGCCTCAAAACAGTGCAGAAATACTGCAGCTTCTTTGGCAAAACATGCTCATCAGTGTGAGTGGTGCAGAGAAGCAGGGAAAATCCTTGAAAATCTTGGGCAAATTGCTGAGGTTTTGGAAAGGCAGGTTGTTCTCAGGGCAAAATGGCTTCTAAACTAGCAGCATTTAACACAGACCAAAGGATCCCAAGAAACTCTTATGCATTTCCACTGGCAGCAGGTCGGTGCCAGTATCTCCGGTGTTAGCAGCTGGATTGTGGGTCAGTAAGCAGTGATAAAAAGGGAGCTGCAACATATGGGAGTAGCAAAAGCCTTTTTAAAGACTAGGGCTTAGCAATTTTCCTATCTCATCTACTACAAGCTCTCTGGAAGCCACAAGGCAGAAGCCAAATTCTGCATATCAGCATGATGGAACAGCTCAAGGAATTGTCTGCATTTATCTCAGGCTTGAGATTGCAAAACACTGAATGTACCTAGAAACCTCCTGAATATTCATTGAAGGGCTAATTCTCCAAATACCACCTCAGGCACCTCTGAAGTCCTCAAACCCTTACTCAGGTGCTGTTATGAGCTGAGCAGAATGTTTCCCCCAGCAAAAACCCCGGGGTTCTGGTAGTGGGGAGCTGGTGCCAAATTCCTCCTACCCTGCTGGGTGAGAGCTGGCCCTGGGCTGAGCTCTGCCAGGGGTTGAGCACTCGGGATCCTTCTATAATGAACATGTGCTCTTGTGCTTTATGAATGAAGGTAAATTGGAATAGATTCTTCTGTCCCTTGGGAAGGGTGAGGTTTCTCCCTCTCCGTACTTACCCTGCAATAGTGGTTACACTGCTGCTGTCGTGTGCCCAGCTGAGATTTCAGGGGATGCTGCTGCTCTGGAAAAAGCATTTTGGAAAGGAGTCAGGGGATCCCAAAAGGGAAGAGAGGTCAGGGTGCTAGGAGCTCAGCACAGGGAAGGTTTTGTCCCACTCATAGGTGTTTGCAGAGCTGGCAGTGGAGGAAAACAGCTGTAAATATGGGAGAGACACTTGCTTTTTCTTGCTGGCTCAGGGGTTTTTCTGTCTCACGTTTGCTGTTCATTTATTATGTCTTTACCAAGGATAAGTAGGGATTTTTTCCTTGCTGTCAGCATTAAGCATGCTGCAGGCTGCGAGACACTAGCATGGAAAAATCCTCAGCTCAGGCAGGATACCTGCAACCAGCAGAGCCCAGCAAGCTTTTCTGTCCACAGTGGTGGTGTGGAGGTTGCCCTTTTGGTAATCCAGCTCCTAATAGCTTTTTTTTTTTTTCTGCTGCAAGAATGTGCGTCTGGCTTTGGGGCTCTAAAAAGGATTAATTAGGGAAAGTTATGAAGCGCTGTGATTTAGAAAGTGTTTTAGCTGACTGAAGTCACACGGCTGGCAGGGTGAGGGAAGGGAATGGGATTAAGGGAAGAAGCAAAGAAATGCTGAAATGATTTTATGAACTGTGCTCTTGCTTAACGACTGCTTTATCTCGTTTACTCAGAACCATGAGGAGTGCGAGCTGAAAATAATTGAGCAAGAGAAGGAGGTGACCGTTCTGCCCCCAAAAGATGCGTGCAAATGCCATAAAGAAGAGTTGGCAAAAGCTTTACATGTAAGGGTTTTACAGGTCTTTGGGAACACCTGATCATAGCAGAGCACTCTGTGTCACCTGACTCTGGGAAGAGATCAAGTTCTTTAGTTTCACGTGCCCGATGGCTCTGCCTTGCCATGGGACAAATCCTCACGTTGGCTGTGTTTGAAGCTCAGCGTTGGGCATCTGCACTTTGCTTTGTCCCAAGGGAGGATTTCACTGCAGTGAGCAGCTTTTCATTGCCATGTCAGAGGCAAAACTCATCACATTTATTGTCCTAGATGACTTCTCAAAGGCTTGCTCACAGCCTGAATTGTTAGATAGAAATTCACCTCGCCATCCTCACCCCGAGCAAACACCAAAGCTGTATGCCATCACTTTGTTCAGCTCCGGAGCTGAGACTCGTTTGCCCACGCAGGGTGAGGAGATCAGCCCTGGCAGGGGTAGTACTGTACTAGGGATAATAACTGTTCTACAGCATGTAATGTTTGTTGGTTTGGTTTTGCTTTTAATTTCCCTCTAGGTTGATTTAAAAACTGGACTCTCTGAGTTTTCTGTGCTACAGCGCAGGTTAAAACATGGCTGGAATGAATTTTCAGTAGAGAATACAGAGCCAATATGGAAGAAATATCTAGACCAGGTAAGGTTTTTCTGCACAAATTCTCATTTCCTGGCAAAAAAAACCCTGGATGGATTGGCCTGAGGGTGTCTCTACATTGAAATACTCAAGGTTTCTAACTTTCACGGATTCGGCCTTGGAACAGTCTGTGCCCAGATACAGAAACTGTCTGTTCCCCCAGGAAAGCCATTGTGAGATTCAGATGTGGGGTCATTTAATGTGAAGATAACATCTTAAAATAAAAAGAACCCTTTTTATCTTCATACAGCCCACAAATCAGAAACCATAGATCAGTGACCTGATTTGTGGAGCACATTTATTCCCTTTAGGTGAGTAATAAAATCATGAAAGGCTTGAGGAAAACTAGTAATAGATTTCAGTTACCCCAGTGAAGGAAAGTCCTAAACCTCCAGCAAAAGCAGAGGCCATTGCAGGGCTCAGGTGAATGTCAGTGTCTCTATTAGCAATACATCAGGAACAGATACATTCATATGTGGTGCCATGTGATGTGAAGACCCACAGTTTCAAACCAGCTGCCCACAAGAAGTCAGGCAGAAGGTGGTATGTGCTGTCTTGTTTTTCCCCAGCTGTGTTATGCTTGAATTTTGCTTTTATTAACTGTTTCTCATCAGTATTCGATACATTCTGCACCTCTCTTTTAGACCTCTTAACTGAACAAGATGGTTATTTTTTTGTTTTTTATTTTCAACCAGCAGTTTGACTGATTTTCTTCTTGCTTAGCTGGATCATAAAGATTGTAGTTGCTTTGAAAGATTTTATTTTTATTTCATGGCTTATCCCTTTTTTCCTCTGTGATCAATATTCTTTGTAATCATCACTAAATCTCTTCAAGGATTCTCTTATTCTAAATAAAAAGTGAGATGGTGCTTTTATTCCTGCTCTTTCTTAACAAGTTGTTTCTCCTATGGGGACACCAGCTGAACTCCTTAGTGCATCTCTGATCCTTCTACAACCTGCTGGTCTGTCTGGAAGAGCTGCTTGCAGTCCCCTATCATTCATACCTCTGCACTTGAGCGTGGTCTCTCAGTAGATGCTTGAAGTGGCTTCTTCCACCTGCTATTTTTGTAAAACATCCCCTTTGGCTCAGTCTTCCTAAAAAGAAATGAAGGGACCTTTGGCTTCAGCAAGGAATAAATTTAAACCTTGGCTTTCCTACCATGCAATGCCACACATCTGTTACCCAAAACAGACAGTTTGTCTTTGCTTGATTTAATTCCTTTACACCAATTAGCTTACATCAGTAGCTAAACAGATCTATAACTTTCTCAGGTAGGAGAATGGTCTTTAAAATCTGTGTTTAAAAGTGAAAAAAGGGAGGATATGATTCCTGCAACCCTGGGTGCAGCACAGAGGTTAGCAGATTAATTAAGGGGGAGGGGAAGAGGATTTCTGGTTTCAAATTCTAAAAAGACAATTAAGTTTTTGTTTGTACAAAAACTTGCCTCCAAGGAAGTTTTAGACTCAGTCCTGTGCTATGTGTCTGTAAAGGTCAGCTTTGCCCATGCAAGCAGAGGAAAAGGGAGGGAACTCGTGTCTTTTGGTGTGAGCCTTGTCCTGCTAGTCCCTGATGCGGTCCATCTCCTGTACAGGGGGCAGGATCTAGCAGCAGCCCAGCCACAGGTGCTGCACCCCCTCTCACTGGTCAGAGCGATACTGCTCTCATGAGCAAGGAGAGTTCCTGCAGCAAAACAACATGTCTAATCCTTTCTGATGACATCTGGGGCCAGCTCAACTTCACCAGCTTCATATTAATTCTATATTACGAATCGGTTTTATTTTTTCAGTTTAAAAATCCCCTCATTCTCTTGTTGCTGGCTTCTGCTTTGGTAAGCGTCATCACGAAAGAATACGAGGATGCTGCGAGCATCACCATGGTAGGTGGTACCTCTCCTGCAACCCAGCCCCTTGCTCTCTGAAGCTGCTGTGCCTGCAACTGTAATGCCTCTTTGTTTGCAGGCAGTGCTCATTGTGGTCACCGTGGCCTTCATCCAGGTATGTCAGGTGGAGCTCAGCTCTATGGCCAGGGTTTGCATGAGGGAGACCACTTGTGTAACTTGGGTTTCTTCTTTCTCGCTTACAAGGAGTACCGCTCGGAAAAGTCTCTGGAAGAACTTAACAAGCTGGTGCCCCCTGAGTGCAACTGGTGAGGCATGCCTGTGTTGGTGGGTTTTAGCAGGGTTTGGGCTATGAGGGCAGAATTTTTAAAGTAAACACCCAGTTGAACTGAAAAAATGCCGGGAGACAGGAGGGTTCCAGAAATGTCCTGCTCCACACCCTGTATAAGAGTCCCTGCAGCCTCTTGTGTGTCCCTGACTGTTTCTTCAGGAGAAAACTCACCCGCAGAGGCTTGGGTTTTTTTGGCTTTAGGGTAGTTGTGCCCCTGGTTTATAGGCACGAAATGAGCAGAGGTGTACATGGGTGGGTTTCCTTGCTGTATGTATGTGCCAGGCACGGGCACACCGGGTGTTTTGGTACGGATTGGCCACATGCGAGTGCAGTTACACCACTGCCCAGGGAGCACGGTAGGATTTATCAGACACCACTTTCCTTACTGCTTTGATGTTCAGTATCAGTGCTTTAGATTACAGGAAATGCTTGGCCTATTTATGTCCTTGTAAATCAATTTTGTCACAGCCAACATAAATAAGTTGTAAGGCTCAGAGAAACCTCATGCTGCAAAATCAGTGTGGGGTTTTCTTCTGGTCCAAAGTTCACGTAGGTTTGACTCTTACAAAAGCCACTGTTCATTCTTTATTTATTTATGATGTGACACCATAAACATCTAGCCACTTGAATGGCTACACTTTTAATACAATAGTGAAATGCCAGCAATAATCCTAGCTTTAAAAAGCTTCTTTTTAGGTTAAAGAATCGGCATTTCATTATTTAAAGCGTGAGCCATGAGAAAGTACATCATCTTGTCACTTCTGTCTGCTGTATATGTACTGTTTAAGTCACTTATTGCTGAAATGCAAGTCTTCCATAACCTGCCCATCTGTTCATAAATTAAAACTGAGCCCAAACTGAATGTAATCATCTCTCCTAGTCATTATGAAGATTTTATGTTCTTATTTACGTTGGAAGCTCGTTGGAGCAGAGCTCTTGTTTTATTGCCAGTCTCATTCTCAAGCCTGCAGAAGGAATAAAAACCTCACAGCCTGGTTTCCTTTCTTCTTTCCCATTTGTCTAACGTAGCCTAAGGGAAGGAAAACTGCAGCATCTTCTAGCGCGAGAGCTTGTGCCTGGAGATATCGTATATCTGTCTGTTGGTGACAGGGTTCCTGCAGACCTCAGGCTCATAGAGGTAAATACAACTAGATGTACAAAAGCCTGGTTTGGATTTTTTTTTTCCTCTTAATAGTGCCCAAAATGTGACTTTTTAATTAGGTTACAGATCTGCTGGTGGATGAATCCAGTTTTACTGGAGAAGCTGAGCCTTGCAACAAGACTGACAGTGTCTTACTGGCAGCTGGAGACATAACCACACTGAGCAATGTTGTTTTCATGGGGACCCTGGTGCGATACGGGAAGGGAAAAGTGAGTCCTCTCAGCCTCGATCTTTTCCTTGGTATTAGTTACAAAACCTCTAGACAGTTTTTTCATCTCCTCTCTATTTTTTTTTTCCTTCTTTTCAGGGTGTGGTTATTGGGACAGGTGAAAATTCACAGTTTGGAGAGGTGTTCAAAATGATGCAAGCTGAAGAGGTAAAGAAGTCTCTGTGTCTGTCTGGAAATGGTGGGTGTTTGGGATGAAAGCTTGTGAGGAGAAGCACTTCGAAGAGTTAATGCACTGGGTTCATTTCTGTTTCTGCTGTAAAATGCCTGTGTGACTGAGGGACACCAAAGTGCTGTATCCAAAAAACCCAGAGGGTTATAAGCAAGGTTTAGGCTTCTAAATCTAGACTTGTGATGCTCAGCTTGTGTCTAACTTGGTAGTCACCCCAATGTTATTGTGTCTGCCCCCTCTCTCCACCTTTCCACTATGTATATGAAATTTTACTTATATACATGCCAAAATTTTGTGGACTGGAACCCTGAGCTAACACAGAAGAAGGTCTAGAAACTCTTGATCCATTAATGCATGACGGGGATGGGGGTCCAGATGTTTCATCTATGTCCCAGAGTCTTTGCACACACATTACCCAGTCCTGGACTTGATTGCTAAGGTTCTCTTCCGATTTAGCCTTTAGTCTGTCTCTACCTTGGTACCCCAGCTATAATTTAATATAATTGTTCTTTGTCCTCCCACTTTTGCATGCACTGAGCCAGAGGGTCTCTCTCTGTGGGAGGGTCTGTGCCCAGCAGATACCCCTGGTAACTGTGGGGACCTCAGTAATGATAACCAGGATTGTGTGGGTCAGTCGTTCTGGTCTGAGTGTCATCTTCTTATCTTGTGTAACAAGCAAAGAAAACCAGCTGTTCTCTAATGTTTCCAGACTCCCAAAACACCTCTCCAGAAAAGCATGGACAGACTGGGGAAGCAGCTCACTCTTTTCTCCTTTGGCATAATTGGTGAGTCAGATGCAATGCTTGTACGTGTAGGGTCATCTGTGAAAGCCATGTGTGCTCCAGGGCTGCTTCTTCCAAAAGTAGTTGTTCATCTGGGTTATTTGGACTTTAGGGGTTCAAGCAGGGACACCTTGGGAGGAGAGATACAGGGCACCTCATTGCATACACAGTTTCCCAGTAAGCAGGTTAGAGACTTATCAATTTGTTGAAGTTTTTTAATCGGATGGTTTTCCCCCACCAGGTTTGATAATGCTTATTGGC
Organism: Nycticryphes semicollaris; assembly: GCA_013400055.1. NCBI lineage: Eukaryota > Metazoa > Chordata > Aves > Charadriiformes > Rostratulidae > Nycticryphes > Nycticryphes semicollaris. The sequence goes on along the minus strand of VXBJ01006537.1, from coordinate 636,914 downwards.
TGGTTACAAGGAAAGCATCTCCTCAGCATGTTCACGATTGGAGTTAGGTGAGGACTGGAGTGCACCTTCCTCTATGATTTCTAATGAAATATGTCCCAGGGAATCCCCTGTTCAAAACAATGGAGGTTTCACAAAAGAGAACTTGAGTAAGACCCTTCATAAATACATATTGATCTCGCACTGGTGAAATTAATGGGAGTTTTACAACAGACTTTTGCAGAAGAAATTACCAAAACAACCAAAAACCAAGTTTGAGGGTTTATTTTATTCTAGAAATCATTATTTTGAAAATCTTCACCTAACAGCTTTTCCACCTCATCCTGCTGTGAATGGCCTTTCCCATCTGTACTACAAGATAGTGGGAGTGTAGCAACAGCAAATAGTAATCTTTGCTGTTTTTATTGGGTTTATGTCTAACAACAGGAATGTGCATTTCATGTGATATAAAAAGCATGCACAGCCTCTTAATCAAACATAATAAACCATGTGTTCTCAGTAGTACCCATAAAACCTGTTGTCGTGGCTCTATAATCAATCTTTGTGGTGGGGGGTGGCACGTGGAGAAAGAATGAAAGAAAGAAGTTTTATATGGAAATAAAAAATAAAACCAAAGATGAGGAGGCAGCAGAGAAGCCGAACTGGCTCAGTGCCCACCTTCCTGTCTCCTGGAGGGATGTGGTGGCAAAGAGTTCTTTGATTCAGTGGCCTGAGTTTTAGAGAGCAGCCTATGGTTTCCAAAGTCCTCCTCGATCACTTTTTGCATATACCTAGAGGTGCTCGGAGTTACCCAAGGAGTAACTAAGTGACAGATACAGACTGTGTCAGGATTTTTCTAGTATGTCAGGTTTTTGCAGGTTTTCTTGCTGCTCTGATTCAGCACGTGTAACATGGGGATATCTGGGGAGCTGATTCTGTCCCTTTGTAGCTTGTGCCCTCATGTAAGAGGAGATGAGGGGCTGCATATGGCCAGGAGCCAGTAGCCAACGTGTGAGCTGTGATGCCAAGGAATATTCAACTTCCATCCTCAGAAAATTAAATACATGAAATGAAATCCAACCCCTAAATCCCTGCTTATCCAAAAATTAATGCTCTTTGACAATGTGAAGAAGAAAAGTAATCGCTCTGTCAAAATCTTCCAGAAAAAGGCTGAAGGGTTAGATAAATACCCTGCTTTTATAACTCTGGTGTGCCAGGAGTCTCAGGGGCTAGTACTGCACGTCCCATTCAGATCCACATGTATAAGCAGAAAAACTCCCCCCGTGGAAATGTCCCTTTAACATGTTTTGGTTAGTATTTGTAGTTTGATGCCTGTGTTGAAGCTGTTGTGTCTCTGCTGTCCCCAGCCTGGCAGTGGCTGCCATCCCAGAGGGCCTTCCCATCGTTGTCACCGTCACACTGGTGCTGGGCGTTCTCCGGATGGCCAAGAAAAGGGTGATTGTGAAGAAGCTGCCCATAGTAGAAACCTTAGGTACGGCTGCAATGGGGACACATAGCTTGGGCATTCACCTGCCAGACAAAATCTGAACTGAATAGCGGTGGGGTGTGGGGTTGCAAAGTGAGCCTTGATCTGATTAAAAAAAAATAAATTTGGAATATGCTTACTAGGCTGGAGCAACACACTCAGATTTATATTTTCTGCCCCATGTTTTTTCACCCTTTTCCCTTATTTTAGTGACATTAAGATGCTAGGAATGGTGCAACCCAGTCCATTGCACTGCCCCATGGGGGAGTAGAGCCCCTCTGCAAATGTACATGCCCTGATTGGGTCGAAATGCTCGGATTCTCCTTTCTCCCTGTTCTGTGGGATCATCCTGCAGGTCCAGCCTGTCCGCTCCTTCAGTGTCCGGCTAAAAAATCTTGCAGCTCCTCAAGTCAAGCTTGTTGGCATAAACAAAATCATTTGTCCTCCTGCAGCCTTTGAGGCCATCTCCTGAATATCCAGAGTGTCACACGGAAAACAGGGACAGAGAGGATATAGAGAAGGCCAGCACACCCTCACAACTGCAGGGCAGAACGAACTGTAATGAAATTATTCTTCCCTTATCCCTGGGTCACTCTATTCCAGGCTTTGCTTCTCTGACACTGGTCAGTATGGCAGTTATGGGAAGGAGAAGACATGCTGTGCATTTAGTACCGCTCATTAAAAGGCACACTGAATGCCAAGCCTGAACCGTGCAGTCGCAAATATCTGCTGCACAGCCGGCTCCTTCGGCTAAAATCTGTCTTCCTTGGAAATGCTGCTGTTGTTTGAACTCCCTTTGTTTGTTCTGCAGTTAAGGAATCTTATCACCCTTATTTAATTGTATCTGCCCTAACCCAGGACATCTGAAACGGCCTTATCTCATGAAGAATTTCGTTCGGGTAGGGCTGCGCCCAAATAGGCGTAACTGCCAGATGCCCGGGTTCTCTGCAAGACAGTCTGAGCACAGCAAAACCTGCTCTCCCACACATTAATTGTGCCACGTCTGTTAAACTTCTGAAAAGGAGAAAAATAATCCGTCTTCTTTATCTGATTTTTTAATAACTAAAAAAAGGAATACTGGAGGTGATCGCTTTGCTCTGTGCTAATCCTTCAAAACTGCAATTAATTTAATCACAGCCCGATCTGCTTTATTCTCTCCAGGCTCTTAGATAGTGGTCATCATGTTCACAAGAGTCTGTGCCCAAGCTGTGTGGCCATCTCCAGAGCCAGAGAAGATATTCAGATTTAGAAGGGAGCTGGAATGTGATTCTTTTTTATATTAAAGTAATTTTCCCCCTTCTTGGGGTGGAAACTAGGTTGAATGTGGTGACACTGCTAATTGACTCTTGCTGTATCGTGGTATAAACGTGCCCTGGATGAAACATGCTTTACTGAAGCAATTTTGTCACAAAGCAGAGCACGAGTGGGGCAAATCCTGTTCTTAGATGTGACTTTCAAGTATTTCTTGAAGCAGTCATTAACACACCTACCCTCACAATCCCTTGGTGAGGCAGGGAAGGGCTGTTATTCCTAATTTAGAAAAGCAAGGGTTGAATGGCCCATCTGAGGAAGCATGTGGCAGAGGAGGAATTCAATACATCTTTTCAGTATATAACAGCTGTTCTGTTGTGTGATACTTCATCTGGGAAACATTGATTAACTCCCTGGAGACCAGTGCCTTCTCTGACTACCCACCATATGATGCTCAAGACAACATGGCCCTCTTCTGATGTCTCCTACCACATCTTGTATGCAAATTATGTGCACAATTCTCTGATGTGCACTCAGATCCTTTCCTTACAATACCCTGTTAGGAAACTCATCCATTTCTTGTTATTTTCCTCTTTTTCTCACTGGTTCAGTCTGAGTAACCTTAGGGAACTGTGGTCTCCCTCTTCTGGAGCCCTGAATGCCATTGTTCAGTTGCATTATTTATTAGTTCTGATGAAAAACTTTCCTGCATCAGGTTGCTGCAATGTCATCTGCTCAGATAAGACGGGCACTCTGACAGCCAACGAGATGACGGTGACTCGTCTTGTGACCTCGGATGGGTTCCAGGCCGAGGTATGGACAAGGGGGTAATAGGGAGTTCCCTGTGCAAGCTCAGCAGGGCAGATCTGCTTTTAGTTCAAACGAGGGATGCTGAGTCAGTCCCCAGAAAAGCAGCTTCTTGCATATCACCTGTTCCATTAAAGATGAAGGGACTTTTGCAGTGCTGGAGACAGGCAGAGGTGGGGCTGAGTGTACAAAAGCTGCTCAGATACCATGAACAAAGATGTTTGTTGGCATGATCTGCTGTTCTCTGCAGTCATTGTAAATATTGAAACCTGCCATTGATGCTTGCCAGTCTATCTTCTGTAGGAATATTTATTATACGAATGACTTGATCCTTCTGCTTGGTTCAGCCTGTGTGCGAAATGGGTGAAAAATGCAGGCATAGAAACTGTATGGCAGTGGAGGCACAGGTTAGCCATCAGCAGGGCAAAGCCCACTGCTGCCAAAGGCCTGGATCTCTTGACTGAGCTGCCAGAGGCTTCTGAACTCACAGTGAACAAGTCCTGCAGAAGACAAGCTGATTTTTTGTTGTTGTTGTTGCTATACAACTATTGTAATATTATACTTTCATTATCTGCAGCCTTTCCTATAAGCATCGCTTTGAGCTAGAAAGACTAACCCCAGCGTGCATTCAAAATCAGAAATGTTGATACCCCAGTGTTATACAGACATAGGGTGGTCCTGCCTGCCACAGGGACACTTGTTCTTTCTCTTTCCCTTTCTCAGGTCAGTGGGGTGGGATACAATGGAGAAGGAAACGTTTATCTTCTGCCATCAAAGGAAATTCTTAAAGAATTTTCCAACATCTCAGTTGGGAAATTGGTGGAGGTAAGTATAAATGATGAACCAGCTTGTCCTATTTACGTTCAGTTTTCCTTTGCAGAGATCACTTTTGGTAATGTGGGAAAAAACGCTCACATTTTGAGTGTGAGTTCCCACACTTTGAGTGTGGGGAAAAAAGCCACTTTCATACTGTAAAATAAATGGCCTTGCTAGAGCATTTTCATGGAAAGGCACTGAGTGATTGTGATACAATACCTGAAGCTTATGGGTGAAAGGTAGCAATTGTAAAATAGGTACTGAGGGACCAGAGTTATCGGCTTAAAGTCTCAATGACATTTTGGATAAAAAACCAATTTTGACAGAGGAGAGACAAATTAATGTTACCACATTCAGGTTTTCAATATGCAGAGATTCTAGACTATAGCTAGCTATGTAGTTAGTCTACAAATGTATCGTGATGGACTCTGGGTTTCATTTTAGCATTAAATAAAATTTTGTACATTCAACTGTTGGCTAAAGCAGAGTGCAATGATCTGAGCTGGATTCTCAAATGGAGGTTAGGTCTTACTGCAACTACACTGCAATAGCAGGGCAGACTAAGTTTTCATTTTTATAATTTATCAGGCTGGTTAGATATAGATCGTGTTTTTGTTTGATGTTAGTTTATCCAAAACGTTATGTTTTACCTAAATGTTGGTGTATCCTATGGCTTAAGTGGTTTAGAAAGCACAAGAACTGATTTCAAGAGATGCTGCTGAGGGAATAACACATTTTTTGGGATGTGGCTGCTTTCATTCTCCAATCTCTCATTTAAAGAGACGTAAAAGCTATGAAAAAATAAACCATGTGAATATGTCCCTTGCTCCAGGCTGGCTGTGTAGTCAATAATGCCATTATCAGGAAAAACAGCGTGATGGGACAGCCCACAGAAGGAGCTCTCATTGCCCTTGCAATGAAGGTAAGATTGTTAAGTCTAAATTTTTCCAGAAATTAAAAAAAAATAAAAAATAAAAGAGCTGCAGTCTGGAATTGTTAGGTCTGACAGCAGTGACCAGACTTCTTTAAAGTCCCCAGACTGGTTTTAGTCTTTCCTTGTCTCTTCTCCCCAAGGTCATAGATGTACAGCTCTCCCACGTTAAACCTCTCGTCACGGACAAACACCTTCCCTGAACTTCTGAGCAAACAGCAATGATTGGTTTGTGTGCTTAACCGCTGCAATTCCGCTGCTTAATGGACTTCTTTTGGGCTCAGACCAGACTGCCTTTTTTTTTTTCTTAATATATTTTCTGCACATGCCAATTAAGAGTTCAGGAGGAAGGCAAAGAGAGTGAAGAATGAGTAAGATTAGGCCATATCAGGAAACATGGCAGCGGGTCATCATTGATTTGGGTCATCTGTTAGCTCTTTACTATTTTCTAGTCACGCTTACGTAAAACAAGAATTGTTGACGAATATTGCATTCATGCTCAAAGGCAGAGACCATAAAACACCTCAAGTTATCAGACTGAAAAATTAGTTTTACTCTCCCCATACTCACTCTTGAGTTCTGTGGTACATGATGGCCGGGAAGTGCATAGTCAAAGGTTGGTGCTTGTAATATGGAAAATATATATAAGATTGGGCATTGTTCATTGGTTTTTTTGTTTGACCTTACTTTAGATGGAATTAGCCGACATAAAAGATATTTATGTAAGAAAGAAGGAAATCCCATTCAGCTCTGAACAGAAGTGGATGGCTGTGAAATGCTCGCTGAAAAATCAGGTAAAGCAAACAGTGGTGGTGGCTGGTTTCGTGTTTCTAGTTGTGCACCTCAACAATGGGTGTGAAATGGTATCTCTTTAGCAAATAATGTTTTCATAAGATAACTATGTCAGGAGAAAAACTGAACAAACCTCAAAATTCCCAACTTGGGTGTAATTTTAACTTGTGAAGCTGTATTTGAATGGGGGAAGATAATACTTTTTGTGTAGTGATTTGGTCAGGAAAACAAAACCTTTTCACACGTAACTGACAGGGAGAGAAAGATACTGTGTTTGGAAGAAAATGTTGGTCATTTTTCCCTGCCTGGGTTAAGCAGTTTGGTTTGGCTGATAGCATGCTGTGGCTTAAAAACTCACCAACCTTTTAATTATTGTTCTGAACATGAAAAATGGCTCAAGCAAAAATATCACATCTTATAAATAATACACACACCTGGGCATTTTACCAAACTAGTAAAAGCGCAAACAAATGTTCATTTTTACCTAAGATGTAAAGCCTTATGCGTTATCAGTATCCTCTTTACATTTTTTTTTTATAAAGTATATTATCTCCTTACTTTAAAGGATGAGGAAGATATTTACTTTATGAAAGGAGCATTTGAAGAAGTTATTCGATATTGCACTCTCTATAACAGCGGTGGCATCTCGTTATCACTTACACCCCAGCAGAAAGCCTTCTACCAGCAAGAAGAAAAAAGAATGGGCTCCTCGGGTCTAAGGGGTCAGTCATTACTGTCATTGTCCCTTAAGATTACAGCTTACTGTGCCCTAATGCTTTCCTGCTCTGTTTTGGGTCGGGATGGACAGAGGCTCAATCCTCGGCATCACTTGCGTGGTCTCTTCAATAATACCTGTCAGAGTTTGCCAAGGGCCCTTCCTAAGGTCTGCTGGCTCCTTGCTTTTTACTAATCCTTTTTTTTTTTTTTTTTCCTGGGTTTAAATTAGTGAAATTGCAAGGAGCTGAAAATAAGCACAGGAAATGGTGGATGGTTTTCCTCCACGGAGCGTTGTAATTACCTGGGATATGGTGTGAACGTTGCATTGAAAAGCTTCGCTCTGAACCCAATCTAAGCACTGCTCTGCCAAGTTTTGCTTTTAGAGAAGTTGTTGCAAGAGCAACAAAAGCAGCTTTGAAAGGGTTTCAAACCATGGATTTGAACACTTCTGTTTGAAGTTTGGTTCAATTCTTTATTAGGACCTAATCTAATGATCTGCTTTTGATCCTGGCTGCATGTCAGTGCGCAGCCCACAGAAGTTTTTATACACGTGTCGTTTCCTTCAACACTGGAAACATCCTGTCAGAAATGTCTTAGGCTTTCTCACAATAACAAAGATACCGTCTCCTGTGCTTGTTCCCAGGTTGTTAGTAGATGAGAACAAGTCTTGGCAGCCAGGCTTGGAAGATGGTATAGTTAATGTACATATTCTCCAGCCCTGTGTCTTGTGGTTAGTAACTCATGTACGGCGCTTGCTTTACAATATCTGAATCATCTGCCGTTGTGAATGGCAAATTACTGCTCTGAAGAAAAGTGATTAGCTCAGGCAGCTGCTTGTGATTCAATCATCAAAGCAACACTGACATTGAACCCCTGGCAAAATACCCTCAAGTGATTTAAGAACGATTAGATGATATGGTTAAGGCACCAAGAACAGAAACAAAATGTTCAGAGCCCTGATGTTTACATGATGGATGTTTCACAGGTTTAACTGAATTTACAATTCACATTTTTAGATTAGGAAAAAAAAAAAGTTTTTACAGGAGAGCTATTGTTAAACATAATTTAATTGCAGTGTCCCAGTTCAATGCATGTGCATTTAGGGAATACTTGGTAGACAGCTTTAAATGAGAAAGAAGTAAATCCTAAGAGAAATATGTGAAACAGAAATGCTCCCATTCAGATAAACTGGTATTATTTGAGTGGATGAAATTTTTTGTCTGTACAAGATCTGAATATAATTACTAAAGATCTGGCTTTAATGATGTTTTCTGCTAGAAAATTGGAAATTGAATAGCTCCTCTAAATGTTCGTTTTAATGTATGGAAATACATTATTAATAATTTAGTCTTATCTTCTTTCCTCCCCGCCCCCCTGTTTCTAGTACTAGCTTTGGCTTCAGGTCCAGAACTTGGCAAACTAACATTTTTGGGTCTGGTTGGAATAATTGATCCCCCAAGGGCTGGAGTGAGAGAAGCTGTTCAAGTCCTTTTTGAGTCTGGTGTGTCAGTGAAGATGATAACTGGAGATGCCCTGGAAACGGCTGTGGCCATAGGTAGTAAACTTAGTTTCTTTCCTGTGGCTCTGTATTATGTCTGTCAGATCAGTCAAATGTTACACCACTTGATAATCAACTTTGTCATTCTTTTTGTCTGTACAACAGAGGTTTTTAAATGCCACTGAGTTCTTGCTTTTCCATTGAAACAAATCATATTAAGTGCAGTAGTAGAACAGCTATGAACTATGGGCCAAATTCCAGGGACTTAATTCCACTACTTTAGCAGAGATGGCAAAATCTCAGTGTAAGACCCTAAATGAGAAAGACATCATTGCTGGGATTATAGATTCTGCTAGTGTTTGGAGTGTGAGTATCTCTGCATTTTGCCATTAGAAATCCATGGAGCAAGCAGCAGAGAAGAGAGCAATGGATTTAGTGTCAGTTCCAGCTCTGGGTATTGTATCACTTCCATAACTCCGGTTGAGTAAGGACAGGGTAACTGGCCCAGCAGGGTGCCCTGTCAGATGCCCCAGGATCAGAAATATTAGCCAGTAAATTCTTTAATTTCTGCCTCTATTCTTTGAGTCAGGAAATAGTTGGCTTTTTCCAGAGTTGACAAGCAAATCTCATTTTGGGCTTTTCTTTGCAGGACAGAATATTGGTCTCTGCAACGGGAAGCTGAAAGCCATGTCTGGGGAAGAGCTGGACCAATTGGCAGAGGCAGAGCTATCATCCACTGTTAAAAATGTAATGGTTTTAATTACAAAAACAGGGCCTGGTTCCATTTCTAATTGCATCCATCTAATAAAAGATTGTAATTTTTGTTTTTCAGGTTTCCATTTTCTACAGAACAAGTCCAAAGCACAAACTAAAAATCATAAAGGTACTATGAGCCTCTTAAGAATCCATTATTTGCCTCACAAAAACGAGGTGTAGGGGGTGCCCCTCAGTTCTGTACACCACCTGGTCTTCCAAGACAGGATCATTTCAAACTAAAGGACCATAAAACCCAACTCCATCTGCACTACTTACACTTGAAGATGTTAGCATGTCTCTTGTAGACCTGGCCTGGGTCATTTGATAGGCACTAGTGAGGTACTCGTAATATCAAGAGAATGATTTCTGAGGACTTCCTTCTCTAATTCCTGCTGGAGCTGTGAGATTCTCCGAAAATCCAGTCTCTTCTCGGTCTAAGTTTTGTCCTCAGTTGGCTGCTGAGTCTACTTTACCCTCAAACCGCGTAGCACTTCTGCTCTTGCAGTGTTAGGTGCAAATCCTGTGACTGCCAACAGGACTTATTTATCTTCTCCTGGCTTCAGAGTCTCTTGTTTCTTCACTCTCACAGGCTTTGCAGAGGGCCGGTGCCGTTGTGTCAATGACAGGAGATGGTGTTAACGATGCCGTGGCTCTTAAATCTGCTGATATTGGGATTGCAATGGGACAAGCTGGTACTGACGTCAGCAAAGAGGCTGCCAACATGATTCTTGTGGACGATGACTTCTCAACAGTAATGTAGGTTTAGCAATTATCTTACTATCAAACACTTTCTTACTTTGGGTACTTTCTGGCCTGTTGTGTGACTGGCCCTGGAAATAACACAAGGCACAGGACATGTAAGTTAACAGGCAACACATGGCAATACTTAGTGTGACTCTGGCTCGTTTTCAGTTGCCAACACGGCAATGACCTTTTTGTTCCAAGTGATGGTGACAAAGCTACCTTTCATCCACAAGCCCTGGTTTCTCGTTGCTGTAGCTAACCTGGGATTTGAAAGTGCCCAGAAGTCTGCGTGGATCACAACTTGTGCACTCTGCCTCGTCCAGGAAGCTCAGAGGGAAGACATAATTTGTGATGCTCTGTTGGTTCGTAACAACGAGCGGAGTGAGGATATAAATAGGCCACATGCCTGCTTTGTGAACCAAGACCTGGCTGTGTAAACCAGGCTTTTCAGTTCTACTTGTCCTGATGAAATCATTTTAACTGACAAGCTGCATTGATGTCCTCCTCCTAAGCTGGTGTCTGAATTTCAACTGAAATAAGTAGCAGAGAAGACAACTTGTTTTTTACGTGTTGCAGGGAGCTATTGTACAATAGTATGAGTAGTAGTTATTTAATAAACTCCTCTCTCCCTTCCAGGAGTGCAATAGAAGAGGGAAAAGGAATATTTTACAACATAAAAAACTTTGTGCGGTTCCAGTTGAGCACGTAAGTTCCTGTTTGCTTTGATTCCAGTGAGAGCACTTTTTGGGTGAGGCCACATAGAATAACACTCTTCTGTGCTTTGCAGGAGCATTTCAGCTTTGAGCCTAATTACTCTGTCAACAGTGCTCAACCTACCAAACCCTCTCAATGCTATGCAGATCTTATGGATCAACATCATCATGGATGGGCCACCTGCCCAGAGGTACGGAAGAGTCAAATGAGCAAATTATTCTTGGGTTTAATACGTCTGAATTTGGTTTAGGAACACAAGCCATTATAATTTCTTATCAATGCACCAATCATTTGGGGGTTAGATAAGACAAGTTGTACTTTTGGTCCCTCCTGATCCATCCAAAAGCATTTATTTCAGGTTTACTCAAGGTTTTATGCATTCCTATTCCACTTTTTCACTATGCTGTGCTGAGGGCATCACCTGCTGGTAGCCCTGCGGATCTGACTGGCACAGGAGTGCTGAGTACATAAAGGGATATATGCCCCAAAATCACAAGACTTAGGAACACCATCCACCTGCTAATTGCAACTACAGCTCACTACAATTACTGCTTCCATGATGTGGAAGAGAAGTTGGACACCACCTCAGAGAGAGCTCTCCTTCTGGGGTGGGACAGTGGAATGATGCACGATGGTAGTCTAATATATCATTTTAGCTGCTCATTATGCAGTAAAGATCTTTGTCATAAGTTTCTTGGACAACTTTGGGGGCTCCTGTAACCCTGCCAGAATACTCACTCTCATGCTGCATTCCCAAGAATTTCATCCTCCAGATCCATCCTGATTTATCAGTAGTTTCAGGATGATCCATATTAACTGAATGTGTGCTTCTGCTTCTCTCTGGGCCAGTCTGGGAGTTGAGCCTGTTGACAGGGACACTATCAAACAGCCACCCCGATGCCTCACGGATACAATACTCAGCAAATCATTGATCCTGAAAATCTTCATGTCAGCTCTAATTATCATCAGCGGAACCCTCTTTGTCTTCTGGAAGGAGGTGAGGAAATCCCCAATCGCGTCTTGTTTTCACCAGGCTGGAGAACAAAGCGAAGGGCAATTTCTGAAGTACATGTGAAGGACTTTCTGAGACGCATTGGGTGGGGATGGATCAGTGTGGGCAGAGGGTTAAGAAACCAGGGTCAGTATTAGCTCTGTTCCTGCCTTCCTCTGTTGCCTCTAATTTAGAGCTTCCTGTTTAGAATGGGAAAACTATTACTTGGTATGGTATCAATGAATTAAGGTACTTTTTGCCTTTAGCTCTCCATGTAAGTAGAAAACACCAAGTACATAAATACTATGGATTACTGTTAGTAAATAGTGATGGTTACTATAGCAGTTGAAGTAATTTAATTTTGAATATTCTTTACTCAAATTCCATATCAGTTTATGATCTGATCAACCACGTTTTAAATTCTTAAACTCAACATTAGCAGAAGGAAATTAATGCTACCTGTAACAGTTGGAACTAGATTAATTCCTTTGTTTTACCACCCTTTGAATCAACTGGGATCATTAAAGGGAATATTTAATTAATCTGTCGAATTGACATATTCTTGTAAGGCTTAACTAACCCCTGAATTTTTACATGTGGTTTCAGAATCCCAAAAGTGGCATAACTCCTCGAACCACAACAATGACTTTTACCTGCTTTGTGTTTTTTGACCTCTTCAACGCCCTGACGTGCCGCTCTCAGGTGAGATGGCTCTGTCAGCAGAACACTAACATAAACATTACAATACTAGTATTTTGCATAGGAAGGGGGCTTTTTAAATGCCATTTAAAGCAGTATTTTTATCATCTTTATTTATAAAATTATTTATCACAGTTCAACTGCAGCTACACTTTCAACTGTGTAGTTCTGCCTAAGTTAGCAGTTGTGTACCTTGAAGAAGTAATGGAGTTTACATGCAAAGAAACATGTTCAAGCACCAACAGGAGATCAGAAAATGTTACTTTTTTTTCTTTTTTTNTTGTTTCTTTTTTTTTTTTTTTTTTTTTTTTTTTCTTCTCCCTTCTCTAGACAAAGCTGATACTTGAAATAGGCTTTTTTCGAAACCGCATGTTCTTATATTCTGTGCTTGGGTCATTTTTGGGCCAGCTGGCTGTAATATATATCCCTCCATTACAAAAGATCTTCCAGACAGAGAACTTAGGAGCCGTAGGTAAGTTGCAAAATAAATTATGTTGGTTGCTTTTTGTTTTGGTTTGTTGGTTGTTTGTTTTTTTTTTCTTTGAAGCTACTTTAAAAAACAGATGAGATTTGCCAAATTGTTGCACGATAGCTCCCAATAGAGGGCTGGTAGGGGAAATGAATCAACAGCTCCTATACCTATATAAGTGCACCTAGTTATATACAAATAGTAGTAGTATTTAATGATGTTCTTCCAACCTAGGTTTTGAATTTTGATTTGCTACATATAAATGCATGTAAATGGAGACAGGCCGAGATTTTTCCACAAGCATCTCTATGATGATATTTCTTTACATAAATCTATCTGGATCATTATGCAGTCACTGCATTTTGAAAGAGGGGTGGGGTAAATGTTTCCTAGTGGAAAGGTGATGCATACTTTACCATTTGAATCAGTTTAAGTGAGCTCTACCACACTACCACACTGCACTGAGTTGCATCTATGCAAAGCATGTTCTCAGAGGCAGGGTTCAGTCATCCCAAAGGATTAACGTAGAGGTTACCACCCATCAAGTGGACTGTGTGGCTATTCCTTGTTTATCACACTTGTATCTCTCATTCTGCAGCTAGGAAAAATCCCAGCTGGGCCGTACATCTGTGCAGTTACACCAGCCTGAGTATCTGACGCAGGCAGGCCCTTAACTAGGGATTCCTGCCCATCCCAAACCCCAGCTCTGTGCTCTGCTCATCTCTGCTCTGTTTCTTCTCGGCAGACCTGCTCTTTCTCACTGGACTGGCTTCCTCCGTTTTCGTTGTGTCTGAGTTCGTCAAACTGTGTGAAAAACGCTGCTGCCAACCCAAGCAGACAAAGGGAGGTCATAACTGACACGACCTTCCTCTAGCAATGCGCTTGGAACGGAGCTGTGACGCTGGATAATCCAAATGCACCACTTTCTGAGGATATCGTGGAGAATCTGTCCTGCTGGTCCTTCCTGCTCCAGAGTCTGTTCCTTCTACGTGCTCCACCCAACCCCTCTGAGCTGCCCACAGAAACCTCCAGAAGCGGCTCCTGTTTTAAACCAAGATCAGGTATATTTTTCTAACACTGACCTATACATGGAGAATGCTGTGATAGTCCCAGGCAAAATAACACAGTTTCATACCTGTACAGAAAAAAAAAAATCTATTGTGCATAAACTGAAATTTTATTTATTTAAATCAAAATGATTTTTATTAATAAAAATCTACATTTTAAAATGTTACAGATAAGTATCTGAATGAGACTGTTGATTTAGACCCGTCCTTTTATATTAAACTAAATGAATGGAAAAGACCTGCATTCACCGGCACTTCTTTTCCTACAACCTGTAGCGTTTCTGCATTCCCAGATTTCTTTTCCTACAACCTGTAGTGTTTCCGCATTCCCAGATGTCTGGCTTTGATTCAGCAAGACTGAAGCTGTGGGGAGATGTCAAACGAAAAGCAGCGAGCAAAAGTGCCAAACCCTCGGCTGTCAGCTTCTGCCAAACGCTGCAGTGATTCATTTTTTGGTTTTGTAGCTGTGTAATGAGCAGGAACAAAGCAGAGGGCTGATCCGACCCCATGCACCGTACTGGAGGGATTTTAACAGGGAAGGGACTCACTTCCACGAGCACAGGAGACTAAAGGTGGCTCAGGGACATAGCAGGGATGTTAGGCTTTGCAGTTGCATCAACAGCTACGTAAAAGTGATTGAGAGACGTTTCGAGCATGGCTAAGCCCACTGCTGACAAACACCTCCCCAACATGTTTAGAATGAAGCACAGATTGCTTAATCATTAGGTTACCAAAAAAAAAAAAAACCCAAATCAGGATTACATTTTGGGTTCATAGCCCAGAAAGAACCAGCTATACTGATACTTGGTTTAAATCAAAGAAAAACTGAAATGTTTTTTGGTGAAGAGTACCTTTGTGTAATTCACCCTCCCTGGATATAGTCTGCAAAGGTGTCCACACACTTTTCTAAAAAAAAACAAAAATCCTTGCAAATTATTTCTGTCCTCAAAAAAACCCCACAACTCTCTGCCTTGTAATGAAGGAAAAGAAAGTCTAGTTGTTTATTTTATGTGTAACTGCAGAAATTCAACTATGCTTCATTCCTCTCTGCCACTCACTTCAAGTATTTAGCATGTTTAGTCAGTGCCTAAGTGAAGAAAGCCTCTGAGGTTTATGGTGGGAGTCTGAGAATGTGAAAACAAAAGCCAGCATCACCACACTTAGAGAGAACACGTACTTGCAGTCTATAAACCACTCCCTACTTTGGACCATTTAAAGTATACAAAGAAGAAAATGATACAAAAGTATCAGTGTAATTGTTTTAATGCTTACATTTTTATTTATTTTTTTTTTAAATGTTACAACCTAGGGAGACTATCTGGTTTATTTAAATACAAGATAAAAGGATATTTGCTCAGGCCTTTCACAGCGTACTCTGTTCTGGAACAAATGGTGTATGTGCCCCAGTCATTAGTTCAGGTACACAAAATGTACAGCTGACTCCCAGGATGTCTGGCTGGAGCCATTTCTTCATGCTGTTCCTTTCATGGCTAAATTCATATTGTTTAATAATTATTTATTTTTTTTAAATGGGATTTACATTAAGGCACAAGTGCAGCTTATTTAGAATGTTCAAATCTGGCTCCCTATGAAAAACATCAGGTGGAAAAAAAAAACCATACAAGAAAGCGCTAAGGAAAAGAATTTGAAGGAAGGCCACGTGATCAGGAATTGCAATAATTTTCTAAACTGCACAGAAGATGAACCCATGGCAGGACAAGGGGGATTGGATACAGTCCTTCTCCTTTAGAGGAGAAAGATTGGCCATCGTGTATAACAATAACCAAACACAATTTGCTGAGTTAGAAATTACAGCCCCTGGTAGAAATTAGGGTTATTTTTGACAAGTTAATTACACATAGAATTAGCAGGATCAAACTAATAATTAGTCACGGGCGTGAATGGGTTCCAGTAGAAAAAGCCCTGAGTATAAGAGACCTGACAAAATCAGCGTTGACCAAACAGCCAACAAAACAGAGCACAACTTCCAACCCACCAGTGACATTTCACACTGCAGGCAGTTTTTTCCATAATACAGTAATAATTAATTGTATGGCAACAAAGTGTAGAGCATTCTTCTTTAAACGTGTTACAGACACAACACTGATTGGTGTTGGTTGGGTTGGGTTTTTTTTAGAAGATATTTGCAGATACTATTCCCAGTTCACTGTGGATGCTTTGTACTTTATCCTTTTTACAGTCTGATCTTTTACTCCAGTCATAAGTGAGGCTACTAACGAAGGTACCTTCCCTAGAGGGTTTCTGATCCCAGTCTTAGGATAAATATGGCTAAATGACTCCCAGTGGCTCTGTTCTGTAAGTTTAAAAAGCAATAGGCAAATTTCTGCAGAAACCTCTTAAGTGAAATACATTAAGGTGTAGTGTAGTGTTATAGAACTGGATACTTAGCACCCTGTACATCTTACAGCCCATACACAGTCATTTGCTGAAAACCTTAGAAAACATGAAATTTAATGCTTTAACTGGAGCAATGCAAATTAATAGCATCTTTCATATGAAATCACACAGACTACTCTGTTTACCAATGTAAGACATCGTTACAATTTGCAAGCTTCACTGACTAATTTCATTGCATGCAAATAAATATGTGCAGTTGAGGTATAAGAGCCGTAATCAGTGTTTTGAACAGTCTTTATATAAATATGTATTAATTTTCCAAGTCAGTAAGCTGTACTGTCAATAACTTTTGTCTTTTGTTTTTAATTCTGTATGCAGATGGGATCTGTCAGGAATGCCAGAAAATTCATATTCAGCTAGAACTTAGAGATGTCTAATAATTGGTTGTCTAATAACTAGTTGATTTTTCTGTCCTCCCCCCCAAAAAAAATCCTTCAGACAGGATATTGTATTAGAGCGAAATATTACATAAGTTCGAGGCTTAAGCTTCGTCCCAGATAATTAAGTAAGTGTAAGGGGAAAAAATGAGGCAAATATATTCTGTCTGAGGAACATTAACACTCAGGAGAAAAAAACCAACAACAGTGTTTTCATGTTACTGTGATTTGTCTTAGTTATTATCATCCTCGTCCTCTTCAATGGGTTCTCGCAGACCTTCACTCTGACGACTTTTTCCAGCCATTTCTAATAAGGCCTGAGCCTCAGGGTCTACATCCAGGATGCTCTTCTTACCTTTTGTCTTCAAGACAAAAGAGAATATAGTCAGATTCAAAATGTCATTATGAACAAATCAGTATCGGGCTACAAGAAAGAGACTTACTCAAAAGTAATCTGGTTTGCCAGCTTGTCACAATGAAGCAGATAGATTTTCCAAGTATGGCATTTCAGATTTACTGGGATATTTCAAATTATTTTTATTGCTGCACTTACACAAAACAGTCATAAACTTCTAAGATGACTGTGAACTATTTCAGGCTTATTCAAGTTACAAGCCAGCCAGAACATCCTGGTTAACTTGACCTCAGTTTGAAGTGCAGATATGAACGTTTTTAATATAGAAGAGATTCAAGTACAATTCAACATTTTTTTGTAAACAACTTGTTCTGTTTCTGTTTAGAGCTTTGTGTCTTCTGAACAGACACAGCACATCAATTTAGCATGAAAAGAAATAATTATTTTTTTTTTAAAAAACCCCAAACACCGAAATGTGCAGACCAGATAGTTTCATAAGAGAATAAATTACAGGGACAGAGGAGATTGGAAAGAGGTCTCCTGCTTATTCCCAGAAATAAAACAGGTGCAAAAAGATTAGCATAAATATATTCACATAAATTTACCTATAAATGAATCTTTTGCGTTCTCTTGTACATTAGGCTTTAGTTGTGAGCTTCCAGTGCTTGCTTTCTGTTTTACAAACTCTGGGTTTCACTGGACCCCTCCAAGGAGGTTCCTTCCAGAGGCTTTTTGAAATTCAGAGTAAAATCTGCCATTTGATGGCTCCTGATGTTACTTCTTGTCAGCAGCCTCAATAATTCCACTACTCTTTTGCCATTTCCTTGCTCCAAAATACATGGCATCACAGGCACAGTTAAAGAAAACGTTATTCATTACAATTGACGGTGTTTAACCAGAAAACTGCAAGTTTTGCATTTGCATCACCTGTTCCAATCAGGACACGCTTTGACAGGTTGTTCACCTACCCCTGCACCCTCAGGGAGGTCTCCCACTGCCCACACTTCCATGGCATCCAGTGTAAAATCCTCCTTCGCCGACAGCTGGGGACTGTTGTAGGTGGTGCATCGAGGTTTGGCTTTACTGTGTCCCTTCCCGTAGTCGCTGTCTATCCAGAGCCCGAAGTAGCCATGCTGTCCCCCCATGCCCTGCCAACCAAAGCAGCACACGGAGCGCTTGCTGCGCGTGTGTGAAACGGACTGAGCAAGTCACAACACCTAGAGAGTATAAATTGCCACACTTCTGTGGGTAGTGAAAAAGGGTATTCTGAGTGAACCTGGGCTTCTGTACCAACAGCCAGTACTCCTGAAGGCACACAAGAATTTACCAGAGTGATACTGCCCTCCCTCTGCGTTCTATGGAATACCTGTATCTGCAAGCACTTCAGCTGTGTCTTGTAACAGAAATTCAGCTCACTGGCTTTTGTTTATGGATTAACTGTTCCATTTTAAAAAGGGTGACAGTGCTTGGTTCTGCAGCCTCTTTTCCACTTAGAAAAGTATCTACAGAAACAAATAATATAATTTGATGTTGTTGTTTGGTTTCTTTAGAGCAAATCTACTCCAGACTGCTGCAATTCCCAAAGTTATGGGCACATAATGCTACAAAAGTGTAAAGCACTTTCCCAAACAGGTGGTGTGTTGTAGCTCTGTACAAATCCCTCTGCATCTGGAGAGCTCATTCATGAACTCGAGTAAAAGGGGCTTCTGCCACTGCAACACACACCACCAGCAGCTCACATGCAGCTCTTGAGCTCTGATTCTGTTGGGCTTTCTCAGCCTTCCATAATTTAAAACGCAGTTGGTGTCTCAGTGAGAACAGCCAGTGGAGGGTCCTCAATTACACAGCTCAGCTGCCTTGTGCTGCAGCAGTGATGTGAATGCACGCTGGCAATTCTGCCAGGCAACAGGAAGCGGTGCTAGAAGAGCTTGTGTGATAACCAGACTTGGCATAAAGATTTCTTCCCAGAACTTCCATAACTCTAACCTACATAAAGCCATCCTTCTTGGATCAGAGGTAAATAAATTCCATCTTAGTTGATTCAGTATTTCAATATACATATCAACTGTAAAGAAAAGTATAGACTCTATCAGTAGTGTAAGTGGTTCTCTATCATTATCTCTAGTTCACGCTTTGCACTGATGCTATAATACCAAAAAAGCAAAAAATCCTTCTACTAAAAGTGTGGCACAAATAGCAGAGAGAAAGGCTGAAAACTTCCTCAGAGAATAACAAGTGAAATACATCTCCTCACGGTAACAGAAGCAAAAAACACAAAACGCTTCTGAACACTGGCCATAAATCCAATTTCCAAACTGTCATTTCTTAATACTTACAAGTCCATTTGGCATTGTTTGTTGGCCATGGTTCAAATACATGTAGTGGTCATTATACCCTGTGTACGTGTACACAGCGAGAGAGGGGAAAACAGAAAACAGAAAGCATCTGTTGTCACCTGTAAACAGAAGAGCATCTGAGGTCAGACAACTGGCTAAGCAATAACTTGTGTACAAACAAGATACGAAAAGAATATTGAAGGGCAGTAGAATAAATCAAAGCAGCTGCAATCTCAGAAAGCCAATACCTATCTCTCATCACGATCTAGACCTATTGTTTATTCCCAGTTAACTCTGTGCAGGGTCACAGAAATCAATGTAATTTTATGGCTCTGACCAAGGGCAGAGTCAGAGGCATGACTAGCACATCGCATCAGCGTGCAAGGGTACGCCTGTCACAGCTTGCATTGTATCATCTAAAACCAGCCAACTGCTAGACCTGGACAAACTGGTAAGAGTTTCTGACTCTATTAATACACAGATCAGTTTAGGGCCAATGATTTAGAGTACAGTTTTCATTATGGCCAGTTAGGTATTCAGCAGGACCTGCGGTGCGGTTGTCTAGTATGCTACTTGTGTTAGTCTATCAGGAAAAAATACAAGGGAAGTGTCATGTAACCAGTGTAACATACCATTATATTAACTGACTGAAGTGGTAATTATCAAATAATAAGTAAGTATAGGAACTAAGTTTTTAATGTAGCAAAAGTGAGGACTCCCAGCAGGACAAATTATCCAGAATCCATAATACTTTTTTGGAAACTATCATAGAAGTTTTTACCAATACGTTACCAAAAAAAAGCCCCCTCTTTTCTCCCCAGAGGTTTCAATGGAACTGAAAGTTTATCTTGACCCTTTTGCTGCTGGATTTCAAAAGGCAAACAGCCCATAAATAGCAATAGCAGGCTTAACCAGGTGTTTGACTCGGCTGTTCTGAGATGGAAGATTGCCATCTGCTGGATACGTTATTTAAACTCTTAATTCATCGTCTATGCTGGATTCCCTCCATTTCCAACATGTGCAGCTACAGGGGCTGATAGACTTCCCCGAAAAGAAAACTTGTTCCATGATCAATAAGTCCTGCAATTTTTAAAGTCTTATCAAATAACAGCAAACTATAAACATTAATCAGTAATATGCTTGAGTGGGCACAAAGCAGGAATAACTTAGCATGTATGTTATACTTATCAAAAATGAGTGTTATCTTTGCTGCAGGAAAATACACTTGGAAGTATAAGAAATGCTGCATGTCATGAAAGTAAAGTATCCATTAAGGGGACTGGATTCTTGTACCTGTACAGAATAGGCCACGTTTTCCAGAGCTGTGAGATACCAGAAAAAGAAAAGTGAGTTTTACCTTGAAACTGTGGCTTCACCTCCCAGGAGTGAGATGCAAACCCACCAAAGATATAACCATCTAAGTCCTTTAAGATGATTAGGCAAGGACCTTTGTTCACTAGATGCCCACATAACTGTGAAAAGCTTTCTCCATGAAGCCTGGAAGAAAATAAAAGCCGCCACTTGTGCTGTAGCTCCGCTGGCAGATGGGAGTTGATGTATATGATGGATGGGATGTCAAAGAGACTGACCAGTCCTCTTCCTTTGATGCCTTTGCAGCCTGGAACCAGGTTGAGTATGTCTTTGGTTTGGTCTGGGAGAGAGTGCAGAACGTGCAGGCCTTGCCTGATAACAACATTGAGGAAAACTGAGATCTGTGGAACTCGGTACACCCAATCCTCAATGACGCTTTGATCAAAATTTGTCTCCAGCAGATGACGACCCACAGGTTTTGTCCCGTCTAAATAATAAGACACACAGGAACAGCAGTAAGTCTCACAGTCTGGAAAATAATCAGTGAATTTTTAAGTGTAAACACAATGTTCCATTATTTTAATGGACATGAAACCACATATGAAAGGAGTGTTAACTATATTAAGCAGACAAATCCACAGAACTGAGAAACATTTGCCTGTAACATCCACTGTCTCGATTAAGAAACATGGACTCCTAGTTACAACTTATGGGATCTTCTTTCCAAGACAGCAAAATCTATTATTCCAACCGTGCTTTGTAAAAGGGCATACAGTCATAAATATATGCAGAAGCATCTAAATGCCCATTATCTGCAAGTCAGGTATTTGTGAAACAGACATGTTCCATGACAAATAGTTTTGATGTCCACTTAAACTGGGACTTCAAACCAAAACCCTCCTGAATTTAGGGGAGAAAGATGGTAAGGTAAAATAAATAAAATTCCCAAGTCATTTGCAAAGAACTAGGCCTGAAATGCTGCTCACCTTTTAAAAGATGTGACCTGAAGTGAAAAATTCTTGTGAGATGAGTGACACACGAGCTCTGTGCCATTCGGGGATATACTATATCAGTGCTGCTTACCTGCCAGCTTCAATTCTGATAGCAGCTGAGAAGCCAGAGCCTTTACTCCACTTGCAGAATCTCTAGTATTCTCTAAATTCCAGCCCCTCAGTTCCTTCCTGTAGTTCAGTACATGGACCATAGACATGATCAGGTCCTCTGTGAACTGAAAAGGTTAGAACATCACCATTTTGGCATTTCTTAAATAAAATTGCCAAGAGCTTTGAAGGACTTTCTGGAAAACCGAGGCTGTAATCCCAATGGCAGATGCATCTCTTCTCATGAAGAGTCAGAAAGAAGTGTTATTTCAGTGCAGTATGTCACGAAAAATGTCATTTTTCAAGACATTTTGTAAATATTACTTCACAAAGCATCTCCATAAAATACAGTATGATAGAGGGAGGGGAGGTCCAAATTTTGCTGTCACAGGAGCTGCAAATGAATTACTGTTTTGTGAGATCCCACTTTTCCATCTCGCAAGTTACGTATTTGATTCACCTATCCTGCAACTAAAGATCTGCAGCCACACCACAACCTTTGCTGGCTGTTAAATACAGTCTGCATCCTTCACAGTGAGCCCATGAACCATCAGACAGAACAGTGCACTCTGCAAAACCCAGATCCTGGTTCTCAAAGTAGGTGAGCTCAGCATGGAAAAGCCCACGGCTGAATCACTCATCGCCTATAACCTGCTTTGCCTACACTGGTTGGTCCAGACCAACAAGTAAAAGAGAGACTAAAAAAAAACAAACCTGAAGTCAGAAATCTGTCAGAATCCGAATCTTGTGCTCTAAAGATTACCTTCAAATTACCTAATTGTCTTTGTTCTCTTACTGTCCCCCCAGCACACATTAAACTGCCTGTTTACCTCTTGGATTTGTTTGCCCTTCACAGGCCCTTCTGCCTTGGAGATCATTCTCATTATGATGGCAACCTTCTCATCTGCATTCCCTTTTAAGAGGTTTGACATAAAAATTACAAACTGCTCCTTAGCAATCTGTTCACTCAGCCCAGACGATTTCCCAGTCAGGTCAATACTTTTCATCCCGTTGTATAACCGAACAGTCATTTGTTCTGGTAATGGCTCCTGCACGTACGCCTACAACAAGAAAAATAGCAAAGAACCTATTTTTAAAATGAAAAATAACTAATGTATTCCAGCTCATCTGAAATATACCGCTATGAATGAAGGATTTAATACCAAGTATCTACTACTGGCAACAAACTTTTGTCAAAGGACTGGTTTTCCAAGGAAGAAAAAAAATCTGTTTCATAGTATCTCCTTTCCAGTACAACTTAGTGATTTAACTTGATACTGATTTACCACCAACGCCATGGACTTAAAAAAACTCAGAACAACTGGGCTAGTACAACATTTAAAATTGTGTTTTAACCCTGCTTTTGATAGCAGAGCTCACAAATACTTAAAAACAGAGAAAGTAAAGATTTTTCTATATCCCGTTTTCGGCCTCAAGACAATGCAGGCAACGGGTTTAACCCTACATTATACACATAGAAATCAATCTGGGAAGTTTCCCCCTGCATAGCAACATCTAATTCAAGCATGGAACAAAACTGAGATCACCTGATTTTTATAAGGCATCCCTGATGTTAAGGCAGTTGAAATCAAAACTTGTTCATCAAACTTGCGTGACTGGCCCTTTGAACTGAAATCTAAGTGGTGTACGGCATCACGCCTCACAACGCTGCGGGAAACATCTGCCTCTGGATTCAAGAAACTTTCACAGCGTTCAAGATAATTACACGGTTTAAAAATAAATCACCTAAAATACATCCATACGCTAGGACATGATTACACAGCATCTTCCCTGTGCAGAGAGCTGTGAATTGCATGCTGAACACCTGACTTGACTCTTACCTACAGGGGTGTAGCACGGCAGGGACTATGCTGAAATCAATGGAGCTCCACCTGTGTAAAAGCATTCCAGCTCCATTCACTGGAGCTGCTGTTACCAATCCATCGCTGGCTCAATATCACTCCTATCGAAGCCACCAGGGCCATTCCTATTTGATGTTAATGGCTGTTGCTGTGCATATAGCATCATATCCAATATGCCAAGCTCTACCCTGGTTTTGTTGACGTCAGTGGTAAAGCTGCCATTGATTTCAGCAGAATTAGCAAGCAGCCACAGTCTTGCACATTAGAGCACTGCATATTGAGGGAGGGATGGTCACAGGGGGTACAGTTGTCTGTAAGAGGCTTTCTAGCAGTGTTACGTGAGCCTGAAGTGAGACAAGCAGCAGGGAACATAATTAAAACCACTACCCTCAAAGGCTTTTAACTTCACAGTGCAGCATTACCTACCTGCTCCCTATGCCTTCCCACCCACCATTAATTTTGTTGGCCTGTTTTGCTATGCTTACAGCTATTCCAATGAGTAGACCTGGGGTGCGAAAAAAGGAGGACTGTAAAAAGGGAATCTTTAATAAACATCTAACAAACTCACACCTCTGACAGTTTAGAAAGCTTGTCTTAAATGCCTTCAAGAAAGTTATCTAGGGATACCGGCTCTACCTGCTTTCCAAGCTACGCAGTGCAACGTGCTCTGGTCCAGAAGCCACACAGTTTCCTTCTAGTGAAGCATGAACCCATACACAAGGTTGTGCTTGGGGCCCCATCAATGTTACCAGACTGTCACCAGATCAAATCTACCACATATCAGTCGAGCTCAGGCGTGAGCACAGACACCTATGAGGCAGCCACGCCATCGCAATAGTCCCTGCATCAAGGAATTGGGCACCTACAGGTGGTCTTAGGGTTGAAAAGCTGGGGAGCAGCACCACCACTTCCCAACCAGTGAGAGCTCACAGCCAGCCAGGCTGGGGGAAAGGCTGGTCCCTATGCAGATGCCTTGCTAAACACCTCAAAATACCTTGCTTCTTTCCTGGAGTTTTAGTTTGATTCCCTTAAGTGTGTAGCATATATAAAAATGCATTTTTAATACTACACTCATCTGGCCACTTGGTTCCTGCATAACTGAAGTTCTCAAGTATTGCAAGAAATCATTTTTTTCTTGATTAGAAAATGAATGCAAAGTTAATCAGAAAGTATAATGTATGTTAATTAGCTAAAACAGGGAGCCACAGCTTAATCAAGCAAAATTGAGTTCTCTCTTTTTAATGCAAGTGAGAAGATTAGAGATGGTGATGCAGTTGAGGGAGAATGATATAACCAAATACAAACTGACTTTGTGACAGCTTCTCATGAAAAACTGTAAATAATCACACACTAGATGTGACTAGATGAGGGGAAAAACATTCTTCCTATTTTTCAGGTTTATCTATAAAAACATTTTCATACATCCCAACTTACTTCAGTAGGTAAACTGCACCCAACAGTGCAATTTGGGAGGTAAATATAAACTTGAAATTCTCTACTCGTGCTAAACTGTTAGAAAAGGTTAAGTTCCCATCCTGCCTCAAAATACTATATATTAAATTGAGACAAGCAATCCTTAAAAAGTAACTATTGCCACATCTTTAGATTGTTTCTGGAATTATGTTCAATGCACTACATCTCAGATAGATCAGGAATACCAAACTGTCTTGCCTGCAGTGCTGCCAGAGTCACAGTTTTCTTTGTAGCTTTGCCATTTTTTGCTCCAGCTGAGCCACTCGATCCCGATAAGGCATCAAATACTCCATCAATGTCAGACTGCTCCTCAGGAAGAAATCTGGAAAGGTGGTTCTGATAGGCATTGCTTTCTGCATTTCCCATCTTTTCAACCTGAAGCAAAGGAAAAGGAATAAAAAACCCAATCCAATAAACACAGGAATGTATCACAATATTCATGAAAGGTGTGTATCAAACAGACTAACATACCAGTGCAAGTTTTCAGGATGACCAAATTACTAGCCTTCCAGGAAACTATTATTTAAACAACTGTTAAGTTTCTGTAATTACTGAGACTTAATAAACTTGAAGAACATCCGTGACCAGTAACCATGCTTTAAAAAATGACAATCTGTCAGCCCTTCGCTAAGACAACCCTGCCTACCAATTCAAACCTAATTCAAGTCTTACCAAATGGAAAAACCAATATGATTTAATGATTAAATTAGCTTGTACAAAGTGACCATGAGTCTGTCAGCTGGAATACATCAGTAACATGAAAAGAATAGCCTGATTATGGATTATTTATGACAGGTTACACTACATTTTTCTGATGCATTAATGGACTGAAGCGAAGTCTGCCAATAATGTGGCACTAAAACACAAAACATCATCACTGCAAAGTCTCTGAAAATGACATGAGAATGTATTTTCCAAGGGCATAATACAAAAATCATTCAAAAAGCTGCCAAGAAACACAGTAAGAAAAACATTTAGGAAGATGACTCAGGAGACATCAAAATCAGCTTCATGTGAAGTCCATAAATTCTTGAGCGCTGGTACCCACAGAATTAAGGTTGGAGGGAGGGATTGCTTTGGGGGTTGTTTTGCACATTTAGTGGTAAAACTACGGCTTCTCTCACTTTCCCAGGATTCACCTACATTACACAGACTAATTTTTTTGTGCTGTCTGGGCATGTGCTCTGGCTTTTTTCCTGGTGCAGTGCAGCAGCACCCTAACAGTGCTACAAAGGGGCCTGAACCCCCAAATTCCACTGTGACTGCAACAACAGTCACCACTGTAGGGGGCCTTCCCATCTACCTGGGGTAGACATGCTTCTGGGGTGGCAATATAAAAAAAGATGAGAAGCGGAGCGTCATTTCACAGGGTACTTTCCACAAACTCCTTACTGGCACCCCACTTTTGGTTAGGGATGCCAATCCCATGGAAATATCTTTCTCCAGGCAAGCCTGTCTGCTCTGAGCCTGCTGAAGAGCTGTGTGTTTTGCCAAACCCAACCTTTCTGTTGTTAACCGATGATGACTTTGAGGAACAGCTTGTACACAAGAGGCCGGTTGGTGCTGCTTTACCTTCAACTGAACAGCACAGGCCCAAAAGCCTCCTTTCTATGGGAGGAGGATGTCGACCGTGGGTTAAACACCAAAGGGTTAATGGAAAAGACTCTAACCTGTAAGACAAACCGTAAAGACATTGTTAATTTCAGCAGCGAACCGCTGTTGGCAGGGGGTCCTTCACTCCTCTCTCAACCCGGGGAAGCACGACATGGAAGGGGGGCGGGGGAGGGTGTCCCTTGCCTTGAGACAGGGATGGCCCGGCGGGGTCACCCCGCTCTTCCCGCACCGCCGCCACGGCGGGATCGGTACCAGGCCGGGAAAAAGACTTCACGGTTTGTCATTTCATTTCCCGGTATTGCTTAATCCAACCCTCCCCGCTCGGTTGTCCGCCCCCCCCACACACACTCCCCGCCGCCGCCCCGCCATCCCGGCGATAAGCGTGAGCCCCCTGCTCCGGGGCGGGAAGGCACAGCGGGCCCACCTCTCTGCTTACCGGCAGGGTACCCCCGGCCTCTTTCCGCCCCCCGGGATCGGCCCCTGGACTTTAACACACGCCCCGACCGACGGGGACGGCGGCGCCTGCAGGCCGCCTGGCCGGGGCGGAGCGTGGCTGGGGCCGGGGCGGGCGTGGGGCCGCGGCGGGGACTGACGCCGCGCGGGGCCGCCTCTTAGGCGGTGGAGACGGGGAGGGAGCGGCGCTGTTGGCCCCGCGACGCGAAGGGGAGAGGAGGGCGGTGTTTGGAGCTTGTGAAACGTGGTGAGGCGGCGGCCTGCAGGTCCGGAGCCGAGGGAGAGCGCGGTGGCTCTTCTTCCTGAGGGGGCTTTCCTCTCAGAGGGACGCCTTCCCCTTGAGTGGGTCCTTCCCCTTGAGTGGGTCCTTCTCCTTGAGGGGGCCTCTACTCCCTGAGGGGGCTTTTCTTCCTAAGAGGAAAGATCCCTTCTCCCAAAGGGGTCTCTCCGCCCTGAAGGGTCTCTTCTCTCAAAGGGGGCCTTTCTCCCTGGAGGGTCTCTCCTCCCTGGAGGGTCTCTCCTCCCTGGAGGGTCTCTCCTCCCTGAGGCCACTCTCCTCCCTGAGGCCCCTGGCCCTCAAACGCGTTTCAAAAAGAAGGTAAAAATTCAGAGCTGTAGCTGGGACAGACTGACCGCCCCCCAGCAGCCCCTGTCAGAGAGAGCTGAGGTGCCTGGGTACCTGCTGCTGAAGCGGTTTTTAAAAGGGCCAGGCCAGGTCTCAGAAGGGTCTGCGAGAGAAGGTCTTGCTGATCCTGGTTTGTGCTGGAAACAGTTCTTGGCTTTTGGGAAAAAACAAAAAACAACAACAACAAAAAAGGGTGTGTGCCTGTGTGTGGTATATATACACACAGGTCTGTCAATTCCAAGGTATACAGTCAGGCTCTGGTGAATTTCAATGGCAACAGGGAGTGGGAAGGAAACAGAAGAAAATTCTCAATGAATAGGCACGCTTCTGTTTGTGGCTGACAAAATGGTGCCAGGCTGCAGGCTGAGAAGTAAAGGCTGTACAAGGGCTGAGGGACAAACGCCAGGGTTACGGGGACTCTGCCCTGGTGAGACCCCATCTGGAATATTGTGTCCAGTTCTGGGCACCTCAGTTCCAGAGGGACAGGGAACTGCTGGAGAGAATCCAGTGTAGAGCCACGAAGATGATGAAGGGAGTGGAGCATCTCCATTATGAGGAAAGGCTGAGGGAGCTGGGTCTCTTTAGCTTGGAGAAGAGGAGACTGAGGGGTGACCTCATTAATGTTTATAAATACATAAAGGGTGAGTGTCAGGAGGATGGAGCCAGGCTCTTCTCAGTGACAGGCAGTGTTAGGACAAGGGGCAATGGGTACAAGTTGGAACACAAGAGGTTCCACTTAAATATGAGGAAAAACTTTCACAGTGAGGGCAACAGAACACTGGAAGGGGCTGCCCAGAGAGGTTGTGGAGTCTCCTCTGGAGACATTCAAAACTCGTCTGGACGTGTTCCTGTGTGACCTGATGTAGGTATTCCTGCTCTGGCAGGGGTATTGGACTAGATGATCTTTCAAGGTCCCTTCCAATCCCTGATATTCTGTGATTCTGTGACAGCACTTAGGGATTGGCTATACCTTTAGTCAGAGACATGAATACTTATGGTACTTATGGGGAAAATTACAGTCTCGGTGGTTGCAAAACTGACCCCAAAACTCACTTTTTTGTTTGTTTTTTTTTCAGATCAATGACTTTCCATCTCAGTTACGTTATTTCAGCAGCAGCAGCAGTCCCCTTGTACTGTCAACCACAGGGTTTAGTTCCTGTGTCTCGAGGCCTTTGCCTTCACAGCAGCGACGCCTCATTTGCCCTATGTTCGTCTGACTCTGGTTGGCTTCGTTGCAGCCAGAGCTCAACGTGGAGCCTCCTTCCAGCCAGGGGAAGATGTACATGTTCCCATAAAGCTGGTGGTTTTTGTGTGTTCCTGCAACCAGATACCACGGAACAGGTTAGCAGCTTTGGCACTTGACTTTTAATGATAGTTTGATCAGTGTGTTTTCAACAGAAAGTATTGATGTTTTTGTTGTACAGAAAATGATCTGCATTAGCCATGGCGGAGGTCCCATTTTTTGGTTATTTTGCACCAAGTAAAAATGCTGATGAAGTTAAGTTTAAAAAAAAATGCCTTTTTTTTTTGTTTTGTTTTTATCTTCATGGTATTCAAAACTTCATGAAAATCTGTAGAATATTATTTTTGTTGCCACCTCAGAAACACATTGACTGGAATTCCGAGACGGTCAAGTTTGAATAAATGGATACTGAATCAGGTTTGTTATGGTCATCACTAAAGCCGCGGAAGTTAAGTAGCTCGCGTGAGCAAGGACCCGGACCTAGCAAGTAAAACCTGAGGAAACGAATGGTGACCAGTTGATGTGATGTGGGCAACGAAGTCCTTAACGCTCATGCAGAAACTGCTTGAGACTTATTTGGCCACACGGTGGCATGGTATGTTTAGAAAGTTAGCTGTGCAGCCTACGCTGAGTGCTTCAGCGCGGCTGAAAGGGTGTTTAAGTTCCCACCTTTACAGACTGGGAGGTAAAAGCTCCTATATGAAATTATTTTCATCTCTTTCCCATTACCTCTGCATAATATGGACCGTAAGGAAAAAAATCCATTCTTGGTAAAGCTCCCTCCCTGGGCTACGTAAGCAGGTCCTGGAGAAAGTCTGCTGTGGTGGTTCAGTTTATATCAGTATTAATGAATTTCCAGTTGTTGCTTAAGGAGGAAAATTAAACATGCACAACATGATAAACAAGCTTTGAATTCGAGTTAGGTTTTTCTTCTTTTCTTTATTATTAAAGGCTCATGTTTCTGTGGATGTACTGTTTTACATGCAATTGGATGATTTCATTTTTTCTTTTAAAGGTTGTGTTTCATATTGTAGCTGTGTCTCTAGAAGACCTTTTCAGTCTGGAAATACAGGACTAGAGATTCTAGACTAACTGACCTCGTGCTAATGAGGACTGACAGCCAGCTAAAACTATCTTCTCAAACATACGGTGAAATCATGACCTCTCTTCTCTAACTGTTGAGCTCAGAACCAGTCAAAATCTGCTGAAGGCTGCCTGGCCTTTCTTAACTCCAAGCAGCTGCTTTTGCAAGGAAGATGTGTGCTGCTTTTGCCCTCTTTCATTCAAGTCTTGCCCATTTGTAACGGAGATGACTCTACAAATGCTGGGTTTATTTGCCCTGCCTGACACTCTAAATGGAGCTTCTTGCTGCTACTGGGTGTCATTTTGTCACTTGCCTGTGACACTAGACTGTAAACTTTTAAATCCAGAAGATACTAACACTAAATCACATAGATTTTGCTCCTGCTGTGGGGGAATTTTCGGGTCACAGGTTAACACACTTTCATACCCTTTTTGCACTGAGTGTATAAAGTCAAGCTAGAAACCTGGTCCATAATGGTATTAGTTTGCAACACTCTTTAAACCGAAGGCTCTTTTCAGTCACTTCCTCTCGTGTATTTTTAGATGCTCTAGCTGAGCTAGTTAGGTATCTCAAGGCACTTCGTTTCTGCCAGTAAGAAACAGAGAATAGACTAAGAAGCCTTTTAAGGGCATTCAAGGATATATGGGTATGTAAAAAAGAGGAAGCAGACACACGAGAGAGTTCTGGAAACGGTTGTGGCTAATTGTGTGAGCTAGTGATAGATGTGTATTTGTTTGCAGAGGGAAAGAACAAACCCACAACCCCACAGACTATTTTATTCAAAACACTATATACTTTTGACTTGCCTAAAATGGAGAAGGTTTGGTTTTATTAGTTTGCCAAGACAATAGAAAACCTAAAAGGCCTTAGTTCCAGGTAATTCTAATAATGCTGTCTTTCAGTTAAAGGAAATTACTGTTAGGTAACAACCTAGAATGTAAATGATGAACCAAGCAGCTGTGTGTTTACATCAAGCACACCTATTTTATCAAGATTATCTTTAATATCTTGAATTTTTTTTTCCTGCCTTGAGTTAGAACAGAGTGAAATTTTGCCACTCATCAGTTTTGTACACGTTAAGATTGTTACCCTCAGGCTGCAGTGATGCAGAGAATGGTTTGCCTTTGATATTGAGACACATCTTCCACCATGTTCTTATTAAAGGACAGCTGAGAATGGGACTCCACTGAGCCAAAGACTATGCAGTGAGACACAGATAATTTCTGTTCCAAAGAGCTTATAATTAGCTGCATTCGCACATGCATTCAGCACAGAACCAGTCCTCTCAGGCTAAAGATGTCAGAGAATTTTGTGAATTCCAAAGAATGGTGACATCACATCGGCAGCCCTGTTCAGCAGTGTATATTGTGTGTATATTCCCCTTTTGGGAAGGGGAGATTGCACTATACTTCCAAAAAAGCCGTTGGGCTTCAAAACTCTCTTCGCCTAAATAAGCGGTATTTGAAGTCACGTGGAGGAAACACATTGGATCCTTTTAAATCCCCAGTCATTACTCAGCATTTTAGTTACATTATAATGCAGAACTCTGGCCCTTTCAAAAGAGGTCAAACTTCTGGGAAACAGTGGAGTTAAATTATAAAAGACTCATGGTTTATTGTGTAGTGAACACGAAAGGCGTTGTATCTCTTTTTAACGTAGGTACGTTAGGCTCTGTGTTTCCTGTTTTGATGTAGACTTGAATTTTTCCAAGCCATCTACACTCACAATGAGTGAATTTTGCAGAAATGTTGATACTTGTTGAAACTAGTTTTAGGCTCAGCTCACTGATCATCTTGTAGTGTGACCTCAGCACAAACTTCCTTTGACTTTAAAAGGTATAGTCCAAACCTATGCCCTTTTATATATGTATTATTCAGCTTTGCATTTAATTGGCTGCTGTTGAGAGCCATAACCTTGCAGTTACTTACCTGATTTGTCTTCTGGTTGTTTTTTTTTCTGGGATTGCCATATATGGTTAAAAGAACGAGTCTGACTGTGATCAGAACTGTGTCCTTAGGTAGTCACAAAGGAAGTTCTGAGTTTTGCAAGTCTTTACACTTCCCTTTACAAAACCCTCTGCCTGTTAGTAACCAGCTCCCTTCTATAAAAGGAGAAAGAAAGGGTGCAGTGAAGAGGTGAACCTGATTGTGGGTAAAGGTGGTAATATATGTGGTATGTCTTACAAAATGTACTTACAGGTGGGATAAAAGCCTCCTGTCGTAGCCTATTAACTGAGAGGAAACATATTGCCAAGATGCAGCCTCTATCTCTACAGCAAAACTGCAATGCCTGACTTTAGGAAATTAAATTGTGGTATGTCTTGCACATATATAGATCATAAAGATTATTCTGTGCTGGTGAAGGGAACAAATGCATGACCCACAGTGAGGGGAGAATATGAATCTGAAGTTCTCCTAAGCTGCCCCAGCCTTGTGTTCCTTGACATATTGTAGTATGTATTTTGAGTGGGGGTTTGATCCAGAGATCCTTTCCATCCTGCATTATTCTATGAGTCAGAGCTGTTTCATGGGAAGAGCCAGGTTGAATTATTACATGGCTAGATCAAATAGTAGAAAAGTGGGATAAATTACATGAAAAAACATTCTAGGGCTTATGTATGGAGCACTAATGAAGATAGGAGATGTTGGCCATGCTGACTTCTGGACTCCACAGAGCTAAAATAACAAAAACCAGGCTCTCTGGAGTAAGGAGAAGAGGTACGTTTGTTGCTTCCACTCTGGGAGAATTTGGATGAAGACATTACTCTTTTGTTATGCAAATTTTCTTTCTATTTTTTACACTACAAAGTATTTTTATAAAAAACACATACAATTTAGTGACCAAAACCATTGAACTAGGACTTACTTTGTTGTTCGTAGAAGAAATTTACATAAAGGAAGCTGATTGCAATGTCTTTTACAGTCAGCTTGCTTTCAGGTTATTGAATGTAGGAAGTGCAGGGCAGCTGAAATATGAGAGAATATAGTTTGGCTCAGATGTTCACAAGATATACATGTAAGCAGCTTATAGAGCTGCTCCTGCTGTGTGTACAGTTGTGATTGCTCATGCAACTGAGAAATATGATTGTGCATCCAACTGGAAGAATATCCATCTACTTCAGAGTGAAGAGGGATTCGCTCAGTAGAGAGAATTTAGTCAGGGTACAGTCTGAGTCCTCTACTCTTCTTCAGCCTATATGGTGGAAACAATAAGGCCCTCATGTACCCAGGTGTCAGGCTCGGGGTGCTCTCAAACTGGGAGAGTTCCTGGTTCACCCAGTGATAAGACTAGCTGACAAGCTGTCCTGACCTTTGGCATTTCCCAGTTTTGAGCTGCTTATGGGAATATTTATGTTGGCCATTTTAACGTGTTTTTAGTATAGTTGGATATACGGGTGTTGTGGTCCTCACACCAGGACAGCAGCACTTACAGTGTATTTCACAAAAAGGCCTATGGCCCCGCTTGGAGGATGAAATCTTTTACTTTAAGAAACCATCTGCTATAATCTTCATATAAACCAGAGTAAGTTTAACAAGGCAAATAATCCTTAACAAGAGAACCTTCTCCATGAAATATGTAATCTGTGATGCTTAGAAACTGTACACAACCATCTCTGTTTAATTTCTTTTTAGCCCAGGCCTAGTTTGAATTAAATACACCAGATTACTTACTGCATTACTGAGCTCTTTTGTACTTTGTGTTTAGTAAAAACTGTCCAGGAATAGAACACGTCTGTAACTGACTAAAGAACTCAAATGGGAGAATTCTGTCTCTCACTGAATATCAACAGTCATTAGTTTTGTTTCTTTTTTGGTTGTTTATGTTTTGGTTTGTTTTTTAAAAAGGCTGATTTCCATGAAGGAACTTTAGAATTTGTTCCGAGTATTTGTTCTAATAAGGACACTTTCCACAGAGTCTGACAATTCATAACTGGAGCTGTTTCCATATGTAGTACTTCAGGATGAAAAGCAGAGGATCTTTTTGGTCCGGATGGAAACAGAAGGTCTTGTTTCCCTGGAGCACAGACTGCATTTCATCTGATTCAGTTGCAATGCATACTAGCACTGTGGCCCAGATTTTTTGAGCTGGATAGGAACACAGATAGTCTCCCAGTGTGCTATCACAGTTGTGTTCTTGTGGTCAGACTGTTTGGTCTTCTGATCCAAAACCCTGGAAGTGTTAGCACCAGCAAAGACAATAAGGTGGAAATACAGTGAAAAAATCAAACAATTTTTTAGCATTGCATCTGACAAACAACAAAAGTGTTTGAGAAAGAGATGGGATAATCTCAGTAACATTACTGAACTCATTTTCACCTTTGTTCATCTCCTTAATGCATACAAATTCTCTCTCTTTATCCAAACAGTGGGAGAAAGCCCCTTACAAACATCTTAGATTTGTAGTTACTAGTGAAGGAAGTCTTTTTCAGCAGGACAGCTGTGTTTCTTGGCAGTGTACAGTATTTACACCCACCATGTAACAAGAAACCAGTGTTTTGTCATCTGTTGTATGGAGAACTCGTAGGTTTTGAAAAGAAGTGATGGAACCGTGATCAGGGCTTATGTGATTTTAAAAGCCATTAAGTAAGCTAATAAATTGCTTGCAATTTTAGGGCATTTGAGCAACTAGCATTGCATTGCTTTAATTGTTACCTGCAGCTTCTTTTCCTGTATGGTTAACTTCTTCCCTACCACGTGGGCTAGATTTTCTGTATTCATTTTCTTTTGTGCAGTGCAGTTGTTATTTTCACTGTATTTTCTCATCACCTGCTTCCCCTATTTTTGTCCAGGTTAAGTGCAGCACGTCTATCAGAGTCCAAAGTCCTTGGCTTACTTTTCACTGAATAAACAAGTGCCTGTGTTAGGATGGTTATTGCCCAAAGCAGTACTTGCCAGACCAGTGCAGATTATGGGAGCACCCAGTTGTTGCTGACTGCTCAGTGCAGGGGGATCTCTGCTCCAAGAGGATCTGGTGAAAGGTGAGAGACACCAGATTAAAATGTTGAGACATGAAGCAGTTCCTGCCTCATGCCTTTCCCAAAGGTTGCTGTCTTCATGGAGCTACATCCCTGCACATTTCAGCATCACCAGATCCAATCAGTTACGGTTACTTTTCAAAACTTTGGGCTATAAAAGCCTGGTTCTGGAGCAGCTTCCTGTGTGGTCCAGGTGTCCTGCCTACCGGAGCCATAATCTCTGGGAGGAAGGTAGGGCAGTAAATGGCTACCTTCTCTGTGTTTATCCCGTGTGTGCGTAGCCCAGTACCTTCACAAAACAAGTGTGGCACTTCTGTCTCTCACAGGTGCTCTCCGGAGCAGAACATACCAGCTTTCTCTTCATTTTCTGTTTTCAAGTTGCACTTTATTACATGAGAGTGAAACCATCATTAACAACAAATGGTCTTAAACTGTAAATCCAACTGTTCTCCACAGCACAGTGAGCTTTCTTGAAGGTCAGACTGGCTTTATACAGCTTGGGCCCTGCTATGCATTACACAAGAAGAGGATGAAATGTGCTTTTATACTGAGTAATGTACCAGTGAGATCTAAATCATGACAGAGAGCTGTGATAGCTTTGAAGGGCTGCCATATAGAGGTGACTCAGAGCATGTATGTCCCCAGACAGTGCTCAAGTTGCAGTTTAAAGCGGCGATTTTCCAACATTAAACAGGAGGTATGTCACAGATCAGAGTCCCAACCAACACGTTCTGCCAGGCCTTTAGGTTGGGCTCTCTGCTGGCAGCTGATGTGGGGAAAAGGAGAATCAAGGTTTGGGGGGGAAAAGAAGGTGAAGCGGTAAAACACTCTGTGCGAATGGTTGGGAGCCACTGGGGAATTAAAAATAAGCTCCTGCACTAAGATGCAGGAAAACTCTGAGTGAAAAATGAAAAAAAAAAAATATATCTTTTTTTTCTTCCCTGCAAGGCCTGTCCTTATCTTGCTGTATGGCCTCAGGCAGGTTAGTTGTTCTCTTGCACATCTGTAGCCCATGGAGCCATGTTGCAATCATGCTGCGGCAGAGATTGTCCCTAAAAGTATTGAAAGAGTGGAGAGCATAATGGCCCTGACTTTACTCAAGTGCCGTAGCTATAAGCTTCCTAACAATGCAGGGAAAAAATAGCGTTGTTGTTTTTATAAGGATCCCTGGAACCACCTTTTATTCTCATCCTGCAGAGGGAAGCTCCTTCCCTTAGGTCCCTCCTTTCAGACCCAGCGCACCGGCCGAGAGGTGGAGTTGCACAGAATAAAACGTGCTGGTTCCAGTGGCTTGAGGTGCACCCGGAACCCCCTCACACACAGAAGCAGCCACACAGCTGGCAGGAGCGTGAGGCCACCACCAAAACTGTGTGCTACACTACACCTTATGCCACTCAGGAC
This sequence comes from Nycticryphes semicollaris, assembly GCA_013400055.1. Lineage (NCBI taxonomy): Eukaryota > Metazoa > Chordata > Aves > Charadriiformes > Rostratulidae > Nycticryphes > Nycticryphes semicollaris. The sequence continues at coordinate 600,573 of VXBJ01006537.1, read as the reverse complement.
CAGCCAGCTGTTTCTATGGCTGCTACTACTGCCTTTCTCTCCAACACTTGTACTTTTAGTTCTAACAAGATCATGTTGTGTTATAGAAAAGAATTACGTACTGCTTTATGCTGCAGCATTTCTTGAACTAGTAAATATCTGGCCTCCTGTAATAAAGACATTTTCCACTTCATGAATTGTTATAAATGGGTAGGATTTTTCTCATCTCTGATTTATAAATGCATCCAGTTTGGCCTCGAAAATCCTTGTTCTGGTTTCCATGACAACAGGTCTGATTTTTTGAGGCTGTTTCTTCCCTTTACTTCATCTCGCCTGGGAAAGAGTTGCCGTCCCTTCCCAGTAACAGTGTGATGGGCAAGCAAAATGATTGCCTTGAAGGAAACCAGAAACTTCAGCCGTTTGCTTTTGGAGCACGAGTGAGAAAGGCATGAAAAGAATGGTACTGCAAACCTAGCGCGGGCTTGAGTCAGATGTTTTTTGTACACAGAAAGTCAAGTGCACATGTAACCCCAGGAAATGCAGTCATAAACCACCCGACTGTGTACTTAACAAACTGATCCCGTAGCCTTGAATAACGCTGCATTGGCACGTAGGACAATAAGCAAACAAAGAGGATCCAGCCAGTGTCTTCATATGGTAACTTTATAGATTGTTTAGTACTGAATGCACTTTATTGTTTGAAATAGACTCTCACCAGCTCTATTTATTTTTCCTTCAGTGGATCCCTTTTTCAGTTATGGGCTGCCAGGACTGTCTCGTTCATAGATCATTCACAGGTCAGCCATGGTCCTTCAGTCTGAAGCAGCGCATTTGAGGCTGGGTAGGTAGAGGCACCATAAATAAGCCACAGCTGCTTTGCAAGGATCTCTCTAGTGGTTTTTTGCACTTTTAACATTTCCAGGAAAAACAAAAGTAGACAGCTGCTGGTACTCCCTGGTACAAGTACTTTCTGTTGTTCTAAAATGGTAAAGAGGTGGGTTTTGCAAACTCCTCACAAAAGGGTCTTGGTTTCCTTTTCCCACAGAGAAGAATCACCATATACCTACAGCTTTGGGTAATGAAGACTTTCAGATGTACAGTCCACTGAAGTTGCAGATGAAATGTTTGCCTTTTTCTTACCAGAGAGTTCTTAATTTATGTGAATAAAAGAAGTTAGGGAGCCATACTGTCTGAAGTATTATGGCATTATAATCTCATTTGCATTTGAGCTGGGAGCAGCACAATAAATCATCCAGCTGTTCCTTAAACTAGTACAGGGTTGCTCCAAGTGTTTAATCTGGATGCTGGACTTCCCAGCCTATCTTTTGGAGCAGAAGATCCAAGTATAGTTTAAGTATTCTCCATTAAGACAGAATGCAGGAGTATCTCATTTAGGTGTGTTTTATTGCAACTATTGTAACCTGTGCAAAGAGAGATCATGTCTGTAATTCACATTAGAGGCTAATCTTTGATGCAGTAACTAATGCATCTCACGGTCGGATGAGATTGCCAACCACACGTAAACATCACTGAAAGCCAAGCGCACTTAAGAGTGAATCAATATCAGACACAACACAAAAGTGATTGAGTGATTGCCTTAAATAACCACGCACAGGTTTTCCCTTTTGTCATGACTAAAACACAGCGAACAGCCTGCCATAACGGCAACTCCCTTGGTGAGAATGAAGTCATAGTAGTGTCATTTCTAGCCGCACAGACAACTTTCAGAAACAATATAAATGCGGTTGTTTTCTGTGCCCTACTGTTAAATGCAGGGGATTAAAAAAGTGAGTCATTTGCTGGAAAACGTACTGATCCTGTGGCAGCGGGATGACCCTTAAGGAAGCTCTTGCATCCTGTAAAGGCTAATTGTAAGGGTGCAGAGTGATAAATTTTGGCTTTGACTAAAGCAAGGAGATAGGAAGTAGACACGATTGAAAACAGTGAAACCTACGCCATTCCATGTAGCACTTTTAACTTTTCAGATATCAACTTTTCCTTCTCTTTTCTATTTGAATGCTTTCTTGGTTTTATAACCCGGGGCGTTGGAAAAGACATGATTTTTACCTATTTGGGGTTGTGGCAAAACCTCACGCTCTGCTGCACTCGGTAGAAGTATTGTGTTGCACTTCTAAATGTTGTTTGTGGCTGTCTGAAAGTTCCTCCAAACAGTTAACTGATTCCTGCTTTTCATGTAGCCCAGGGTGAGTTTAGAGGAAATAAATGCAACATGAGTTAGTCATCCTTAAATAATCTTAAAGCAGGGAACCCTATGTTAACAGCAGGCTGATAATAAACTCTGCAGTGCTCTCTCCAGTATAGTGTTTCTCATGACTTGGAATAAATGTATGAGCTGTCATTTATTTCTTTGTTTGCTTTTTCTGTGCTGGAGAATTTACTGTCTGGTTGGTGAAGCATCAATTATTCTTGTAAAATTGAATAGTACTGTGTTAGGATCCTGCACGTAGAAGCTAACGTAATTTGAGACATGATAAAAATTAATAAGATACGAGCTCTGTTAAGACTTCTGCGATAGGAACTTTTTTTGTGTGCTAGAGGGCAACTCTGATGTGATTTCCGATGTGTTCTCTGCTCTGGATTAAGGTTGGATCTATGGTTGGATTCGGTGATCTCAGAGGTCCTTTCCAACCGTGACAATTCTGTGATTAAATGCTTATTATCGTCTTCATTTTTAAGAAAAGCTTAAGTAGCAGCACTAACATTTTCCACACGCTCGCACCCTCCTCACAATAAACATTATTGTGCACCCCACTTTGGAGACAATTATTCTACACAGCGTTGCCACAGCTTTTTTTTTTTCTTTCTTCAAGAAATGTTTTATGTTTATCCTTCATTTTTACCTCAAGGTTCAGTTGAGGCTGGATGGTTTTGCCATCTTGCCGTGAACCCGCACTTGATAAATGAAGGTTTTTTTTCTGTTAGAAGAACAGCAAAGAATGGGGTTAAAAAGAAACAGCGGACTTGATCTAACCCTGTAATTTTTTACTTTTGCAGGCTTCTGCTGTCAGACCATCTGGTCGACCATTGATGTGACCTCTGAGAGGTAGAAACCCATTCTGTTCCCTAGTTGGTCGTTCAAGTTTTTTTATTCTAGCATTTAAATTGGATTTTATTTAATTTTATTTAAATCCATTATATCAACACTTAATGAACAGAAGCCCTCCCACTCTGCTCTGTGGCATCCCATTGTATACCAGCATTTTATTCTTTTTAGTGTCCCATACATATTCATTTCCCTTATTCTTTCATGCCAATGTATGTTTCCCTTTCCTGTTCTTTTTCTCAATTATTATTAAATGTCTGGATGATACTTAAATGCCAGAAAAGCCCTGAAAAATGTCACATACTGGAGGAGAGCACAATAAACTCTGTTTTAAAAAGCCCTGAGTGTGTTAATATCTGCTTTTTGGGCTGTTGGGCTGTTCTGGCCACCCCTCAGAAAAAAATAGATCTCATAAGATAAATAGATTTATGTTGTTGATGATGTTTTGATTATGAACTTTGAGACTGAAATTGGAGGTTCAGAAATGAATCCTATCTTCTCTCTGGTTCATCTCTGCCCTGACATGATAATGGGTCACTTGGAACAATCGGCTGGTTTCATTAATTATTAATGCTAACACATGGCAGAAGCAATTTGAGATTCACTGGATGTGTGTGGGTCTGCTGAAGAAAATGTAAAGGGGGCAATTATCAATCTGAAAATAAATGAGAGTAGCAAGTGCCAAAGGGGCGGGGGATCAGCAGAAGGCTTAGGTATGGCTGGAAGAATAAAAAAGAGGAATAAAACAATATTTTATTTTCCAGTCAGATGCATATCTTAAGTTACATTAAAGTGAAAACTCCTAAAGAAAGCAGGCCATGTCGTTCACATGAGTATTTGGTTACTTGGCAGAACTCTGGTCTGTGCAAATATGCATTTTACAAAGCCTTTAGAAGAATTTTGATACTTGCTGAGTATATAGAAAAAGCAGAAAGATATTCACTTTTAGGGAACTGTATACCTACAGAAATGAGAATATGAATCTCATCCATGCATTTTAGTAGCTTTCTTGTCTATTTATGCTGAGGGGAGAAAACAGAAGTCTTGAGACCACGGACTAGGAGCTGCTATATAGCATGAGTGCTATTTGAAGGTGGCTTTTTATCTCCACCAGTCTAATGAACAGTGAAACTGTATTAATATGCCCCAAAGGGTGATACAGTGGGAGAGGTTATTCCTATGGTCTCTCCCTCTGCTGCACAGACTCTGCATCGTACCAGGAGCCCATATTCTGGTACTTTGAAAATGACTGAAAAAAATCAAGAGCAGACGGGGGTCTCCATGCATGTTTTTTTTCTGTCTCCAAAAAGAAAAAGACAATATATTTTCAAGCCTTGTGTGCAACAATAACATTTTATTTTAATATCTTAAAGAACAGTTCCTGAGGGAGTGGTGTATTCAAACCCCTACCCCAGTCTGTGAGGTATTGCCAAGCTCTGCTGGCCTCCTCTAGATGTTGTCTGGATTCAGCTTCCAGGAGAGCTTTCCCTCCTGATGGTCAGAGGCCCCAGTGACACCAGGGCCATCTGTGACACAGTCTCAGATATGTCAGCCCAGTTTTATTCTGCGTTAACCTGACCACAGTGGCACTGGAAGGCAAGGCTAGAAAGGTTAGCCTCTCTCCCCACCCCCAAATTGCTAAGGAGGGACAGGGGAAGATAAAACACGCACCAGCTTTCTTTTGCTTAGGCTGCCAAGTTCATGCAATGCCACAGATTAATGACACTCCAGGCTGTCTGATGAAGTTTTTCCCACAGAGCAAAATATTAACTAAGTGAATTGATTGCATTTTCATTTCTTGAGGGAGCATTCAGCCCACACATTCTATTGTGTGTCTGATCACAAAGACGTGTCTGCTGTAGCAATATTGTGTTATCTCACAGATGCTTTGTGCTACATCTTGAGCTGTTGCCTCTGATGTAAAAGGAAATGGAAATTCTTGCTCAGAAGACCTATTCTGGCAAATTTGGTGTCCCATACTTAAGAAATTACAGTAGCTGCTGCTGAAAAATACTGTGATAAATCCCGTCCATCTGGAACGTTTCCATAATCCACTACAGATTGCCAATTAATTGCACACTTAGTTCTATGTAATAAGGACAGATAATAGACTGTATTAGTGTAAGTCCCCCAGAGGCACTGGAAATACATCACAATTTTCTTAAATAGCATATTTTTATTAAAGGAATGCCTACAAGCTTCTGTCTGGTACTAGAAACCTATTGTGCCAGGAACTGTACATGTAATGAAAGGCCAGATTTACAGCACATAGCCCTATTTAGTGAAGCACTTAATTGCTTACTTCAAGTACCAGTTTAAATAAAAAGAACTCATCTGTTTTCTAATTAAATGTGGGAAAATATAGTGTGACTGGTTGGGACACAGGATTTTAAATCTTCTCAAGCAGGAGAAACTGTAAATACTGTCTTATGCTCTTAAGGTTAAAATGAGACTTGTATTACAGAACGACATCTTTAAAGAATGGTGTGTGAACTATTTAGGACTTTATGTACATAAATTTTTGTGTCCAGTTAGGATTTAAACTAAAATTCCTATTCATTAAACCGGTTACATAATGGGAAGATGTCATTTTTATAAACACATATATTTAATTTTATTTGGATTAATCAGATTTTTCTGTGCTCTACTGAGCATAATGTCGTTGATGACCTTCTCCTGCTTACAGTAGTTTTAATATTTTACTGCAGTTTTTCTGCAGAGGCAACTCAGTAACAGTAATTGTTGTCCAGAGGATATAAAAGGGAAAAACCTGCATGTTTTGAAATCAAGTCATATTGTCACAGGATTGTTAGAGTTGGGGGAACAAAATGTATCTTCGTATTTTATTTTCATTTATTGCTACAGTTAGTTGTTTCTGCATGTCTGTGACAACCATGACAGTAGTGTCATTTTTTTTCAGTTTAAAATTTTCTGAACGTTTGGTGTTTGCCTTGTACGACCAGGAGCATTTTAGTACATGAAGTCGTAATACTATGTACAACTTTGTACATCCATGTGAGAATCAGTACTTGAGATGGCTGCATGGGTGCAGAAAGTTCATTTTAACTTGAATTGCTCTCAGAAAAGTTTGGGATTAATTTAGAATGCCTTGGAGGGCTCCCACTGAAATGCCTCTGCCTGTAGCTATAACCTGTCCTGAAAACTACCTGATTTTTTACTTTCCTAATGTGTTGCTCCTGTGTGTGAGAAGTATTTCAGCGAGGAGAAAGCTGACCACTTAGTTTGCCACTTTCAGGAAGAACCAGTTTTCTTTGCCATTTCCTTCCTTCTCTCGAGGTTGCCACATGACTGATGAGGCAAAAATTCTGTCAGGAGCCACTAAGTGTAAGAAAAGCCAGATTGAGCCTGTACCTCCCTGGCTCCTCATGTATTATACATGTGAAACTCATGATAATTTCATAGGATTTCATTCTCTAAAAATAGTGTCTCCATGACCTAGGGCCTCTAGGTCTCCCTAGGAGCAAGCACCACATAAATTAAGTATTCAGCTCCACCTTCACTTTCGTGCTATAGACCCAGTTTAGCTTAATTCCCAGGAGCACCAAGCATGCATTTGGCAGTTACAACAAGGGATGCTTTATTTATTACCCCTGGAAGTACGAATTGCTTGTGTCCATTGGGAGAGTCATCTCGCATTTAGCCTCCCACAAGCCCATCTGGAAGAGACATTATTATTTTAGAACAATCTAGATTTTCTGTGTTTATAAGAAGTCACTTCAATAGATAACAACTAGATGGGTGGGTTTTCCCCTCCTTTTGCTCTTTTTTTTTTTTCCTGCAGTCAAAGGTGGTTTTTAATCAAACTAGAGAATCTGATTCCTGTAATCCAGTCAAAAATGCTTATAAAGAGAATAAAAGTTACTAACCAAACCAAATACTGCCACTCTCTCTTTTCTGTCCTGATGAGACTCTCCTTTTAGCTAAAATCCACCAGTCTGGGAAGTGTCTGCATCGCTTGTAGGCACATGCCTGCCTTGATAGCAGGTTGTGGAAATGCTGATTAGAGTAATTTGATCTGGATTGGAATTAAAGCACCTTGAGGAACTCCTTCCCACAGTGCAAGATAAAACTTACTGGTTCCTCACAAGTGACAGGTTTCTTAGACCTTCAACTACAAGGGGCAGGTTTCCTTAATCTAAAATCTGAACCGTACATCAGATTTCATCTACATTTCTCTGTGATAGAAATAACTTTCTCCTAACTAGCCTTTTATATATATATATATATTATATATATATATATTATCAGAAAGCTATTTTTGAAGGGAAGAATTGATTTTCCTTGAGCTTTAGGACATCNTATAAATATTAATATATTATATAATATGTTAAATGTTAATATTGTGTGTTAATGATAAATTAATAAATGTTAATATTTATATTCTTTTGAATACTCACACACAGCTGTCAATATTTATACATTGGATATATATATATCCTTCTTTTTTCTTTGATGTGTTGATAGGTTAATTTCAGAGCAGACAGACCGAGTATGAATGATCTGAGTTGTGTTGAAGTCCTGGTCATTTATACCACCCATGTAGCTATGGGCCCATGTTCTCACAACTATATAACTGCCCATTTGTGTTTATCATGTACATTTGCTGAAATGTGTTGTTCTGAAGTAACTTTTCTGTTTTGCTACCACTGCTTACTGATAACAAGAACTGACAAATCTTTGTAGGGGGTGGTGTGTGTAGATCTGCTATATATTTAACAACCAGCATTCTTTCTCCCCCACCTCCACAAACACACTCTTGTAAATCTAAATCAAAGCCCATTCAGGACTTTTCATTTTAAGTGGTTTCATCTTACTGTAATTGCCAAGTCATGTGAGGAGTAGCTAAACAATTGTCTGCACAACAATGGAGATGAAATAAAGATAGCCTCTAATTAATTCCATCTAGGTTATAATTAATTTTGACTGAGTTGCTCAGGACAATATCCGTAAGCCTCACAGACTTCTATAAAGAGGACTGATCGCCAGCTGCTGCTCTTTGATTTTTAAACCAGATGGGGCTATTTCCAGCTATTGCTTTAAAGGAAGTGAGGAGGATGAGGGTAGGGAGTGATTGATTGGCTTTGAATAGGCCTTGGGGTAAGACTGCTAGGGGGATTGCTCTGCTGGCAAGCTAGTCTGTGACAATATTTTTCAAAGATTTTAGAGATGTTTTGCTGTAATTTGTGTTTAACTTTGAAAGAATCCCTTTTTTGCTTTAGGAGAAGGAAGTGAAAATCTGTGATGCAATATCAGTAAATATTTCATTATATGCTGTGTGTTAAACTTGCTTTGGGTCATAGTGGTATTAAAGGTAATGATGAGTACATTTGTGAATGTTTCCAGTCTTTGTCAACTTTTAGAAACAAAAGATGAAAAATATCTGTTAGACTGTTATCCTAGTTCTGTCTGCCAGTTTAGAATTGCTCTCTACTAAAACGGAAAGTTTTAGTAATAATTCATTAAAACTAACTTATCTGAGGAAATTCTGCTACCTCCTTTGTTTGCTGACAAATTGCAAAATTCTCAGATGGATTTGTTAGAAATTATTCATAAATTCCTGGGATAAATATCTCCCAGGTTGCTGCTAGGCTGTGCTTGTTGGGAGAAAGGGTTGCATAAACTAACAGCATGGCAGTTTCACAAATACCCCAGTACTTAAGTTTCTTGATTAGATAGCTTCTGGAAGCAATTAACACCTGGCATGTTCTTAGTTATGCATTTAAATGTAAAAGGTGAAAATCAAGATTGGAAACCAGCTTTCTCTAACTATCTCTAGTAAAACACTTATAAAAAAAGAGCAGATATGTGACAATGTTGGAGATAAAATTTTCAAAGCTGAGAACCACCACCTGCAGATTTTAGAGGGGCGTGAAAATACTTTCCCCATTGTGAAATGCATTAGGAATAAATAGAAAGGCCAGTGGTTTTAATGTTAAAAATAGTATATCAAATACTTTTTTTTTTTTTTTTGTAAATTCTTGTTTAGTCTACATCATCCTATGCTAAATTTCCTATCATTTTGTTTGGGTGCCTCTTCATTGCTGTGGCATATGCCCTGTTTTACTAATTCTTAAAGACCCCAGATGTCTAGGGAGTCTTACAGCATGCCATGCGCTCTTGAAGGTGAAATGGCCCCTGAAAGCAATGTTCAAAAGCTTATATGAAAGATCAGTTAATCTGTGAGAAAATAAATTGGATGAGTAACCTGTGTCTTATACTGGTGTTTTGAAAGTGGTACAAAGTGCATTCACCAGTATAATTCTTCTGTTGTGCATGATACACAGCTCAAGTCCAAATCAGTTCTTGTCCTGTGTAGTCACAGGGAGAAAATTACAGTTCTCTCTTTTTAGGAAAGCGTCAGTGTGGTGTGGGGAAACGCTGCCTGCATCATCTGTGTTATCTTGAGCATCATAGTTGCTGAATCTGTTTAGTGCTCTCTTTCTGTATTTTCATTTAGAAGTCTATTTTCTCATTTGGCTTACAGGTGTGTTAATGTTTGGAAGCTAATGAGATCATTATAATGCTTTAACCTGCCTTTTACATAATGGAGGCCACAATATTTTGCCCAGTAATTCTTGCATTGAGCCCAAGAATCATGCCCTGATTCTAAATCCCTTGTCTTTCCCCTTAACACAGATATCCTTAAACTCTTTTTCCCCCCCCACGTAGATAGTGTCACTGTAGGCATGTCTGTGTTGTACTGAGCTGGTACAACATGACTCCATCAGTTCTAGGCAGGCTGTTAACCCCAAAAGCACCCCAAGATGCTTCTGTCTCAAGTAAGTTTGTCACAGGCTATGTGGTGATGTGCTCAATACTTCAATGATCTTCAGCTGGCTTCATTTGCTCAGTATCATTGCTGGGTTTTGTAGGGAAGAGGCACACCCCATCTATTTTATGAAGCTGTCATGATGCTACTGAATATATGTCTATGCTTTGAAATAAATGAAGACTGGAAGTGGGTTTTTTGCCTTCCAATCCTCCCTCTTTAGCAAAGCTTTACTTTCTTTGCTTGCAGTTCTAGGTCCTGTAAAGCATTGCATGGGCAGATTCCCTGCTCTTTAGCAAATTCCAGCCTGCCTGGACACTATGACTTAATTGCCTTCTAAGACACCAGTATACTGAAGCAGTAGAGTTATGTTTTTCAGACTAATACCTGTCCCGACTGTGGATGAGTAATTCAGTTCTTTGTTTAAAAGGAGAGATTTTTAAGTGACTCACACATTTGTTCCTTTTTCTTCAAAGGATGCTTCCGTGCTGGCAGAATCTCCCATGGAAAGTTCTAGAGAAAATTCAAGGAAAACCTATGGTTTTGGCAGTTATGCATTGATTACTTCTGGCTTATTCAGGTATGTTGTTAAATTAGCCATGATTCCTTATTATCTACTCTTAGACTGCATGGTGATTGCTTTCTGTGCACTGACAAACTAGCAGACTTGGCCTGTGACTCATTACTGAATAGGCACAGGAGACCTATCCTTTTCCAGGATTTCTAAGATATTTCCTCGTTGAACTCATTAGGAGAAAGACAAGGAATTAAAAACAAACATGGAACTCTCTCTTGAACTCCCTACCTGACAGTTTTCAGAGCTAACGCGCATCTTGTGCATCAAGCTGGGATGCAAAACTCTTAGTGAAGGAGCTTAGTTAAGGTATGTATGTGGTAAACATTGTCATGTTGAGAAAGAATGGCTTCACGTGCTCATTTTGGTTCAAAGCATTCAGTAGGGCTCTCAGGTAGGGGTTTCTCAAGCTGAAGTCTTCTGAGGTTCAGAGCACAAAAATCTTTCAGAGCAGAAACAACTTTCCACAACTATCTATCATCAATATTAATACCTAGTTCTGCCTAAGGCACAGTAATGTGATTAATTAATTTTTTTTTTTATGATTTTGTAACTTGAATGACTTTATTCATTGGTAATGCTGGATTACTGTGTTCCTGCCCTTCTGGTTTCTTCTTCCATTTTCACTTGTTCCTGCTTTTGTCCTGCCCTCGGTTTTGCCGAAGGAATTTGTTATATAGCAAAGTGGATCAGGGAACTGATCCAGCTTAAAAATCACCTGATTTTAAAGCCAGATCAGTCTCCTGACGGGTTCACGTTGTGGCCTCTTGGGCATCTATGGGGAAGAAAAGGGTGGTATTACCATGAGCTGGTGACATGATGTGAAGTCTTTAGCCATGTAAATCCAGTCTGAGGGACACGTTCAAGATGTTGACTAGGCTGTGTGTATGGAACAGGGTAAAAATAACTGCACCTCTTCTGAAAGCCGTCTGATCACTCACAAAAAGGAAGCACAACCCTGAGATCAGCCCAAGAAAGGTGGTTTGGGAGGAAGGTGCAGCTTCATCTGTAGAAGCAATGTCTGTTTTGTGAAGAGAGGACACGTAAAATCTGTCTACCCACCTTATTTTCATGTAGTTTCCTGCCCTTCTAGGCTGTGACCATATTTGTAACACAGCCAAGTGCATGTGATGCTGGGAGTGGGGTCTGGGAGCATCTCTTCTCAAAAATGGGTTATGTGAATTTATTGTGGGTTGACTTTTCTTTAAGTTTGGTAAGGGAATGTCACTTGGGACTGTTGCACTGGGATACTCATGGAGTCTTGGACTCAGTGGTTAGGGATCTGACTTGGGATTTCCTTTGTACTGCTAACACAGACTTGCTCACGCAAAGGAACCAGTATCTTGAAAGGCAATAAACCCATCTCATAAATCCCTGGGCTTGGGACTAAGATCCCCTTCTGCAGCTCTTTGAGACCAGTTTCTGTATTGAGTTCTTTCTTTGTCCAGTAGAGTTCCTCTGTCTCATTCTCATGTCTCTGTGCAGTCTCTGCTCTTTGTTTCCTGCCCACCTATATTATTTTTTTTCTTGTTACCTGTTAATGTGAAATTCTAATGTATGGAACAAGCAAAAGTAACTGAAAAAATTTAGATCTAATTTTGGCTACTATTTCCTGCTTCTCTTGTTTCTAGACTTTGTTTGTGGCCAGTAGTGTTGTGTGGCTGCCTCAAGCTGTAGAACCTAGAATTAAGTGGGTGTGGGGAGGGATTCAATGAACCTCTCAGTTTTTAAGCTGGACCTACTTACAAAAAGTGCTGATTCAGATGTGGGTATGGCTTGCCCTAGGGTGCTTATGAGTCCTTTCCATCAGCTGGCTACCTGTCCTGCTTCTACCTCAGCAATTCCCACAGAAACTCTGATTTTAGTCAAAAGGGTTCTTGGGGGACTTGTAATAACTAATAGGAATGCTTTAGTTCCTAGTCTTGCAAAGATCAACTTTCAGGACTCAGGCCATATTCTGCATCGTGATCTTAACATGGATAACTGCAGTGATTAGCCTTCTGGTATTTTCTTTTGGTGGGTCATTTCCCCCACCACCACCTTTGTTTGTGGACCCTTAATTAATAAATTTAGCAAGACAATGGGCTTGCTTTTCTTAGTTCCCTTTTCAGTCCCTTCAGAGTAATCTACAGACCAGCAGTGCTTCATGAGCTACGGTTTAAAAATGCACCATGTCATCTCATATCCTCTGCTCTGAATTTCACCTTTGAGCTATAACTCAGAAATTATTACAACAGAAATAAGCACAGAAAAAAGTGTGTGTCTCTAGAAATACTTTATTTGTGAGACAGCCTCAAAAATATGAGCTAATGATTCTTCTGTAGTGAAGATCTTGACCAACTTGTAAGTCTACTCGCTTGCTGATGTACTGCTGAGATATGCAGAATAGATTCTCTTTTTTTGGTCTTTTCCCTGTGAGTAATTTTTTTGCATGGCTTCCAGTTAGTCTTGAAAAGGAACTTAGTCTGATCTTGAGGGAAAAACGTAGAAAGAAGAACTAGATCAGCCACACCCTGTTTCCACTCATCTCCGAGTTCATGCTCACTCTGCTCGTTGCGATAAGAGTCTCAAAGTTATTTGCCTCTTGGACACAATAAAAAATGATGCCAGGATGGAATTTCATTTGGTTTCTTGAAACCAAAGGCCTTTATATGGTGCCTCAGTTGTCCCTCCTTTGTCCACTTGAAACACGTTTCGTGAATATAAGAAGCTTACTTAACCCAGGGTTTAAAGCTATTTTTATCCACACAAAATATGCATGGAGAGAAGGCATTTGGAGATAGAGGACACCACTGTTTGGTTTTTCTCAAAGTCATCTTCATGCTCGGGAGAGGTGAAATTGTTTTCCAGAAAGCCTTGATAATATTCAGGTATTCTGCACTGTTTGGGTCAACTCTTTGAGAGACAAAGCAGCAGATTCATTGTCAAAAGCCAGCTGGTGTAGTTAATTCAAATTAACTGTAACTCCACTGCTTTGGATGGCACTAAGTTCTACTGAGGTTTTGAATCCTTTTCTCTGAGATATTATGAAATACACATAGAAATTTCTCCTTGCCAGACTGCTCCTTCTGCACTGTTTGTAATAATAAATAAGAGCTCTCTTGTCCTCACCTCTCTGATTAGGTACCCAAATTGCCACTATTGTAGTGATATGTCAAAGTGTAGAATCTTCTTAAAGCACAGATCCACAGTACAGCTTGGCGGTTAACAAAGCCCTTTGTGCTTCAGTTCCCCAATATTGGAAGTGTTTATGTAGGTGTCAGTTTGGGAGGGTGGGGTGTGTGTAGGGGTGGGGGAGCTTTACAGAATTAAAAATCCTGGAGCAAAGATGACTGATAGAATTTTGTGGGCTTTGCCATGTCACTGTTATAAGGCAGTTTCACTCCACCTTAAACGGAGAAGCGTGTCTGTTGCCACTGTGAGCTTTTAATCACTCCAATTACAGTGCTTTCCCCATCCTGACAGCTGGCACGCACTGGAGTCACTTGTTAAGGCTTGCATGGGAGGTGGATTTTTTTTTTTTGTAGTCAAGTAAATGACCACAGCACCAAGCACTGTCCCAACAACACCCAGCAATTTGCTCAGCTGGAGAGTTTGCTGGTTTTACACAGCAGATGTTTAATGCAGTACCCACTATAATGTGCAGAAAAACTGCCCTTCCAGACTATGCAGCAGCACAAAGCATACTGAATCCAGGGGGTTATTAAAAAGCCAGTATACCAGAGTTAACATCAAACAAGAGCTCAGTTAAGCTGTGCTTGTTGTAGCTGAAGGTTTAGCAACACACAGGCTATTTGGTTCTTGAGTCAAAAGTGGGTAAACTCTATGGTAATAGAATAAACACACATGTGAGGCTGTAGAAGAAAACATGTTCTGTAATCCACATAGATGTTCAGCATTGCATGAAGTGCCAGGAGATGTTCCAGTACTCAGCCTCTCTCTTTTGCAGCTTCTCATGGAAGGGCCACACTGCTGACTGCTCAAGCAAAACTATTGTGAAGCTTTTGGCTCTTGGAGGTGAACTTTTCCCCCTTCCTAGGGTCAGGAAAAGTTCTGGCGTTTTCACTGAGAATGTTACTTCAAGTACTTGAGAAGTAACATAGAGATAAAATCAATCCTGGTTGCACTGAGAGTTTTCACAGCAATTGTAATTTGCCTCTTCAATGCGCACGTACCAGAAGTAGATCCTGTTGCTGTTACACAAATTCGGTACTGAAGCCTGAAGGAGGGCTGTGGATTTCACCCTCCCCAAGGCCTGTCATCACTTGTGATGTGTCAAAGCTTTGGTAACTAGCCAAAGGCCAGAGAGGAAGCTTGGTGTGTGTTTTTTGGCGTAGGGGCAATGCTACAGCTATAGGAGTGTGGCTCTGGATGTGTGCATTCACCAGAGAGGGCACAAACACTGCCCACTTGTATGTTGCTTCACATCTACCTTTATTCAGAAAGGCTCAGGATTGCTATGGCAACCACAATCACTAACTGTAAAGGATTCATGTTAAAACCCATAAAGGCTCACGCTTTAAGGGCTTTTCTCTCTTCCTCTCCCTCTTTCTTATTTTCTCAATCACAGAAATCACTTCTGAGCAGATGGGCCTATAGCAGCTTTATCATGGACCCTTTGTGTACCGGGAGCCCTTTGTTTCCTGGCTTCTTGAGGCTGAGCAAATGCAGCTGCTCGTGGAGCCAGTGGGAATATCAGGTGTTTGTTTTGCAGATACTCAGATCAGCAAGTTCCTTGCAATGAAATTGCCCAGTCTCGTGGCTCTTTTCAGTTCCAGAATATCTTGGTAAGGTGAGGTCTAGGACTGCTGGTCTTGCAGTTTGAGAAGAGTCTCCCTCATTACAGCCAGAAAAGCTTTGGTACTCTTTCTATGTGCCAAAATTTTCAGGCCCTGGGAGATGAGCCTTGTGAAGTCTTGTAGGAGCGGTGTAAGAGATTATTGGCTCCTATTCCTTACACCCTGCTCTGAAAGGTTACTAACTCGACTGCAGAAGCAACTACTCAATATCTGTGTGCACACCTCTAACCACAGTGCAGAACTCCTGTGAGCTTCCATGGATGGCAATTTATTTTGCTGCTACTCAGACTGTGATAGTTTTGTCTCTTTGGCTGCTTGCTTGGTCCCATCTTGGATCTCTGTTTACAGTGGCATAATCACACCTTTACTTTTTCAATCCTTATCCTACTTATGCAAATAACACGTTTACACAAAGC
The DNA here is from genome assembly GCA_013400055.1 of Nycticryphes semicollaris. Lineage (NCBI taxonomy): Eukaryota > Metazoa > Chordata > Aves > Charadriiformes > Rostratulidae > Nycticryphes > Nycticryphes semicollaris. The sequence continues at coordinate 584,951 of VXBJ01006537.1, read as the reverse complement.
TCTGTCCCTTGGATGAGCTTTGTGATGAACAGGAGGTTTGGGGAATTCCTTTGCTTGCCCATAACATAGCAGAATAGTGCAGGGGATCTCATCATGTTTTATTCTCTATATGCTGAATGCATTTCAGAACCACCTTCCTCTCGCAAACTGAAATGTGAAAAGCAATTCTGGTCAGCCTGGTGACCATCATGTCCTTGCCCCTAGTGGACAGAAGGAATTCCTAGAGAACTAATATTTTCTCTGTTCCTGAGAAAAACTTCTCCTTTATTGGCTTTGAGTAACATTGGATGTTATCAATGGCTCTATGGTTACACAATCACCTTTCTGCTGCCTGCCTGGAATTTACTACAAGACTATCAGGTGACGGAATCTGGAGGACATTTATAGGTATGAACCTCCATTTCTCTGATTTATCTCGGCTTATTCTGACCATTTGCTGAAAGAACTCCCTCTTTCATCCAGGACATCCAGGATTTTACACATATGGATGTGGTGTGCTCAACTTACAGAACAACACATTTGCACTTGCATCCTTTGATGGAAAGGGGAACCAGCTGCTTGGGAAGGGGGTGTTCCTGGATCATAGCAGCTGAAACAGGAAAATGGGAAAATTCAGCCAAAAAGGCTTTTTTTCAATTCTCTAAAGAACATGCCTTGATGAACTTCCAGACATATCTGGCTTTGATTGTCTCTTACTTGATAAACTTCAAAAGGGGGTTTAGATTATTTTTTGGTTTTTTTTGCTTTTTGAACAGAAGTGGCAGATAGGCATGGCCAAAATTGATTAGGAACAATCTAAGGAATTGCAAAATACTCCCGAGAAAGTAAAGGTGATGTCAGGGGTTATATTGTTATTGTCTGAGCTTTAAAGAACAGAATGTACAGTATTTAATCACATAATCTTATGTGATTGTGTCTTATGAGTTTGTTAAATAGTGAGGTTGGTTCAGTAGTGCCCTTGGTGCCTCCTGTGGGAAGATCTCATTCTTGTTTGGTACCAGGTCTGAGCAGCTGTAGTCTCTCAAATGATACTTCTGGCAAGGAATAAATTGCAGTGTATACAAAATGACTGGTGTAGCCTGAAGACTCTCCCACAGAAATAATTCATGTGTGCCTGATATAGAGAGGGGGGTATTCACTCAACACAGCAAATGTTTGCAGGGCATAGCAATCTAGCAATAATTAGAGTATCAAGCCTATTACTTCTGAATGAAAATGCATGAGAAAACTATAAGTACAAACCCCAAAATGTTTCCTGGGCATAAAGCCAAAGCATGTAGTTCATATTTGGGGGACTTCTTTACATGCTAATGCATGAAAATCTACATGCTCTCAAATTAGATGTTTTGCAGAAACAGCCCTTTGTAGCGGCAAAATACTTTGTCGTTGAATTCTGACCTGTTTTCCCAATGGGCTCCTTAGAGGCGTAATGTTCAAAACTCAGGTGTGTATGCAGATTAGGGGTTAAAGTCTTAATTTGCACATGAGTTTGCCGTGGCTATAAGAATGGAATTAAACTGAATTGGTGTTAGGGCATTAATAATACTCTGGGTCTGAACAGAAGTGTGAGGGGATGGGCGGTGGTTCTAATTTCATTATTCCTGACAATGTCAACCCTGGCACGTATATAATTAGCCTACTTGATGAGCATTATGGAATAAAAATATGAATGGGGGAGCTATTCTACTCTGCTAGCCGCTAGGCTGAGGAGATGGAAGGAGTGGAAAAAGGCTGAGGGGTGGGCAGTGAAACCTTGCAGATATAAATGGCTGGTAATGAACTTTCCAAGCTAGAGACTTAGTGTGACTTCCTTTTCCCCCTATTTATGGCAAAGATCCAGTCGTTGCCTCCTTCCTGCACTGAAATCGTGCTTTCTCTCCAGGACACAAGGCAGTTCATATAGTCCTGTTCTCACTGCTCGTGTTAAAAGGCACGGAGAAATGACTGCTCTGCTTCTTGACAAGCTGAGGAGTCACAGATACGTGTTCCCTGGGCCTTTGTGTTAAGTACAACAGCCTTCCAGAACAAATAACTCCAACAGTTCTTGCTGAATAACACAATTCCACAGACAAAGGAGGGAGCATTAGCTGCTTTTTTTTTTTCCCCTCTGTCTGCAAGCGAATAACCACAGCGATCCATCCCTTCCCCAGAAAGTGGATGTAAGAGTAAGTAGCTGTAGAATCCTACAGGGCAGATGTCTGATAACAAATCCATTCAGTTTATCTCTCCCTCATGGAAAATAAAGGAATATAAGAACTCATTATTACCAGTGCCCCAAGCAGGAGCTTAGCAGCCAGCAGTAGCAACAGCTCAGATTATTAGCGTATTTATAATAAAGTCTTTTAAGTCTGCCACATGGAAGGATTTGTGAGTCAGCAAATATAGCAAGTAGGTCTGCAAGGGACAGGCCAGCACAGAAAGGAAAATAGTCAGGAATTATTCAACCCTGAACATGTCCAAGTCTGCCTTTGTTTCCTGTAGCCATGGCTATTGTTCTGGGAATGAGAGGTTCATTATTTTTAATTTCTTTGAAAGTGACGTGCACAGAAGGTGAAGAGAAGTGTTGCTTTGTGACAGATTATAACAAAGCGGGTCAGCCTGCCTGAGTTAGCATGGGCACAGAGACCAACTGTGCACAAGGATGTTCTACCAAATCACCCCATGTGCACAGACAGCTACCCAGTTTACCTTCTTAACCTACATTTTGAAATATGCTTTCCAGATGCATATTGTAGAAGGTTTGGAGGAACCGATTGATTTTCTAATAGGTTTAGATCTGGAGATGCCAATTTAGGGCTCATAGGAAGGAGAGCTCTTAATCCTGTTCAATCTGGAGGTTCCTTACAGGATTGAAACCACATAAAGCCCAAAATCAAAATGCAAAAAAGATGTCTAGCTGTCAGCTGTTTGGCATTTAGTACCTTTTCTTAATTGCTATAATGCAGAAGACCTCAATGATAAATATTTTTTTTTTTTTGCATTTGAATTTAGAGAAAAACAAATTCCATTTACTGCTGTGACTAGCCAGAAAGTAGTACCTGAATGCCACAGCATAAAGGGGACACTTTAGTGAAGTGGATGCACAAGTCATACCAAAAGTTGATTGGAAAGGGATGCTTAATTCACATTAGTATCTTTAAAAGCCTTTGCTAAACACAGATCCTAATCACTTGTGCTCACTGATGGTCCCATTCTGCTTTTTTTTAGCAGTGGTAATCCAGGTAACCTGGACAAACTCCAACTTGGGTAATTATGTTCTCCTGACCTAAATTCTTCTTGGTGTTTCAAATGGATACTATTCTTGGTCTGGTATCTTAAATGAGCAGTTGCTGTGATGTGCACCCTTAAAGGCTTTCGGTGTTTCATCTGAGTTGGCTACCTGTCACTGGATATACAGCATGTCTTGGGTTTGGCATGATTATAAGGTTAAAAATCCCTTTGTAGGAATAAAGTGGAAGAACAATTAGTAAATTTCATTTACATTTTACAGCAGCTACTTAAAAACATTTTTGTTGATATATATCAGGCATGTGCTAGACTAAATCAAATATTTTAGCATACATACATGCTAAAATGAGGTTATTGTAGGCACTTTAATAGGTGGTCCTAGAAATTCAGGTTTTCTTGGCATTTATCACTGACTTCAGAGAATGAATGTTCATAATTCTGCCAAACACTCAGTAATGAGAAGTTCAACTGAACATTTCCAGCTGGTTCTTCCTGGTTCCAGCTGGTCAGTCAGTACCTGAAACACACCAGTGATTCCTGGATTTAAACATCCTTCAGGAAGGCTCAGCACAGGCCAATACGCAGAACGCAGAGTAAAACGTACATACGGATGAGCCCTCTTTTGGGTGTTTGGTTTTTGTTTTCTTCTTGAGGAGTGGGTTTGTTTGTGGTTGGTTGGGTTTGGGCTTTGGTTTTTTGTTTTTTGGGTTTTTTTTTATAAAGACTGCAAGATGAGGCAATGCCCTGAAGTATAAAGCAGACCTAGACCCTGAGGACAGCAGCTGAATCAACATTAGCTAAATTCACTAGACTTTCTCCTACATTTTGATTTCAGTCTGCTCTGAGGGTGAAATAGGCACTTAGTCTTGCTGTTGTGCTCTCTGGTTTTGTGGCTTCAGTAAAAACATTTTACTAAACCTCATACTTCAGCCCGTGCTTGAACCTTACTTGTCGTCTTTCACATGCTGTGATTTATTAGATCTTTCATATGACCTGAGCTCCTGGCACATACCTGGATGGGCTCCCGTCACCAAACAGGCAAGGACAGGAAAAGAGCAAGGTGGGACCAACATTTCAGGGATAAGTACAGGAAACAAAGAAATGTGTGTAGGAAAGGACCAGAAGGGAAATCTGTCAAAACCCTGTATTTGAAGAAGGATGGGACAGGAAGTCAGAGGGTGGCTGGAGAGGAAGAGAAAAGCTGCTGCTGCTGAAGAATGCAGCAGTAGAGTATGAAGAAGCTTTGCAGTGGAGATTGGGAAGATGGAGTGTCAGAGGGTAAAAGAAGAGGATGGAGCCATGAGTTGAAAGGATGAGGCCTGGGACTGGAAAGAGGAAATAGCACAAAGCCACTGCCAAGAGGAAGCTGACAAAAATCCGGTCTCATCAGCTCCCCAGCCGTGCTGACGTTTCCACTCACTCCTTTCACTGTAACACCTAAAGTGAATTGCAGCCCTTAATAGTAAAAACTCATTGTTCTACATCAGGTCACAGCCATGAAGCCAGTGCATTTTCATTAGTGCAGTAAGATCCATTAAGTGTATATGTTTGACTATGTAAGTCTTGTTCTTTGCTCAAATACAGGTGCAGTTGCAGTTCCAAACAGTCAGACAAATTGAGATGCGTGAAATGGGCCAGATAATTCCCTGATGCATTAAACATGGATGAACCTGACCCAAAATCTTTTAAAAATCACTTTTACTTCTTCCTGTCACTAGCAAAAGTGCGAGTTATGAACACTGGAGTCAGCTGAGGCCACTGATTCCTTGAAGTAAGGACATTATATGCTGAAAACCACTTCTAGTAAGTGTGAGAATGATTGCTGTCTGTAGTTTAGTATCTTGAATAAAGATACTGCTGGGATTTTGGAGAGGACTTGGTAGTTCCTGTGCTGTGTTGCTCCAGCCACTCTGTGAGCAGAGCCCACTGTGATGATGTTACTAGAACTAAGAAGAGATTATACAAATCACTTTCAACTGGATTCCAAAACAGTTTTGTTACTGGTTCCAGGATGTGAGTAAATTAAGCCGGTTAATTGTTTTTTATTTCCTTGTACTTCAATGGAAGGAAAAGTAGGAAACCCCCTTGCAAATGGATCTGCCTTGAACTCAGCCTGTTTCTTGGCATTACTATTTGTTGCTCCTTTTCACTTTTGCTTTTGGGTTATGCTCATGCTTCACTTTTGGGAAGCTTTAGAGATAAAAGACCTTTGGTGTCTCAGGACACACACGTACACTCCTGTTCTGTGTGTAAGCACAGACTTGAAATGACACAGCCAGCCTGAGATAGGCAATAGATTCTGAGAGGAACTGAGAAAGAGGAGAGAGATTCTTTAGTGGGAAGTGCATACTGAAGGATAGAGCAAAAATACGGTCAGAAGCCCACAGTGTCACTCACACTGTTGAGTGTGATCTAGAAGTAAATTTTCACAGTACTGTTCTCAGAACTACATCATCATTAAATGGTTAATGAAGACAGTGCTGTTGTGGTAATGGTCATTATTGTCTTTTATCTGTAGTGAGCTGAAAGCATGTCGCACACATGTTCACTATTAAACTTCATAGCACTACCCTGGAGCGGATAATTTTATAGGGAGAGCAGTTAATGGAATTGGAGCCACACAATGCTTACCACCACTTACCTCACAGTAAAAATAATATTTTTTTTAATATGGTGTGGCTTTGTTTATGTTGAATTTCCTGTGGCTAAAGCACATTCTCCTGACAGTTACAAAACATGATAAGTGTCAAGTTTTTAGACTGATGAGTACTTCCTGGTTGTCTTGTAGATATCCCGGGTCACCAAAAGTTAGGCACAGCCAAAGAGGTTCTCATCCTGAGCTGGTTCCTTCCTTTCATCCTTAGAGGTGTGTCTATCTGTACCACTCTGCTTTTATCTACATTGACTTCATTCTCACCTTCCTTCCATCTCTGTCACTATGAAGTGATGTGAAATACTTTGCTTGGGTCAGGAGAAAGTAGATTCAGCTCTGACATGGACAAAAAAATCAGTTCTTCGCACGCTCACAAAGGTCAGGACTCTTTCACTGCAGGAATGTTTCCTTCCCATTCATTGCTTTCCCAGTGATTAAAAAAAAAAATTAGTTAAAATAGGTATTTTGATCTGCCTAGATGTGAAACTGACATCTGAAATGATGTAATTTAATTCCATTTTTTAGACATGTGATCTTTTGTGTGATTAGTCAATAAAATCAGCGTATGTTGGAGTTTATATATGATATATGTATGTTTCCTGTGCAATGCAAAAAGCAATGAGAAAATCCATGTAGTGAGTGCCTGTTACACAGTTACCATAGAGACAGCACATTAAAAGAACTGTTTTTCTTATTCCTTATAGAATTAAAACCAACACCTTTTCTACTCTTATTGAATTCATTTTGCTCCTGTTGAACATAGACAAGGTGCTGAATTGCTGGTCATGTCCTTCTTTTTAAGATCAGTGAACAGCCAGTTGCACGTTCTTGTAGACTCCTGAGCTGCTGAAAACCAAGAATTCAGCCTCAGCCCCACCAGCTCTGGGGTTGAGCAGAGTTTAGATCTCAGGGCTCTCTCTCTTCCCTAAATCACACTCACACAATTTCCTGTGTAGACGCAACAACAACAACAAAAAAAAAAGGACTAAAGAGACTTTGATGCTTCCTGTTTTAGGCTCAGGACAGTTGTTTCTTCCACAGCAGCAGCTGACTGGCAGGGTATTTCTCTGAAAGGCACTTAAGTTAATTTTTCACATTCTTATCAGTTCAGAGGGCTCGTTTTTAAGAGCAGTTTCAAAACCTAATTTCAAGTGGCCAATAATCAGATAAAATCTTTGGATTGTAAAAGCATTAGCTGAGCAGACTTGGTTTTCTGTCAGAGAAGCACAAAGCACTCTGGAGACAGTTAATACCCTGAAAGAGCTCTGTAAGCTTTGTAAAGCAGGTAAAGATGTCTGAACCAAAGTTCTGCAGACATTGCTGTTCCTTTGCTGTATTCTCTGCTCTTCTCTGAGGTTTAGAGAAGGGTCCTGACACGTGTTAGCTCCTCCAACTTAAATGTATGTTGGTTTACTTAGTTTGGAGGTGAAGTAGTGCATTCTGGATGCTGTTGCAATGTGGACTGCGGGGTGAAGCTTGCATTCCAGTAGCTCACAGAGATACACAGTGGAACTCCAAACTCATTCCACAGCATGAGGCTCTTCATTTGATAACTTCCCATAGCAGCTATTCAGGGAAACTCAAGTGTCACCATGACCAGGGTTAATAGATTCCGTGAAAGGTCAGCAAGACATGGCACTGCAAAAAAAATTCTAATTGAGGCTTCTGTCTTTTTCTGGTTGGTTTGACTGCAATCTTTCCAAGATGACAAGTCTGAAGGGAAGGTCTGGAAAAGCCAACAAGGAGACCTCGAGGAAGAAGTTTCTAAAATGTAGAGGGAGGTCAATACAACTCAGGTGACTGAGGATTCATACTACAGGAACTCTCAAAGGCCTGGCTGCAAAAATTGCCAAGTGAAGGCAAGACCCCCATGGAAAAGTATATTCCTTCACCCAAGTTTGATTGTAAAGGAGATGAAAGGACATAAACCAAGTGACATCATGGTATACCTATTCACCACCTTCAATGTCATCTCCCCAGTTTTAACATCTACCTTTCATTTATTGTCTGCTCTATATCCTTCTGTCAGTACTTGCACAATAAATCTTCAGTTACTGTAGAACAGGGAATTCCATCTGTCAGATGCTTTGTGTCCTTATGATTCTTCCTGTCCTAAATTTGGGGAAGCTCTACCTTGCACCTCCTTTCCATTCCCTTGGGGTGTTGATTCCCAGGCACTAACAGATTAAAAGTAAAAAAACCAAAAGTACTGAGTGCCAGCAGTCTGCCCTGTTTAGCTCCTAGCAATTAATAGTCTTGCAGAAGGGACAGATGAACTGCATATGAAGCAGCATCCTGAATCATGCTGTAATTTGTAGACCATGATATTCAAGACACGAAACCAGAACTGTTTACTTACATATGCAAGGCCAGAAACTGGTGATGTAAAATTCCCTTTCTGCTCCAGGCAAAAGAAAGCTTTGGATCTCAGCAGATGTCTTTAGAAATAAACTGAGATCCCGAATTAGATGTTGCCTCTTTTTGTCCTCATCTGGACAATCGGTGCTATTTGTGTGGTGTAATAAACAGCAGCATGTAATTGGGGGTCAGAAGGACCCAGCATCCAGCAGTGTTTGTGAGGCAGCAGATGGTGTCTGGGTTGTTTGTTTTTGTTTTTTAAAGTATCTGTATGCTGTAACTTTATGATTCTATTGACTTTCCCAATAAAGTAATAAGCACTTGTACATCTTCAAAGTGCTTACAGATACTATCTCACTTACTCCCCTGGGGAAGGAAAATAAGAAAATGATCAGTAACAGATAAGTAAATGATTTAAATTTGTAAAAGAACTCAAAGCTTAAAGAGAATTAAAGACTTGATGTCAAGCTAAATCAAAGCAATGGAAATGAGCTGGAACTTGGATCCATCTGAGGTTTCTAGTAGGCAGAAGTGAATTTCACCACTCTGTGTCTAGATGTGGAGGCCCTTGTCTGGTGAAAAGGCAGAAGAGAGAAAGGACAGAACTATATGAAGAGCTGAGCTGAGGTCCCTGGGGAACAGGGCTCATGCTTTCATTGCCAGATGGATTGGGGGACTGGCAGTAACTGGTGCACAGAAAACCACTCTCCCTCCAGCCATTCGCAGTGGCCATCTGAGTCCTTCCACCAGGGGAGTGAGCTCACAGCTCTCCTTGGTAACCATCTCCCTTGTCCTGGCCAGAGCCAGCCTGGAGGCAGCCCTTCTGTGACTTGCCAGTGTCACTATGCTGGGAATAAATGTCACATGAAGGAATAAATCAGAGCTCAGGGTGCCCAAATCCCAGAGAAGTGCCCAGTTTACAAGTTAACACAGTGCCTCTCACAAAAGCCTTGGCTTATTTTGTTACAGGGGATGCCAGTTGGATGAAAATATTTCTTTTTGGATGGTAGTTATAGAAGAATAGGTCATAGAAAGCTAAAATCTTTGCAAGAGCCAAGTGCTGGTTTGAATGCACTCCTTTCTTTCAAGATCTTCAGCTATTCCCTGCATGCTTAGAAAACACTTTCTGAAGAACCATTTTTGAAGTGGTACAGCACAAGAAAAGCATTTCTCCTTCAGGGAGCACTGAATACTGATTTACTGTTGGCAGGTTGTGGAAAAAAAAAAAAAAGACTCATCATGGTCCCCTTTCACAAGGATGGTTTTTTTTCATGTCCTTTTTGAATTTAATAATGTGTCAAATTAGGGTTAAAGTGCTCTGTTTCCTCAGCTTTACTCTGACTTTGATGCTGTACAACACCTACTCAAAGCTGGTTTTCTATGGCTGTGCTCAGATATAAGAATGTCCCAAAGGCATTCTGTAAAGCTGCTAATTAGGCAATGTTAAGCAGTGACAAGTGAAGGGAATGTGTAAACATGGCAGGAATTAGATCCCCCACCCCTATATCCTACATTCTGATGTGAACACTGGCACCAGTTAAGGCAGAGTTGCTTTTATGTCTGGCTGGCCAGCACATCCCAGCTAGATACCAGGCTGGCTTTGAAAACTCTCTTCTGTCACTTACTCTTGGGTAAAATTTTTAGTAGGTCAGTTCTCAGATGTTAAACATCTGAGCACAGTGAGGAACCTCACTGCTTTAGTTACAGTCCATAAACATCGGGATTTCAATCTCGTTCAGTATTCCTTTAGAATAAGTTGCATCTTGGAAAAAAAATAAGGTTTCCATCCCAGGTCCTCAAGCTTTACCCATCTAAAGGCTACCGTTATCCTTGTGGTACATGTCATGGTCCTTTTACAAAGAGTCTGATGTCCCACAGTTCCATTGCAACTGAGGCAAATAAAAGCCCCGTTGGATGCACATTAGTGCAGAGCATGAGCCTGCCCTTCTCCACCAGGGACATCTCCCCAGCTTGCCTCAAGCTTGGACCTGTGTATTGCCTTGCCAATACAGATACAAGGGAAGTCTAGACTCAGGTGCAAATAGGCAATAATTTCTGAGCCAGGCTGGGTTTTATGTTGTAGTGATGGTTTGTTAAACTAAATTATGGCTTTAATGACATCTTTGAATCATTTTATTGTTTTCAGAGAATTAATTATTAAGATATTCCCGCTTTGTGAAGCTTAAATAGGCAAATGTATCTACAGATGTTGTCCATCACTTGGATTGTAGGGTTGTATATTAATCTTTCACAGCCATGAAAACGCGTGGTTCTCTTAGAACTCATCATTACAAAACACAGGACAATCCAAATGTGTAAAATGTGTGCAGGTTGGAAAGGTTTTAAGTGCTGTGTCTGTGTAGTGATCAGACCATAATGTATGTACTGATTCACTGTAAA